>QEPC01009472.1:3004300-3029624 GCA_003113815.1 Sphenodon punctatus | reverse complement strand
ACTTGAGACCTCGCATCTTCATGAATGTTAGACCCCTTGTCTCTCCCTCTGTTCCCCTTCCTAAGTCTCTCCCCCAGCTCCTGTCTCTCAGATTGTAAGCCCTAGGGGCAGGGACCGTGTCTATTTTATTACTTTGTAAAGTGCCAGGTACACTGCTTGCGCTATATAAATGTTTGTTAATAATAATAATAATAATAATAATAATAATAATAATAATAATAAATGCAGTATCACGTTGGTATTACCTCTCAGGATATGAAACTGATGACAAAGCAGTAAACGGCAAAGTGGTAAATGAAATTTCGATAAAGCCCATCAGCAGTAAATCAGGAAACGAAATGTTGATCAAGACACTGATGAGTAGCGACAGTTTCTCCATTCAACTGAGACTGTATTGGGAACCATAATTTCGATGGGAATTCTTGTTTTTGTGAAATCTCGTTTCAGCCCTTATCCTTTCCCGTCTATTCAATATTTTCTCTGGCTTATTCTACAAGTAGCCCATTTTGGTATTCTTCCTCTTAAACATACTGAGTGGGCCACTGTCAGAGACAGGATACTGTGTGAGATCATTAGGTTTATCCCAGAATGACTACTCCTTACGTTTTTTCTATCCTGAAAGATTGCAGATGGGAGCAAAGCAATTGCTTAAAGAACTCAATTCCTTGTCCGTTGTGATTATTGGCTTCCTCGGGGTTCACCTTCATTCCAGCTTCCCTCAGTCCCATGGAGAGGCTTGCTGGGGTGGGCACAGGGCAGAGATCCAATGAGGCCACAGGAAGGGAGGCAGCAACACATCTCTCTCCCTTTTTGCTTGTTACCTTTGTTAAGCAAAACTTGTAACACAGCCAAGCAAGGCTCTGATCCATGTTTCTCTTCGGCAAGGACCTTGAGCAGGAAAAGCCATCCACGGCTTACAGAGCACGGCACGCAAAGGCTTTGTACTTCAACATGGAAGGCTACACAATGGGACTCTTCAGGTGCTTGGCAGGTTGTGCGAACACACCAGGTGTGTGTGTTTTCCACACGCATCAGGATTAATACTAAGTAGCCCTATTGAAATGTATGAGATTACTCACCAGAGGAAGGATTTGAAGAGCCAGGCCTGTGCAGATTGCGCCATAGCTTTCATCATTACAAAAGCTTCTAATAATCTCTAATAGTAGCAGCTAGCAATAAATAGCTCCTCTTGTCAAATAAATTATATGACTGTCAACTCTCCCAGGCAGCTCTACCTAAGCTCTTTTCTGCTCCCAGCTCTCAACATGCCCTGTTATTAGCTGAACAAATTAAAGGCCTGCAGTCCTTCCATGCATGCCTCTCCGCAGGTTCGACTTTTACGCGTTTTTGGAGGGTTGTTGTTTTAAAAGTTTCTTTGCAAACTCTGCAGCGTTGAGCCGATCAGCTGCAAAAGAGTTAAAGGCTGACGGGGCACTTCAAAGTAGTAGCCTGTGGCATTCGAGCAGAAGAAGTGCTGATTGTGAGGCAGGGAGGAAGAGAGAGAGAGAGAGCACGTTACTGTTGAGGCAGGGATGTCTTTGAGGATTAACAGTGATGAGAGAGGAATCCCGAGAAACTCAGAGGTGCTGAGCAAGGGTGCAATCAGGTCTCCGAGGGTGTTAAAACACGTGACACTGACTCAGTGGAGGCCCAACACAGAACAGGGAGGAAAAGAACCATAAACACGGTCCAGACCAGATTGGGCCACCAAAAAAAATGTGTCGACGGTCAGGCCACCTGGGAACGAAAGACGACCACAAACATGCACCCGTCCCTGCGCTGCACCCAGCACCCTGCCATCTGCCATGATGTGCAGCCATGGTGACCAGCCATGGCAGATCCAGGCCGGGCCGGGTCACCGCAGGTCACATCACACAATAGCCTGCTGTGGCCTGCTTTGGCCCGATTGGGTGGACGTTAACCTGGGTTGCTCTCCACTCACAGCCTGGGCTCCCCATTGACCAAGTCCGTGACAATCCTAGGTCAACGTCTTGTGGTGCCTGGACAAATGTATAGGTGAGATCCAGGCCAAAGTGTGACACTGCAGGTCAAAGCAGCCCGCCATCATGTTAGTTAACACCCTGAGTGATGGTGGTGGCTGCTCCACAAAATGGCAGCCTTTGTTTGAACCTCGAACCCCACAACCCCTCTGTTTTCCGAAACTCTCTCAACACACCTCGCCCTTCCCAGTATCCCCATAGCAACCCTGTTCCCCTGCCACTCCTCCACAGCCACTGCTCTCCCCAACAGCCCCCTTGTCTATAGACTA
The DNA here is from genome assembly GCA_003113815.1 of Sphenodon punctatus. Taxonomy (NCBI): domain Eukaryota; kingdom Metazoa; phylum Chordata; class Lepidosauria; order Sphenodontia; family Sphenodontidae; genus Sphenodon; species Sphenodon punctatus. The sequence continues at coordinate 3,027,355 of QEPC01009472.1, read as the reverse complement.
GAGATTAAATAAGTATCCAAAAAGTGGATAAACCTATCAAATATACCTTATCTTTACCAAAAATGGCAACTTTGGGTAACAGCTAGCTGGTATGTGTTGATGCTCCATTGGGTAACTGTCTTGGTTATTTCAGGTTTTTGACTATTTTCAATTCGATTATTTCTGTATTTCATTTTCATAGAATCATAGATCTGGAAGGGACCACAAAGGTCATCTAGTCTAACTCCCTGCTTGGATGCAGGATGACGACAGCGACAACATCCCCAACAGGAGGCTGTCCAGCCTCTTTTTGAGATCCTCCCGTGACCGAGAGTCTACGACCTCCCTCCCTGCTCCGTTGCTGCACAGCTCTTCAACATCACCGTGGCAATATATTTTAGCATTATTCTGCATGCACAATTGCTCCAAACAGTGTAACTGAGATATCAAAAGGACCAAAGACCAAAATAATGAAACTGACCTCCCGCACTCCCGCACCCCCCCTGACCATCTCCCTCCTGGCGGGGAGAGTGGGATCTGTGAGTACCTGTTTTAATTGCAGATATTATTCGGCTACCAGACTGGCTTCCAAAAAATGTAAATAATACACATGAGTAATAAACCCACTACCTGTTTCAGTTCTTTTGTGGAATATTCTTCTGGTTGCTAAATGATTTATACATGAAAATATGCATTTTTTAGTTATTTAATTTTCTCTTTCTTTTTTTATTTATTTATTTATTTGCATTTCTTAGCTGCCCCCTCATGCCCACGGCATCTCGGGGTGGCTTACAGCACAGAAACAACAATAAGTTAAAATAACAATTAAAATACAGATATTAAAAAAATGAAACTTCATACAAAGAACCCTACCCAACCTCCAACCATTCTTAACCCAACCCACCCTCCCCTCCTCCGAAGGCCTGGGAGAACAGCCAGGTTTTGCAATAATGTTTGAAATTATTTTTAAAAGGCTTGAAATGAGCAGCTAAATTTCTACTCGTTGGTAATTTCGCCATCTTGGGAAACTGGATCCTGGCCATTTACTGATACCAATACGATTTATCCATTCTCAAAATACCATGTTTTACTTTCCTGATTTACCGACTTTCCATTTACTTTTTACCATGTACCGCTACCATTCATTTACCCCAGTGCATTTCCGAGGGTACTGTTTTACTCCTGGGTTTCTGTCCATTGGTTGTTTACTGCATTTCTGAGCCAATCACTGTGTAAAAAGCCAACCCTTTAACTTCTCCCTTGTCTACCCAAACACAATTTTAAAAACAGTGTCTCCATTCCAGTGCTTCCAATCAGAATTTTCGTTCTATGTTGTTCCCTTTGTTCTGACTAATCTGCAACTGAAGTGGAGATTTGTAAAGGAATCTGCATACCAATGAGTGACAAGGAAGTACAAGGGAAAATGGAGTGCAGAGAAGTTAAAAGAAATACAGTATTGCATTTGGTATTACCTTTGAGGATTTGAAATGGATGGCAAAGTGGTAAATGGCAAATTGATCAATGGTATCCCAGTGAGCCCATTATCAGTAAATTGGAGGAAAAAATTCGACTGAGACATTGATGAGTACCGATGGTTGGCTTGTCGAAAGAAAATAAGCTAAGTTGATATATTGTGTGGAGCAGTTTATATCAGCCTCTGCATATGATTCTCCCAGCTGAAGTTGGGTTTTACTTTTGAAATACATTCTCTTTGGACTTACGTTATAACACACTGGTTCATGTATTACTATTATTACTATTATTAGTACTAGAAATGGGATGAAGAATGTTTAGCTATCTCTGTTAGTGGGTAATTTAAGACGTGATTGGGCGGCTTTGGACCCATCACGGAATCACCCTTTTGATTTTCCCCGCCGGAATTGCCCCGTAATGGCAAGCAGATGTGCCGGCCGATCCCAGCAGGGAATCGGGGGGGGGGGGACTGTGTGGCGCAGCGTGCGGCCGCACAGCCCCGCCCCCCCATGCTGCCCCAGCTGCCTGCCCTCCAGGAGACGGGCGGGTGCGGCGGCTAATATGGCCGCTGCGTCCGATTCCGACCTGTGGTCTGGGCCACGGCCCGGAATTGGCGCTGGTAACAGACATTACCAGCCGCCGATTCCAGGCCATGGTTCAACTAACCACGCTTTCGGCTATGGTCCCCGGACCAGCTTCGAAAGCGTGGTTATTTTGATTCCTACCGGAGGTTCACTGTGGTGAACCTCTGGCGGGCATCACACAGACATTACAGGACCATTCCCCACCACAGGGTATTGTCTGTAGTTGAGTGTGATCTCGTAACGTCTGAAAAAACCCAGTGTGGGCTATTGTATGTTGGAACTGCCAGGTGTTAAACTGTAGTTCTGGCAAACCCGGACAAGATTAAGGTTATTTTTTATGTTATTATTAAGCATTTTATTAATTTGATTAAAGATATTTAGGGGTAAAGCTCTGCCTAAGTCCCGCCTGTTAAAGAGCAAGGTGATTATTTTAATGCAAGGACGCTAATGTCTCAAATTGGTTATGGCGAATTCCTAGGTTAAGGAGATGATAAGTTCCTCAGTGAATATAGAGAATAAATTCCTCATTGTGTCAGTAGGTTGAAAAGGCAGTAGATATATGAAAATGCTTAGTTGTTAGCATGCTTAAGCCTAGGTAGAAAATAAGGTAGCCCCAATACATCAAATTCGGAGCTAGCTTTGATTCCCGCCCGCTTGCCTATGGGAAAGGAGGAATAGGGTCGACCGTTTTAGTTTGTGCGTTGAATAATTAATGTGCCACGCTTTTGCAGATTTTTGTGTGTCATATGATATACAGTACGTGATGTTACTTTGGTTGTTTATCTGTATTTGTGTGCTCGGCCATGGTGAATGCTAGTGCCGTTTAATAAATAAATTCTGATTCTTTAGAGCGGAGAACCGATGGTTTCTCGATTCTATTGAGATAGTATTCTAACCGTGATTTTGACAGGAATTTCCATTTTTTGTGAAATCTCATTTTATCTTTATTTTCACAGAGTCCATTTTGATCTGGGATTGACATGTGAATGGATTCATCTAACCAGCTGATTGGTTGATGCTTTTTGGCCCCATTAATTCTCCCTTGCGATTAAAAATTTACCTCTTAATCCCAGTCTATATTTGCTTGGTTTCAGCTTGCGGCTGCTTAATATCATTCTACCTTGGTTTTCTCAGCTAGATTAAAGAATCAGGTGTTATGAGAAATCTCTTTCCTGTGTAGGCAGCTGTGTTCAAGATCGCCTGTTAATTCAGTAGCGCTTTACCCTGCAAGGTAGTTTCTGAGGGGGTCTATTTATCAGGGATGGCTGCTCTGTATCTGTCAGGGGTTGCGTGTTTGGGCCCCTGGAACATACAGGGCAGATTTGAATCAACAGTCCAAGGCATGGTCAGAAAGTCAGTCCAAACATCAGGACGGAGTCTGGGAGCAGACGTGGGAGGTGGGTAGGCAAGCCGGCTGGAGGTGGAACTCTAGTGAGCCAGTTTGGCTAGCAGTCTGGGATAGATTGCTCAGACAAGGGGGTGTGGCAGGAAAGAGAACTAAATACAGGAGGGAGCCAATGGGCAACAACTCCCTGGTCACCTGACCTTCTCCAGATGCACCATTGTTCTGGTTGGAATGGGCCTCATGGGGTGTGGTCCCTTGGCCCAGCCTTGGGTTGCTGTGACACAGGTGGTAAGGCACCAACGTATAGCTTCTGGGTTAGGGGTGAAACAAGAATGGATTTGCATTCCCGTGAGAATGTGTAACTCTCCCCATCTACATCATATCATCCCTGCATGCACTTTCTTGTTCCTTTTCGTATCAGTCAAGCATCCTCCGCAGAAATCTGCCCTGCATGATAAGAAGGGTGTGCCATTCTGTCCACCCCATCACACCCCATTTGCCTACATAACCTTAGACATGCCTCTCTGCTCACTGCTTCTTACTCCCACAGCTGGCCGTGGTCCGTACGTCATCGATATACATGTTCATCCAATGCCCAGAGTGTAGGGGGCTCCACATTGTCCTTGCTGGGGTGACCAGACCAAGCGTGTTTGAATGTTAGTGGTGAATTGTCCTGTCAGTTGCGTTAACTGTCACAGATGGCTGATTTCCGTTCTTCATCAACACACAACGTCATCTGATTCCCAGAGTCATCAAGACCTGAGGTGAAGGGGTGGGGCAATACGTTGCTCTTGCTGACCACGGACTCAGCCAGTATTTCCTTGCTTAAGCAGATCCCAAGCTATGTAGAGCTTCACCGTTGAGCGACGATCAGACAGGCATAGCTCCAAGATGAACCCAGGGCTCCACGTGTGTTCAAACTGTCAGTGACCAACGTGTCCTGCCAGTCTTGATAGCTCCTACAACTAGCTGCGTTCTTAGCAGTGACATGACCAAGTCAAATCATCCGCCGCCCAGAGTGCTCATGCCTCCTACATCACCCTCGGTTACAAAGATTGCCTCATGCCTTGCCACTCTGCCCTGCTGGCAGCTATACCCTTATCATGATCCACACCTCGCCACTCTGGCCTCCCCTCCCCACACCACTCACTCATGAAGACATACCAGCATGCATATCGAGAGCCAGTGTGGTATAGTGGTTTAGAGTGCAGTACTTGGACCAGAAGGGGGGAGGCTGGAGCTCAAGTCTCACTTTAGCCATTAACTCACTGGGGTGCCCTTGGGCCAGTCCCAGATCTCTCAGCCTAACCTACCTCACAGGGTTGTTGTGAGGATTAAGGGTTGAGTTCATTAGTTAATGTTACAGTTAACAAGTTAAAGAGTTGTAAGCTGGGATAGGGTGGAATAAAAAAAAAATCTAAATAATTAATAAATACCTCACAAAGATTGCCTTTTGCTACTTTGAAAGCTATTTCTCAGAAAAGGAAATCCAGATAGTGATACAGCTTAACAGGGTCCCTCTCACATACTGCCCAAACTGTTATTTCACATTACTGGCTAAGTCTCAAAAAATGTCTATTGTGCATGCTAAAATGGGATACAGAACAGATCTAGAGCTACAGATCTCATGACATTAAATACAGATACAGATACCAGCTGCACATCCCTCCTGCTCAGCACAGATGAAGGTAGTAGAATCGAGCTCTAAGTTCATTGAGTGGGAAGGGCTTGAAACATAAAGCTTTGATTTCATTTGTCTTTCTTTTTCTCCACTCTATTCTGCCGCTGGAGGTATCTGAAAGGAGGGGACACACATCCTGTAAAGAGAAAGAGGCCATCTTTCAGATAAAGACCACGGAGCTGCTCCTAAAAAACAGAGTACTAGCGCTTCCCACTAAAATACCGCTGTAGTCAGAGGCAGAGCTAAAAGTGCCAGATCTGAAGATCAATATTAAAAACTGGGAGCTAAAAAAGCCAGTCTTTCAACCAGCAAGAGGCCCAGCTTTCCAAAATGTCAGTGGCATTAATTAGCCCACATTCCACAATGGTATTCTGGGTCATTCCATCCCAGTGAGAACACATAGCCATAACATGAATATTGGAATCATAGCAGCCTCCTCTAAGTCATTAAACTGGCTTTCCCTCGTCGCGGACAAAAAGACATTCACATCCAGGCAAGGAAAAGGCCTGCGGGGATGATTGAGTTACCAGAGTTGCTTAAAATCTCCCTGTGTCACTGCAAGCAGACTGAGGGGGTCAGAGGTTGAGTTCGTCACCTCCCTAACAAAATTAATCAAGGGGAGAAAATCGGGACACGTTTGCTATTGAAGGCTGAGTCAAAGCCCACCGTGTCAAGCAACTCGGGGTGGTCTCCATTTCGGTTCAGATTAGAAACAGGCTGAGGTGAAAGGAGAACGTGGAGAGCAAAGGCCTTTTGTTCTAGGTGGGGGTTATTTATTTACATATAGAGATTGAAAGCTGCACCCCAAAAAAAAAAAATTGCTGCTAATTTTGTCCTGTCAATATGGGCCATTTGGTCAGCAGACCATTTTAAACCCTGGTGGAATTCAACGGTAGAAATTAAATAATTGTAACAAGCTGCCAATTGGCTTTGATTTGCAGAAAGCTTCTGGAGAAGAGAGACCCAAAAGGGTGGTGGGAGGCATAGGTCAGAGAGGGGATGTTAAAAGTGAGAAATAGAGCTGAAACGAGTACCCACAAAACCAGGTATTCCCATCGAATTTCTAGCTCCCAAATCAAAGAGAAACAATGAGTTCAAGTTGATACCTTAACCTGTTTTTCTATTTGGTACCCAATTTTCAGCATTGGGTAACTAATCAGTATCTGGTATTCAGACACCGATTCGGTGCCCAAATACCAAAATTGGGTATTTCAGAGCCAAGTATCTTTGGTACCCAATTTGATTGGGTAATTGAAATACCACTTTCATCCTATTTGTGTCCTGAATTTGTCTCATATTTCAGGAAATATTCCAGGTAAAAGTTTGGTTTGGGGGTGTGGTGGTAATTTTGAGTACTCAAATAATCGGTAACTGAAACGGGGGGGGGGGGGGATTAGTACTTGAATGGTATTTGGGCACTGATTTAGAAACCCAAAATGATACCCAAAATTATGAGTGTTACCCCATGGTATCAAATCAGCCAGGAGAATGGGCACTGCTGGAAGAGAGAGTAATCCCCATGATTTCCACATGCAAAGAATGCTGCTCAGTGAGAAACACACCTGGGTAGCTTATTTGCTCCCCACAGGTAATACCCACAGTTATGAATGCTGTATCAGGTGCCTGATGGGTTATCAGTACTAACTGGGCACCTGGTTACCTGAAAATACCGGATATTGCTGTTACTGGGTTGCCATTTTACCAATTGGTAAAATGGTAAATCAGTAAAGAAATTGGAGTGATGAGTCAGCAAATTGATGCCAGAAATAAAAAAATTGCAATAGAAAAAATGGTAAATTGGTCCATTATGTAGCACATTGAACAGTAATTGGATATCGATTCGTACCCGATGTTCCTAGCACAGGTCGAAAACCACAATTTCGATGGGTATACCAAGTTTTGTGGGTACTTGTTAATGCTACAAATACTTGAAATAGGTCAAACTTTGTGTTAAAGAAAGATTCTATACCGAAAAATAAATGCTTTCATTCAGAGCTGAACCAAGGACCCAATAAAATGGGTAAACCCATCAAACCTACACTCCCTGAACCAAAATGGTCTGGGTAAATCTATAAAACTATTAGGGATGGGAATTTCAGATTCAGATAAACTGTGCACTTGAGACCTCGCATGTTCATGAATATTAGACCCCTTGTCTCTCCCTCTGTTCCCCTTCCTAAGTCTCTCCCCCAGCTCCTGTCTCTCAGATTGTAAGCCCTAGGGGCAGGGACCGTGTCTATTTTATTACTTTGTAAAGTCCCAGGTACACTGCTGGCGCTATATAAATGTTTGTTAATAATAATAATAAACTGAATCTACCTGAAAACGGTTGATTCGGTTCTACCTGAACATTTAGATCTTTTTAAGTTTTTGGATCTTTAACATCGATTTTTTGATTCAGATTTTTTGGTTGTGGTTTGTTCCCATTGACTTCAATGTGAAAAAATGCATGCAAAAATCAGAATCCAAATCCAAACTGAGATCTGAAATTCTCAAAGAACTGAATACGAAAAATATGAATCCAAAATTCCCCCTGGAGTCCCAGCCCTAAAAATATGATGGGAGTTCTTCCTCTATTTCAGAAGGGGATAGTACAGGTCAGACTCCAGCCTAGAATAAGAAAGTTCCAGTTCGAAAGGGATTACCATTGTATATGGAACATGCCCTCTGGGGTGTCAGTGTCATGTCCTAAATAACTAACTGAACAGGAATGAAGAAACAGCTGAAGGAGGGGTTGCGTATTAAACCACATGGCATTCAGATCCAGCTCTTGCTAGCAGCTGAACTACAGCTCTGCAATTTCCACAGTGCAGACTCCCAGGAAGAGTTCCTGAGCAAAAGATTCCTCTTGAAACCCAGTCATCATCAACGTTAATTAATTGTCTGAGCCTGTAAGAGCTTTTCCCAGCCTTTCGCTTTATTGAAACAGTCCATTAACCACAGGTGCAATGTGTGGGAGACTATTATCTATTGCTCAAAAATATCAGAGCACTGATGGAGTGTAGGCAACTAACAGAGACAGGGAGTGAAGAGATTTCTCTCTGCCAGGGAACATTCTTTCTACCTGGTGTGTGCCGCACAGAAAGGCAAGGGACACTCATACCCAATTGATGATTGGGTGCCCAGTCCAGCTATGCTGTTAGATGAACAGCTACTGTAGTTGTGTTGGTAGGGAGAGGCTGAAATTGTAGAGTCTCTTAGTATATTATCCTGGCAGATAAATTGTAGAAAATTGTATTTTTTTACACATCATTCCCTAGGGGTGTGCGTGTTCTTTTCGTTATTACAATAACGATAAAGAAAATGGTCATTTTCATTTTTGTTGTTGCAATAAAGAAAATGACAACTGAGAATAAAGATAACGGAAACAAAAACAAAAATAACAATGTCGTTATCGTTGTTGTTATTTATAGCGCGGTGGCAGTTGGGATTTGATGGGGAAATGTGGAGAGGGGAGGAGGGAGATATCTCAGAGCCCTAAATAGGGTTGAACTGTTGAACTGTGCCTGTGTTGGGAGGGGCGAGCAGCTCAGCAAGCAGGCCCCAGCAGTCTCATGGCACTCTGTGATTGCTCAATGCCTGCTGCCTCCCACAACCAATCAGGGGGGCTCTGGGGGAGGGCACTGTAACCCTTTATAATGGGAGGGTCAGGTTTTTTCTCTCCGTTCTGTGAGAGCTCTGCTTGTCAGGTTGCGTTTACAGAACTATGGTGTTGCAACTTGCACACAAAAAAATCCTCCCTAGCCCTCATTGTATTATCAATACCTTTCCTTCCTCATACCCTACATTTTACCTTCTCCCTTTCCGTGCCCTTCTCCCCCCTGTACATTATATATAGATAGGTAGTATAAATTAGATATAAATATATATTATAGGCATATAGATTAGATTAGAATAGTTATATAGATAATTGATTAGATAATAGATAGTTTTCCTTTTCCCTTCCCTTGTCTCAGTTAGATTTAGATAGATATTAGTTGTACACGGGAATCGATAATGATACCGATACCAAAAATAAAATTTTCATTTGAAATGGTACCGATATCGATACTGATAACAATAACGATAATGACAATGATAACAAAAATGACATTGTCGTTAGCAACGATAACAAAAATGACATTTTTGAATTACGAAAATGAAAACCGAAAACAGCATGGGTGCCGGGTGCGCGTTACTACGCGCACCTAAGATGCTTAATACTCTTGTTCAATAGTATTCCTGATACTTAATGAAAAAGGAAGCATAGCAAGGGGCTCAGCTGCAGTGGGAGTATCCTTCCCTTTCCAAAGACTTGATGCTAGACACGCATTTGTTTATGCTGAGAGTGGAAACAGATAGTCCTCTTCATATCTACAAGTATTATTTGCATTTTTAGAAAACCCAGGAAATAAATATTTGTCACTAGATGTGAACCAAACAGCAAAATAATTAGCTGTGGTTAATATGTGCCATTCTGGATAATTTGGCGAAATTGGCAGTGATTTGTGCACAAACCAATTACCATAGCAGCAAACCTGCAACAAGTACTCACAAAAACAGGCATACCCATTCATTTCCAGTACCTAAATTGACTCAAAAACATTGGGTACCAATTAGTTCTTGACAGCAACCTAATTTGGGTACCTGTTGCCCCAGAATGTTGACTTCTGGTACTTATTTTTCAACTTCCGTACTGATTTTTTTACTTCTGACATTTATTTATCATTTTTTTTGTCCCAGAATGTTAACTTCCAGTCCTGAGTTTTTTTACTTCTGGTCCCAATTTTTTTAAATTTCTTTCCTGATTTTTCCACTGTCTGTCCTGATGTACCAATCGATAATAAAAAAAAAATCGGTGCTGGAAATTACCGATTTTGGGGGTATCTGGACACCTTACCAGCCCTTTGAGTACTCAGTGCGCTGCTAAAAAATGTGGGTATTACCTGCAGGTACTAATTTAAATACCCATTTCACCTCTGCATGACAGCAAAGAAACCATCTCTTGATGTTGATTCCCTTACAAGTTATTGCCCTGTCTCTTTGAATGGGTGGTTGCCTTGCAGCTCTGGGTCCATCTTGATGCTATCTGTTTCCTGGACCCATGTCAGTCAGGTTTTCATCCTGGGCCTGGCACTGAGACTGCACTTGTGGCCCTGGTTGATGAGCTCCACTTGGAAATCAACAGGGAAAATTGTACCCTGCTGATTTTGTTAGATCTTTTGGCAGCCTTTGATACTGTTGATCATGGGTGTTGTTGACACGACTGCAGGACCTGACTGCGGGGCATGAAACTGCTCATGAGTATTTCTGCTCATTCCTGGCTGGGAGAACCCAGAGGGTGGTGATGGGCAGTGTCTCGTCGTCGTCCCCTCGGGAGCTCCCTTGTGGGGTCCTTCGGGGTTCCAACTTGTCCCCACTCCTGTTCAATGTGTATCCGAGGCCACTGGCTGAGATCATTCAGAGAATTGGAGTGAAGTGCCATCAATATCCCGATGACACACAACCCTATCTCTCCTTTTCATCTGACCCAGGTCCTGCAGTCTCAGTGCTTACCTGGTGCCTGGCTGCTGGTGGGAACTGGAGGTGGGTGAGCTGATTGAAGCTGAATCCAGGAAAGACCGAGGTGATGATGGTTGGCTGATCTTGTGGCTTGGGGAAGGTGGAAGCCCCCATTAGTGGTGGGGTCCAGATTCCCTTGGTCACCCAGGTTTGCAGCCTTGGAGCTCTTGGATCCACTACTGTGCCTGGATTGTTAGGTTGCAGCAGTGGCCAGGAGCACCTTTTACCAACATCATTTGGTGAGAAGGCTGCAAACTTTTCTATCAAATTCAGATCTGGCCACCATCGTGCCTTCGTAAACTCGAGGCTAGACTACTGCAATGCGCTGTACGTGGGGATGCCCTGGAAGACTGTAAGGATGGGCGAATGCAGTTCGGAAGTTCGGAATTCGGCCGAACTCACTCTGTTCAGTCGACCGAACCGAATCGAATTTCCAAACTCGAATTTCAAACCGAACCGAACTGAACCGAATTTCCAAACTCCATTTTGTTCGCCCATCCCTAGTGGCAACAAACACACAAAAAAACCTGATTTTGAATGGCCCAACTTGGTTCAAAAGTTTGGAATTCGACCGAACTTGGTCTGTTCGGTCAACCGAACCGAACTTTTGAACCGAAGTCGAATTTTAAACCGAATCGAACCAAACCAAATTTCCGAACTCGAATTTTAAACCGAACCGAATTTTTGAACTCCATTCTGTTCACCCATCCCTAGAAGACTGTTCCAAAGCTGCAATTAGTGCAGAATGTGGCAGCCCACCTTCTGTCGGGGATGGGTCACTGGGAGCACATTACCCCAGTGCTCCAGAGTCTGCACTGGGTGCCAATAGTCTTCTGGGCACAATTCAAGGCACTGTTTTTAACCCATAAAGCCCTAAATGGCTTGGACCCCAGGTATATGAAAGACTGCCTCTTCCTCTGTGTCCTGGTATAGCCTTTGAGGTCCGCCGAGGGTGCTCTCTTGAAAGTGTCAACTGCCCATGAGGTTACTTCAATGAAGGCATGCAGGGAGACATTCCCGGTTGCTGCCTCACAATTATGGAACTTCCTCCCATTGGATGTCTGCCTAAGTCCAAGCCTATTCATCTTCCGGAAGAGATGTAAGACCTTTTTGTTTGGCCAGGTGTTTGGAAAGCAGGAATGGGGTTGGGCGGGACTTGGTAGTGAGGTTTGGGGAGGAGGTTTGGTGGGTGGCAGGTGGGGATAAAGAGTGCAGCAGTTGGGTGGTTGGGATGGTGTTGGGGTTAAGGGATTTTAATGTATTTTACTGTGTTTTATATTTTTCTTGTTTTAAGCCTCCCTGAGACTCTGGAGAAAGGTGGAGTAAAAATGCAATAATTAATTCAATAAATAAATAAATGCCAAACAGAATAATTGGATAATACCACAAAAGTTAACCAGGTTACTGTATTACCATTGCCATGTTTTGAGATTACCGTGTTACCATATTACCGTGTTATCACATAACTGGATGTTACCATTGCTGTTCTAAAACCAGATCAAGAGTGGGGGAGGGAGCAAACAGGAAAGGATACTGCTGAGCATGGGGTCAAATGAGTTGAAATGAGTACCCACAAAAACAGGTATACCTATCAAGTTTCTGGTACCCGAATTGACTAAAAAATATTTCAACCTGATCTGGGTACCAGATGCCCTGGAATGTCCCAGAATATCTTGTTCAGTTTTCTGTCCCAATTTACCAATCTGTAACCTGAAAATAAAAGAAAACAACAACTTGGTACCGGAAATTATGTTTTTTTTCCAGGTAGCCTGGTACGCAATCAGTGATTGGTTAGCCCATCCAATACTCGAGATAATACTCAAAAATGAGGTTATTACCTGCAGGTAGCAAATGAGCTCCCCATTTCTTCTTGGGATGAAACACTGCAAATCACTGAAACAGTTTACTGGTTAATCAGGGGGACAATATACATATAGCCATGGCTATCTGGATTTTTGTGGATCGTGGAAGATAATATGGATCCATCTGGATACCAAATAACAGTGGTTTTCTGTATCGTTTCTGTTTGCCACAGAAACACAGGTTGCGTAGGAGTGGGCCCTGGGGCATACGGTGTAATGGACCCCCTTTGCCCCACACTTAGGGGATGCAGCTCCACACTCGGGCCCCAGTGCATCTGGACCATCTGTCCCTGTTACAGTTACGCCCTCGCAGATACAATATTCAGCTGTTCCGTTATTTGGGTATTTTGTTTTGATATTGTTTCTCACTATTGGCCACCAGGCAGTTGCGCGATGGCATGGTTGAGGTAATAGCAATGCTCTCCCACATCGAAGTTGAACCCCTTGTCCACTATGCTACGTTGCCTCAGAGGCTGTTTTTACACGGTGCTGCCGGGTGGGGGTGCGTGTGCGTGCCAATTAGGGCTGTAGTGGAATGTCGCAGCGGTAGCTATTTCTGCCAGAAACAGCGTTTCCGCAATTAGTAGTACGGCGTGGCAGAGGCTTTCATTCTGTTAGTTTCATTCCACTACTTCCGCAGTTCCACTAATTTCATTCCACTACTTCCACAGGCTTCGCAAAATAGCGGAAACATGACATTTTTGCTACTTCTGCCATTCCACCAGCACCACAAAATAGTGGAACAGTGGTTTTCTGACAGTTTCCACAATTTTTCCACAGTTCTGCAATTTGAAGAATGCCGGCGGAATTAGCGGAATGTCCACAGAAAAAACGCGGTGTGGCGCGGGCAATTCCGAAATGGCGGAATGGAATCGCGACGCGGTAACAGCTGCTGCTGCATCAGCCCTAGTGCCAGTGCGTGCCAGTGCATGTGCGGTGGGTGGACGGGACATTGGCGGGGTGTGGACATGGCCACACACGTATCCTCACTCACCCCCCACTAATTCCCATGCATGGAGCAACCTCCGTTTCCCCCGGTTGCACCATGTGTAGGGATAGGTGGAGGGTGAGTGGGGATGCGTGTTAGGCAGGAGCGTGCACTCACCCCCACTCACCACGCTCACCCAAGCTGTGTCTTTCACATGGGCCTTCCCCACAGAACGGGGCCTAACGCAGAACAACAGAGGATGCAGCCTGCACGCTCCATTCATTCAGGTTATTTATGGGAAGCCGCATTCCCGCTATGAAAATGAATTATAGATTTCAGTTGGTAAACTGTCTCCTAATTAACGACACGTGGAAAATAATTAATGGCCAGGCACAGAGTGAGGTGTAAAGCTCCCTGGGAGCCAGAGATGTTATTTTTAAATCTTGCAAGAGTAACAGGCAAGTTGAAAGAAGCAGGGGAGGGCATAGTCGGCCCGGGAGAAGTGGCAGCATCCAGAGGAATGCCATATGTTACCTGTGGAGAGAAGGGGCTGGGTGTTTGCTTCCCACCCAGAGTTTCCACTCATTGCATAAAAGGTGGGTGATGTGTTTGTGCTTTTATATATCTGTGTGACATTCCCCCCTCCCCCATTTTGAATAACAAGCCCAGCACATTGGGCTAAGCTCCATTTAACTTGTTGCAACAGGGAGATGGGGCAAAGTTGGATTTAAAATCATTTTCTTCATTGATGGATCAGAAGCCTCTGGTATGAAACCCCTGAGTTTCAGGCACAATGAGGAAAGCTACTCAATAGCTTTGACACGCATGGGCTAGGGTCAACTGTCCCATGATCTGTGATCTAAATCAGGGGTGCGGAACCACAGGCCGGGGGGGCTGAATGTGTCTAATGACTAGTTTATATTTGGTCCCTTTTCAGTTCCTGGCTCTGGCCCCTGGATCCAGTTCCTACTCCCAAGCACTGACAGATTGATTTCAGGGGAAGAGAGCAGAGATGAAGGTGTGCCCACAAGGAGAGAGGTCAGACCCTAGGGGTGTACATTCCTTTTTTGTTTGAACGGAACTAACCTTCTGCAAATGAATGAATAAGAAAATGATGTAAGTTTGCTTTCATTCGTGTTCATTTTAAAAATAATAAAAATATAAAAAATAATTTTAAAAATCATTTTGCATGCGCAAAATGGGCACCGGGGACATTCTGCGCCTGCACACCTTTTTAGGAAAATAGCGGCATCAGCATCGCCACCCTTTTGGAAAAGACAGCCAGTCTGCACATGCTCAAAATGTCCTGTCCATTCGCAGAACAGCTGCCCGTTTCCAATTAAGCACTAGGGGTGTGTGCAGCCAAAACGTTTTCTATTCGTTTCGAAAAAGAACGGAGCCCCATTTGGCTTCATAACTAATGTTATGAAAATAGAGGAACCAGCAATAATACAATTTTAAAAATCTGTGCATATATAACATGGCCACCAGGACCATGTTGCTCATGTGCACCCTTTTCCAAAATGACACCAGTTTGCCAGTGCATTTGGGAAAAGGGCACGCATGCGCAGAATGACCCGGGTGGCCATTTTGCATGTGTGCATTTTTTAAAAAACAAAACACCCCATTTTAATTAAAAGTAAAATTAAAGCAATCACTGCACATGTGCAAAAAAAAGCCACCGGACCATCCGCGCATGCGTGCCCTTGTCCAAAATGGTGATGACGCTGCCAGCACCATTTTGGAAAAGGACCATGCATGCACAGAATGTCCATTTTGTGCATACGCAGTGTTGTTGTTTTAAAAATTGTATTTTATTTTTAATTTAAAAAAATCAGGAAAGAACCAAAAATGGTAGGGTTGCTTATGAAAACCCCTGAAAACAAAGCAGTTTTTGCAAACGAAAAATAAAAATAAAATGGTAGGGGGGGACTTCTGTTCACCCCTATGACCCCCAACGTCTGTGCAGCTCCCAGAGGGTAAAAACACATTGCGGCTGCTGTGGCTTCCCCAATCCGACTCGGGTCAGGACACTGCCACGGCGGTGGCACATCCGGACCGGGTTGGGGCATCGAACACACACGCTCACAGCCAGGGCCCTCAGGGAGTGCAGGGAGAATATCAAACGTGTGTCCCCACTCCCTGCTATGATGGGCCACTCTGGCGACCAATGAGGCCAACCATGGTGTCCGGACTGTGTCCGGACTGTGTCTGGTGTGTCTGGTGGCCCAGGAATAGACATGATAGCCCACTGTGCCTGCTTTGGCATGGTCAGGCGGACCTTAGCCTGGGCTGTGACTTGGGAGGCTTCCTGAGGTCAGAGCCCAGGAAAGCTGTTGACACAGCCCAGGCCAATTGCGGGCCTAAATCTGGTGGCACCTGTACAGATCAGCAGGTGTGGTCCGGGCTAAAGCATAACAGAGCAGGCTACAGTGGGCCACTGTCTCGTCTGTTTTTACTCAGAGCTTGTATTCATTTTTGAAGTCATCCCTGGAAGGGAAACATTTATCCCTCTTTCCTTCATAAGAACATAAGAAGTGCCATAGAAGATCAGACCGATAGCCCATTGAGCCCAGCATCCTGTCTCTGACAATGGCCAGCCTTGGTCACTTCAGAGAAATACGCAACAGGCAGGACCAGTCTTGGAGTTTTCAGGCCCCAGAGCAAAGATAAAATGTAGAGTCCCTCCCTGGTGACCTTATTCCCTTCCCCATGGCCCCACCCACCTCTGGGGCCTTACACATGGTCCTGTTTGGGGCCCCAAAGGGAGAGAGTGGGGGGCACACTCTGCTCTGATGAAATTGAGGATCACTACAGAAGCCACCAGAATTAGAGAAAAGAGCAGGGCTCATTCGCTGTGTGGTAAATCTGGCCCTGCCAACAGGTCATAATGGAATGATCCATGTTCTGCTTTTCTCTCCCAGCTCCCGACAGTCAGATTGTGCCATTCTAACTGCATCTCTTCAACACCCCCAGCCACAACATCTTCGCACCCTGCATAGCTTTCACTCATGTTCAAAGGGGCCCTTGAGAGGGAAAAAGTTCCCCACCCCTGCTCTACAGCTGGACCAAAAGTGCCAGAGCTGGACTGTGACAGACTCATATACAACCTATAGATGAGGGTGGGTCTTGGGTTGTGTGCGAAGGAGAGACAGGAGACTAGAACTGAAACCGGTAGTTCCCTAAACAGCTCAGGGCCCAGGTATCTGAAAGACCATCTCTTGCCTTATCTTCCATCGCCTGCTCACCTTTCTGAAGAAACGTACGGCCTTTTTGTTTGGCCAGACATCTGATTCCTGATGTAATAGCCACGTTTTCAAGTACCACCGTGGGCACTCGATGGGCTACCCGAAAATTCAGCACTTTCCGGTGCTGATTTTTCAATTTTCCAGTTAGTAACCAGTAAACGTGGACAAAAAACCAAAACATCAGGACCGGAAATCAATCTTTCAGTACCAGAAGTCGTCATTCTGAGACATCAGATATGCAAATCAGGTTGACATCAGGTACCGATTGGGTTGATTTGGGTACCAGAAATTCAACAGGTGTACGCAATTTTGTGGGTCCTCATTTCACTTGAAGAGAGGACACAAATCTCTCCCATCGCTCCTGGCCCATATTGGTGGCGTACCCCTGCTGATAGATAGCAGGAACTCTTCCCTTGCAACCGAACAGGACTTCGTTCTAGCTAGCGACGGCATAGTGTCTCATGCCCTTCTCAACTTTCCATTGGCACTGTGAAGTAATAAGGGAGAGTCTGGCCGGCCAGACAGGGACTTTGCCTGCTCCCTCAGAAGCCTGCTTTTCATGTGGCCAGTCATGCCTGACATTTAGATACTTTTCAAATGAAGCAGAGATTGGTTCTATCTGCAAAGAGAACTTGCCTCTGTGTTTTGGATGCCTGCCAAAGCCCCTTTCCTTCTGCCTATCAGGGAGCCTGTTTGCTGGTTAGTGGTTACTGACTAATCTGGAACTCTTCCATTTGCAAAAACAATCATGTCCCTTTCATGATAAAGGCCTGGAGCTGCAAACTTTGAAATGGAGGAATCTCAAAGATAATCTCCTTCCCTTTCACTCACTGCCAAGTCCTCATGAGGCACTGGTTTCTGAGAGGACCTAGTTAGCAGAAACGTCTCTGATGCTTCTCATTGTGGAACGGTGAAAAGTTAAACCTTCACTTCCAGGAGAGGCCAGTACCAGCTATGTGTAAGGAAAGTGCCAGACACTCTGTGGGGCAGAATAACCACCTCAGTGTTGGAGCTGAATAAACATCTGTGAGTTCGTTTGTCCACAATTTTGATCAGGCTGTAGTTGATTCCAATGACAGGTGTCATGGCGTTCAGTAATGGCGTTTGTACAATTTCAGTTAATTCATTCGTTTGGGTCATTTCTGGTTTTGTTCATTTGGTTGTTTGGCCATTTCCACTAGTAAATATGAGCACAGGTGGGGGTAAAAACTGGGAACAGACCAATGACCGACCTGAACAAATGGACCAGCCGAAATGAACAAATGCCATGAAAAGACGAAAGCAGGTAATTGAATGAAGATCAGTTGGATACTCATTAAGGTTTGATGGGCTTTCTCATCTCCCCGAATTGTATTCATTTATTTTACCAAATTTATACCCCGCTCTCCCCGCCAAAGGCAGCTCCGAGCAGCTAACAACAATATAAAACCATATAATACAATTTTCATAATAAAAACATCAGAGCCTAAAATACAACCTAAAAAACAAACCAATAACACCCCCCTCCCCGACCCTCCCCCTTGCCAAATGCCTGACGGAACAGCCAGGTTTTGCAGCTCTTACGGAAGGCCGGGAGGTTCGGTGCTAGCTGTGCCCATACCGGGAGGGAGTTCCAGAGGTGCGGTGCAGCCACTGAGAATGCCCAGCCCTGTGTGGCCCCCCGGGAAACCCAGGGGGCTTCCAGCAGCGCGCCCCTGGATGACCGCAGGGGCCGATCCAGGACCCGGGGAGTGAGGCGGTCTCGCAGATAAACAGGGCCCAAACAGTGTAAGGCTTTATAGGTTAAAACCAACACTTTGAATCAGGCCCGAAAGACTATTGGCAGCCAGTACAGAGATCAGAGCACTGGTGTAATGTGCTCCCGGCGACCCAGTCCCACCAGGAACCAGGCTGCCACATTCTGCACCAGCTGCAGCTTCCGAGCTGTCACCATAGGTAGCCCCACGTAGAGTGCATTTCAATAGTCTAATCGAGAGGTAATAAAAGCATGGATGATCATGGTCAAGTCCGGAACCAAAACCAGCGGCCGAAGCCAACGCACCAGATGCAATTGGTGGAAGGCACTCCTCGCCACAGCCGTCATCTGAAGATCCAGGCAGAGCTGCGCATCGAGGAGCACCCCAGGTTACGCACTTGGGATATCAGCGGAGGGCAAGCCGCATCAATCGATGGCGCTGTCAACTCCGCTGACCTACCCACTAACATCACCTCATCACCTCAGGAATGAGGGTTCATATCCCTTGCAAAGTTCTTACTTAGATTTTTTTAACCCTTGATAGAGTAACTCTGTATATTCTCATTCCAACAAAGGGGGGGGGTGTACAGTCCTCCCTCCCAAAGTTTGATATGTGGGGGACAGTCTCCTCCTAAATTTTGCCCCTCCGTGATCCCCACAGTGGTTGCAGCAAACAACATTGCGTACTTTGCTCGGCTGCCTGACTCCCACCATCAAGGGGATTTCAAGACGCCCATCTTCCTACCTGGCTCTGTGGAGTGGGCTCCCTGATTGGCAGGGAGCATCTGCCTCCTGTGCCAAGATGGACACATCGCCAACCAATCATTGAGTCTGTTGCACATAACCAAGCAGGACAATGATAACCGAGTGGTCCTGGGGAGATCTGTATGACCATTACTGTTGGATCATGGTGCAATGAGGATATATGCAAGAGAGCACTCTCGGCTGACCTTGATGCATAGGGGAGGAGATGGTCTTTCAGATATATGGGGACCTAGCCATTCAGGTCTTCTTAGATCTAAACCATCACCTTGAGTTGTGCCCAGGAAGTTCCTGGAAGCCAGTGTAGACTCTGAAGAACAAGTGTAATGTAATGTGATCTCACTGATCCACTCCCATCAGTTTTCCCCAACTAGTAACTCTAGTTGAGATTTCTTTTCCCCCGGAGACATAGTTTGGAGTCTCCAAAACAGGGGGGGTGTTAAGCTTCACCAGGGGGCCTTATTGGTGGGGAAGAAAACTGAAGTTACATGAAACCTACATGAAAGTCAGAATCAAAGAGCTCCTGAAATGAGCTGCAACCTGAGCTTTGCCCCCTGTGCCCCCCTGTAACCTCTGGCTGTCACTGGCAGATGCGGCCCAGCTTCAAAGCAGATTTCATAGGCAGGCTCTGGAAATGTAGCTTTTTCAAAATATTGTTGCTATTGTGCCACGTCTACGATGGTTGCATTTCTCTGGCGAGTTCCACTTTGCAGCAGGCTCCATAAATAAAAATTAAAAGCATGCCACGGCGTGCTAGTGCCTCAGTATCTGCAATCCATTCCAGGAGAGCCTCAGAACTGAGCAAGAGTTCATTGGCTTTTCAGACCCTCTGATCCATGATTCGTGAGGAAGATAACTCAGATGTGCTTTAGTTTTCATTTTTGTTTCCGAAACCCCCTTTGTTTTGATATTGGATGTTGTGACGGCCTTTTGGCTCCACAATAAAAATGTTATTATTGTTGGTATCTGTTAGTTACTTCTTGATATCTTTTAAGATCAATATGGCAATGCAAAAATGATGGGCTTATTAAGCTGATGATTTTTATGTTACAGGGGCCAAGCTCCGCCAGAGCAACCCCCGTGGAAGAGCAAGACAATACCCTGTGTTTCAATTGTGCTGTTTAGCTCTGATGCAGGGTATTAAATGTTGATGCCGGCATAGTGAATCTAAACTTAGAACTATTCTACTTATATTGTTGTCCTGATGCTGATCAGTCGGACATGCTGCCTTGTTAGGGGATAAATGTTGGTATTATAATCCCTGTGAAGGACAAGTTGACCTTTAAATACTAGGTATTTTTTTTTTATTATTATAGACTATGATCTACGGGATTTAAATATGGAATGAATTGGTACTTGTATTTTATATTTGTTTTATAATATGTATTGTGTATTCAGAGGAACTGTATTTTGTGATTTTGTACATTTTGTTATGGCTACGGCTTAAACAATTAAACGTATTGACTGACTGAGGGGTTTTGATAAAGTACTCTAACATTTTCATTTATTTTTCCATTTGGTTTTATTTAAAATATAAATAAATACATAAATTAAATAAATAAATCGCCGCACGTTAGCAAAATGGCCACCAGAGTCATTCTGTGCATGCACGGCCCTTTTCTAAAATGCTGCCAAAGAGTCCTTGGGAAAAGGCCGAGGACGTATTGTGTAGCAGCCTTACACAAAGTAGGGTAAGGCTGGCCAAGGCATGGTAGCCTGTGTGTCTGGATTCCTTCCGCCTCACGGTGCGACGAGCTCTGTGGCAAGGCCTTGAGTGGTGGGCACTGCTGCTCGTTGTGTGTGGGAGTTGGATTTTGGTTGGCCCGGGGGAGGGAAAGTGCAGCAGCGCT
Source organism: Sphenodon punctatus (assembly GCA_003113815.1). Taxonomy (NCBI): domain Eukaryota; kingdom Metazoa; phylum Chordata; class Lepidosauria; order Sphenodontia; family Sphenodontidae; genus Sphenodon; species Sphenodon punctatus. The sequence goes on along the minus strand of QEPC01009472.1, from coordinate 3,006,367 downwards.
GAGTCTTCACTAACGTGACTGGTGCCTAAGCTCGCCACAGCCATGGTGGGAAATGTACAGTGGCCTACTTGTCAGGCTGCCCCACGGCAGGGGGGGGGGCGAAATTGACCATCTGCCCAACTCCCTGCACTGGCTGTGTAATGTGGCTGCCATGGAACCGTGCGGGGATCAGACCCCCCCCACTGATTGTGTGACTGCACCCACAGTATCTGATATACAGTCAGATAGCAATAGTATCCAATTTAGTATCTGATGGTTTTCAGTTAACTGGATTACCACTTACTGAAATGCCATTTACCATCTACTGTTTTCCGCGTTATTTCGTACTGTTTAAGTAATGCAGTAATGTGGTGAATGGTAAAAAGTAATTTGGTCAATGTTAATTGGTAACTGTAACCCAGTTTGGTGGTTAACCTGTGTGGTTACTGGACTGTTACCTGGTAGCCATCAAGTTATCTGGAATACTGGATATTAAATATGGATAGGTTTTTTTCTCTCTGTTTCAGCTGCAGCCCTTATTCCCACTCCCTTCCTTGAAGTCCATTCTTTCACTGCTTTAGGGGAAGGGACTTGATACATGGGCCAGATCCCAAATGGCAAAATAAAAAACCGGACATGGGCCAGGATTGACATAGTCCCATGGGCCCATGTCTATCCACAAAATATAAGAATTTCACCATTCTAGGGGCAGACTCACCAATTGGACCAAGCTCCCCATACAGATGTACTTCCCCTTACCTTCAGTCTAAGTTAACTGAATTGAACAGTGCCCAGGTCTGTTTCATTCAAAGGCTTTTGAGGATTCCCTGTGCCACTCCATTTGCGGCAATTAGGTCAGAGGTAGGACAGTATAAGTGGTTGACTACGGCTTGGTTGAATGTTCTAAGATTTTGGACCAAGCAAAAGATCTTGCAAACCCAGGGTTTGGTGTGCTAATGGAGGAATGACTCATTTAAGAGTACTTGGTGTCAGGCCACGGAGCTCTTTCTTCGCCAGTTGGGTTTTCATTCCGACTATTGGACTGGGAAAGAGTTGGCCGTGGTCTTGAGGGATCTTAAGTCTAGATTGGAGGACAGGGATGTCCAGGAGGAAATGGCCGCAATTAGATCCTTTCCCCACCTGGCTGATTACCTACCCTACATAAAGCCTCGACCTTGCCTGTCTGCCTATTTGCTTTCATCCATCTCGCCCAGGGGCAAGCATTTAATTATGTGTGCCCGTTTAAATGCTTTGCCGATGACGATTTTAGAAGGTCGTTACCAGGGGGTAAATTTTTCGGACAGGCTTTGCTTTGTCCGTTTGATCAGGATCAAGTGGAGACAGTTTCCCATATCTTAACCAATTGCCATTTGTTTGATGACATACGTGGCAGGTATCTGGCAGATGTTCTCCACAGATTTTCTGACCGCATTGACCACTATTTCGCTATTCAGGTTTTGGCTGATGTCGAGCCATGTGTCACCTTGGCGGTAGCCCACTTTTTGGTAGCAGTCTTAGCCAAACGAACTCTTTTCTTGCAGTTTAAGAACTTTTGTCCAAGTGACCCCTGTCTTTGTGTTATTTCTTGGAATTACTATATTATGTTCCGTATTCTAGTATATTTAGTGGTGTTAGTTTCAATTGTTTGGATTTATCACTTTTATGAATGATTGCTCTTGTTTTTGAATTCTGTTATTTTATTTATTTATTTATTTATAAAACTGCTACCCCGCCCCTCCTGCAACCAGCTCGGGGCGGCTTCCAACAATCTTTAAAACAATGTAAAAACAATTTAAAACAACCATAAATATTATAAATAATTAATATACAGGGCAAAACAAAACACTAAAAACCAAAAGTAGGTGGGGGAATTAAAACCCACCCTACTCACCCTCCCTCCCAAAGACCTGGGCGAACAGCCAGGTCTTACAGTTTTGCCGGAATATTAATAGGCTAGGGGCCAGGCGAACTTCCTCTGGAAGGGAGTTCCACAGCCGCTACCCCACTACCGAGAATGCCCTCTCCATCGTGGCCCCCCGCTTAACACAGGGGACCTCCAGGAAGGCACCCCCGGCGGACCGCAGGAGC
>QEPC01009472.1:2944100-3002972 GCA_003113815.1 Sphenodon punctatus | reverse complement strand
CCCCAGCTCCTGTCTCTCAGATTGTAAGCCCTAGGGGCAGGGACCGTGTCTATTTTATTACTTTGTAAAGTGCCAGGTACACTGCTGGTGCTATATAAATGTTTGTTTAATAATAATAATAATAATAATAATAATAATAATAATAATAATTAATATGGACATTTTCTTTAATTTAAATTTGGAACTCTTGTTTGAACACAAGTGTGTGATCTTTTCAGGTATTTCCCCACCCCATATGTGGGTATCTATACAGATTTCACACTTCATTATTATCTCCTGGTGAGTTTTTTTTCCTTCCCCTCATAACCCTCCTTTTTGGTTTACGACCAGCACTGAACCCTTCACATTTGTTATGGGCTCTTGAGATGTGGGCCCGGTTCAAACTCCTGCAGGGTTGGAGACCAGGCCAGCAACGTGGGCCTGGAATGAACCGGGCTCACAGTCCAGCCCCGCAAGCCAACCAGGCAGGCCAGAGCTGGGCAAACCGGGAGGCGCATTTGTTTTTGTGTCTGCCTGACCCAGCATTGGGGGCCAACATGGCAACAAGCCATGCCTTGTTGGGGAGGAGGGCACCAGCCACAGCACGGGGGCAGAGCCAACTTGCATAACTCCCTGCTTTTCCTTCCCGGCTGGGTGAGGACAGTTGAAAGTTAGTTTCTATCCCCTGACCTATGCCGGCTGGGAGTTGTGTGGTCAGCCATCCCATCCCTGGGCCTGCAGCGCCTGCTGTGGTTGCACATTTGTTAACACCCAGTCAGACCAACTAAGTTGTCTCTACTGCTGCTGGTTCTGAAACAGCCTTGGAGCTTCAGTCAGCTGTTTCCTTTTCAGCGGCGTCTTTGTTATTATCGCCCCAAGATAACCATGGTCTTCTTCAACTTCTTTCTCTATGTGCTTCTACGGAGAGCACCACAGAAGGTGTTCCAGTTAAGGGTTGGGGACAAAATCCCCCACCCTTAGACGCCAACCCTAGATGTAACAATTTCTGTTCAGAAGCATGGGAGTCAATACAACAAAATTTGATGTCATCTGGCATATGACCCAATAACATAGTCTGATACCAGAGGGTCTCTATCATTACGGCAGTGAATATTGGACCTATGCTCTATGATTCTCATCCTCACTTCCTCACATCCTCACTTCCAAAATATTTGGAATGGACACACTGATCCCTGTTAAACCTAGTAACCAATTTGTTAGTTTGTCACAGCTTATCTATATGAAGCAATTAGTCACAACTGAGATATCTGATCATGTGAGTAGTTTTTAAGGGGAAGGAGTTGACCAACTAGTTGTTGACTTTTGTTACTTTTGGAACCTGCCTTGGGAAGTACACATATATGGGGAGCTTGGTCCAATTGGTGAGTCTGCCCCTAGAATGTTGAAATTCTTATATTTTTGGGGGGACATACAATTTGGAATTGCTTATAACTATTTATAGAGTTTTTTTTGTAGATAAACCAATACCACTGATTTAAGAAATACATCCATATAAGAAATTTGACCCGGTTGGGCTACACATTCACCATTGGTGAAATTCTTATATTTCACCAATGGTGAATCTGTAGCCCAACCGGGTCAAATTGTGGGCGAATTGGACCAGAGTGGCTGAATCGGGCCAGCGTCATGTTGGTTAACACCCACTGTCTCTGCAAAGTCAAGGGAATAGGATATAACAAGATGAGAATATGAAAACGAGTTACACAACCTGTCAATGGGGTTAAGGGTCTCAGATGGGAATGTCAGGACATTTTCAGAGTGGGCAGGTGAGAGAGCATGACCAACACTCCACCCACTCTGAAAATGGTCTAGTGGGGCTGAGGCCAAGCGGAAAGTTTTCAAAGTGGTCAAGCGTGCAGTGCTAAACCCACTGACTCTTAAAAAATCTTTCCTGGTGGGGCCGCTTCCACCTTAAGGGGGAGCCGGGGCAGTGCCACCATCTTGAGAGGTCAAAGATGCCTGGGAGCCTTGGGAGGCCCTACTGTTTAGGAAGACCTCATCCCCATGCCTTTTGTGGGGTATAATTGGGACATTAGGCTTGGCCCTCCACAGCTTTGCTCCACCACTAGAGAATGCCTTGTAGAGATAGACAATGTCAATCAGGTTGATAAATTGGTGGGGGGGCGACTGTTGTCTCCATGTTACAAGACCTATGAAGGTAATGGTGAACGTTCTTCCTGGCATCCCCCAACTCTACTATTATGGTCCTAGTCTGAGATATAAAGAGCCTGGTTAGCAAAACAGAGGAAGAGGCATGAGTGGCAGGGAGGTTGCAGGCTCCAAGGAGGAGGAAGCATGCAGCATAATTGTAATCAACGTTATGACGTGAGGCATTTCTTGGGTCCCTTGGTCACAAACATTTCAATGCTTGAATGTCGTTGGGAGCAATGGGAAAGAATGTGACTCTTTGCCATCTCACGTCTCACCAAACAGCAGCATTCAAGACCAACTGAAAGACTCAAAAATGTACTGAAAGGGCAGGTCAAGAGGAAATGCCATTTGCTAAGCGCCAACTCAAGCGGCCTTGAAGATAGTTCTTCCATCACTTTGGATTAAGATATGGTGCATGGACAGGGTTTTATGCCCTGTTTTCTAGCTGAACAGGGAGGCTATATCATGCAAGGGGGATGCTTAGACAAGAGCAGAATGAAGGCATTAAAAATGTGGTTTGTCTAGACTAGCCTACAGCTGGAACAAGACACTCAAGGGTGTGCATGTCGTTTTCATTAGAACAATAACGATAATGAAAACTGTCGTTTCTGTTTTCATTATTCTAATAACGAAACCAACAATCAAGAACAACAATAACGATAATGAAAACACCCGTGGGGTCCGTCAAGGATGCTTATTGGCCCCTGTATTATTTAATATTTATGTGAATCCTCTTATTCTTGAACATAAAGATATAGGAAGATATCACCCTCCGCGTATTGGAAGCAGGAGGGTGTTCATGCTTTTATACACGGACGATAGGGTGCTCCTATCACTTAGCAAATTGGGTTTGGACAGAGCGATACAAGATTTTGAGACCCGATGCAGCAGTAGGAAACTCAAGATAAATTATAATAAGACTAAAATTGTGATCTTTGGTAAGCGCTTTATACGACAGAGGTGGTTCCTACAAGGGCATAGGTTGGAACAGACAAGGGTGTATAAATATCTAGGCATAATTTTTGCCTCCAATGGTAATTTGCGTGCGCATATTTTGACTGCCAAGATAAGAGCAAGAGTCGAATCTTTGATTATACAGCGATTCTTTTTTGCTCATGGCCAACAGTGTATAAAGGCAGCCCAGAAGATAATGACAACAAGATTAATGGCAAGAATGTTATATGGCGTACAGTTATGGGGCCGTGATAGACGTGCGGTGACCAGCCTTGAACCAATTGCTAATAAGTGCTGGAGACGGATATTAGCAGTGCCACCCTCAGTTAGTTCGGCTATGGTTAATCTTGAGCTCAGCAATCAATCCTTGACAGCGCAAATCAATCTGCATATGTTAAACTACTGGGCAAGGATAAGGGATAATGTCGATACTTCTTTGGTCGGTCGTGCTATGCAAGAGAAACAACAAGATAATGAGTGCAGTGTAGACAGCTGGTGGGCAGCCGTACAGTCCCGTTTGCAGGCTCTGGGCTTTTCTAGATCTTTTTTTCAGAACAAGCCCAGTAGTTACGTCAGTAGGCACATTAAATTACGGATAGCTGATATAGATAGACAGTAAATGAGAACTGCTGCCTCGAAATCCCTAATTTCTCCACTTTATAAATATCTGATCCCCCCCTTAGGGGGGGCAGCATATTTTCACTATTTAATGGACCCCCAAATTAGAAAAATGGTTACTAGCCTTTGATTGCAAACTCTGGATATTGCCGTAGTTCAAGGAAGGTATCAGGAGATACCTTATGCTGAACGTATATGCCCTTGTGGCCAGGAGGTTGAGGATACAGTTCATTTTATGCTAAAATTCCGCCTGTATAAAAATGTGCATGATCAATTGCGCCTGGCCTTGGGTGGGGACTGGCGTAGGTCTAATATCCAACAGATTATTTATCTGCTGAGCGATACCAATACAGAAAGAACAAAACTGGTAGCAATTTATGCAAGGAGGGCAATTAATATTCGGAGGGAGTACAGGTTGATGGAAAGTCAAAACAACAAGTCTAGGGAGGGAGAAGGTCAGGATTAAGAAGGAGAGGAGAAGGTTAGGTGTGGGGATTGTGTTTTCCTCCTTCTCTCTAGAGGATTTATGCTGTATTAGATGCCAGGAAATGGCAAATTGATTTTATTGTGTATAATTAAGTAAGATTTTATTATTATTGTATTGTTTTTGGCCATGTGGCCTCAATAATAACATTTATTCATAATGAAAACAACAACTGAGAATACCGATGCTGATAACTATACCGAAAACGAAAACGAAAATGAAAATGAAAACAATAATGATAACGAAAACGATAATGAAAATGGAAACAAAAATAAGAACATAAGAACATGAGAAGTGCCGTACTGGGTCAGACCAATGGTCCATCTAGCCCAGCATCCTGTCTCCGACAGTGGCCAACCATGGTGGCTTGGGAGAAGCACCCAACAGGTCACAATGGGGGATCCATTCCCTGTTGTTTTCCCCCAGCTCCCGTCATGTTCCCTGATCCTGTCTGGCTAATAGCTGCTAATGGATCTATCTTCCAGAAACTTGTCCAAACCTCTTTTAAACTCAGCTCTAGTACTGGCCCTTACCACAGTCTCTGGCAGTAGATTCCACAACCCAATTATACGTTGAGTGAAAAAATATTTTCTTTTATTTGTTTTAAACTTGCCACCCATGAGTTTCATGGAGTGTCCCCTAGTTCTAGTACTAGCTGAGAGGGTGAATAATTGCTCCTTGTTTATTAGTTCAACCCCACTCATGATTTTATAGACCTCTATCCTATCTCCTCTCAGCCGTCTCTTCTACAAGCTGAAGAGCCCCAACCTACCCAGCCTCTCCTCATACGGGAGCCCTTCCATGCCCTTGATCATTTTTGTTGCCCTTCTCTGTATCTTTTCTAGTTCAGCTATGTCTTTTTTGAGATGGGGCAACCAGAACTGCACACAATATTCGAGGTGCGGCCGCACCATTGATTTGTATAGAGGCATTATGACCTCCTCAGTTTTATTCTCTATCCCCTTCCGAATAATTCCTAACATTCTGTTTTCTTTTTTGACTGCTGCCGCGCACTGCGCTGTGGATTTCATTATATTGTCCACAACCACCCCCAGATCCTTTTCCTGAGTGATAACTCCTAGCTTTGTACCCAGCATTGTGTACGCACAGTTTGGATTATTTTCCCCTAATAATTTTCCCCTGATAATGGCTTACAGCCATGTACGTATACCTGCAGGGGTTTCCAATCAGGGGTCAAGTGTTGGCACCAGAATCCCCGAGAAGGGTAAGCCATAGATGGAGGCAGGTTACTGATATCGCAAGTGAGGCTGTAGGCCTAGGTAATTGCAACTAGCAAAGTTGGTGTTTCCAATTATACTTTAGACCTCAATTTATCTAATTGTAATTTGTGTTTTGACATACGTTCTCATGTTTTTGTGTTTTTGATATATGTTTATATGAAAGTAGTGCTTGAAATAGATATGTGTATATGGAGAAGGTACCAGATGATGTGTGCATCTGGGTAGATTGTGAGATGCTATTTTGTGATATTGTGTTTTACGATGATATTTTTGTTCTTCCATTGGCCATGGCGAAAGCTAGAGCCTAATAAACAAATTGAATTTTGAGTTTGATTTGACAATGTCGTTATCATTGTCGTTATTATTAGAACTGTGGCAGTTGGGTTTTGGAGGGTAAATGTGGAGAGGGAGCAGACATCTCAACTCTTGAACTTTGCCTGTGTTGGGAGGGGCGAGCAGTTCAGGAGCATCTGATGGATGTATCGCTGGCCAATGAGCAGCGCAAGCAGGCCCCAGATGTCTCATGGCACTCTGCGATTGCTCAATGCCTGCTGCCTCCCACAGCCAATCAGAGGGGCTCTGGGGGAGGGCACTGAAACCCTTTATAATGGGAGGGCCAGGCTTTTTCTCTCTGTTCTGTGAGAGCTCTGCTTGTCAGGTTGCGTTTACAGGACTGTGGTGCTTGCACACAAAAAATCCTCCCTAGCCCTCATTGTATTAATACCTTTCCTTCCTCATACCCTACATTTTACCTTCTCCCTTTCCGTGCCCTTCCCCCTCTGTACATTATATATGGATAGGTACTATAGATTAGCTATAGATATATATTATAGACATATAGATTAGTTTAGATTAGAATAGTTATACAGATAATTGATTAGATAATAGATAGTTTTCCTTTTCCCTTCCCCTGTCTCCCTTAGATTTAGACAGATATTAGCTGTGAATGGGAATCGATAATGACACCAATACCAAAAATAAAATCTTCGTTTGAAACAGTACCGATATAGATATCGACAACGAAAATGATAACGCTACTGATACCAATACCGATATCGATACAGATAACAATAACAACAATGATAACAAAAACTATAACAAAAACAACATTGTCATTAATAACAATAATGAAAACTACATTTTTGAATAACGAAAACAAAAATGAGATGAGGGCCTGGTGCACATCCCTGGTCCTCAAATGGTGCCAAAGTCCATGGAGTCATGAATCTGGGTTCAGAACTGACTCAGATCCAGACATAACCATTTCTAAAAACAGGGACATGACCTTGAAAGACCTGTATGACTTTCTCCCCAAACTCAGGTTTTACAGGTAGAACGTTCCTTTAATCTACTCCAGTCCTTTCCTTGCTGTGTCGATTCGCAGCCTGCTCCTGCCCCCATCAGCTGACACTGAAAGTTACCAGCTGAGTCAATTCCTTGATTCAAAACACCCTACATACCAGCCAAGAAACAGTTTCTACTGTATCATTTTTGGCAAAATAAATCTGGAGAATTCCTTACTGTTAAAAGATTTTAGTGGGTCTTCTTTTCTTTTCTTTTCTTCCAAGCAAACAGCCTCAGAGGCTGTGGTGTTGCAGTAGCTGGTGCAAATGTTTCTCATAGCCATGGAAAATTAAACCTTTGCTCTGTGAATCCTGTCTCTCTCTGTGTGTTGCTTTGCTAAAACAGAGGCCCCACCTACGAGACGAGTGAAAAATGAACAAGTACTTGTGCCCAAGAGATGATTGATGAGCAGTTGGGTGTTAGCGGCCCGGCTGGAAGCGACTCAACCAACCGCTCTCTCTGGATGTTTTTACACACACATTTCTCCTGCATGTTTTCTGTTACATCCTGGATCAACAACAATCTGCTTCAATAAACAGCTTAAAAATCTGGCTCTTTGAACTTCTGCATAGACCTTCTCCCTGAACTTTTGTGTGTAAAAAGTTCTCCTGGTAAACTGCTTTGCTCCAGGCAGCTGTGGTCACTTGGTTTCCATGGCAGCCCCTCACGTCTACGGTTGCGGCTACTTTGGGCTGGCTCAGGGCAGTGTTTGTGTGAAGAATCATCCAGGAACTGCCTCAGGGCAGTGTGTGTGTGTGAAGAATGCATCCAGAATTTACTTGTGGACTTGTAAACCCAGAAGGTTGAAAGACCAGCACTGTAAGGTGTGTGTAAAAATGCCCTCTGTGATAGATGAATAAAAGGATTATGGAAAGTTCCGTTTCATATGAACCTTCCTGTCAGCTGGGCCCGATCCCACAACTCCATCCACCGAGTACGTCATTAGCCCTTACCACTGAGGCTAAAGGAGTCTGAATCACAGAATTGTAGGGTTGGAAGGAGGCCTGCAACAAGCAATCACAGTGAATGTTGTTCCCATTAGAAACAGGTCATTCACTTCCATTCACGCAGTAAGGTAACTTACCAGGTTTTTCACATTTTTTCTCTATTTTCCAGCATTTTTTTTGTATTTTGCTTGATGCGTAAATTGTTCGATAAACTGCAATTGTTTGGTAAATGGAACACTCCAGAGAGAGGAGACTCTCTCTGCCCTCTCCCTAATGCCAAATGAATGGAGGGGTCTAACACTATGGTTTATATTAGAGCAGCAGGAAAATTTCTGGCGGGAGGGCACAGCAGATGGAAATTTTCTAGGGGTGTGTGTGGTGGGCAGGAAGGGGGGCACCAGGAAAATTTCTAGGGGGGCACATCAGGCAGGAAGGGAAGTAGAGGGGCAGCAAACTCTCTGGGGATGCAGCCTGTAGAGTCTAAGCTGAGACAAACGATGTGCCGCTGTGGAGTGGAGCCGCCATGCGGGCTCTCTGGAAGCAAACTGGAATATATTTCACAGCATGATCCCAGAGCAAAGATGGTGGCCCACAGCACAGGATCAAATAAGGAGGTATCTAGTTCCAGCTATTCCTGGGATCGAGACCCACCACATGGTGTGTGTGGTGTCGGGGGTTGTTGACCTCCCTCTGGTGGCAGGAGAGGGAGGTTAGGGGGTGGTGTGGAGGGGAACCCCTGGTGTGAGCAGGGGTGACCCTCTGAGGGGGAGGGTTGCTCGCCGGTGGCAGAGGCGGGTAGGGAGTTCAGGGGGGGGTGTCCCTCTCACCAGCCTGTCAGGGCAGCCTATGGAGGGTGGGTGTCTAATGGGGTTCTCTGAGGAGGGGAGGGGTTCCGCAGCGATCGGGGTTGTTATGGATTGGGGGAGATATGGTCCAATGGGGAGGTGTGGTCCATCAGTGAGGAGGGAGCGGTGCCTTGTGCCCGTTCCCCTCTCGACCCCCCACGCAGGTAGGTTGTAGGTCGAGGCCCAGGAGGTCCCAGGCCTTGGTCTGGTGCCTCTGAATGCAAGGTCGGTTGTCAATAAGTCCTCTACCATCCGAGAGTCAATCCTGGAGTGGGACGCCGACCTCGTGTGTATTACAGAGACCTGGCTGGACAATGAATCTGGCCCTATTTTGGCCGATCTTGTTCTGGCAGAATTCTCTGTGCAGCATCAGCCTTTGTGTAGCCATTGTTATCAAGGATACATTATCTTTTAGGAGATATCCGGTGCAGGCTCCACCAGGTGTTGAGTGCCTCCATGACAACCATGGGCCTGTCCCAAATCATCTGTGGCCCCACAGATGAGGAGGGACATACACTGGATTTGGTTTTCTGCACTGGCCCTGAGGTGGGGGGTCAGTTAGTAGAAGTTAAGGTTGTAGAGCCTTTGTCATGGTCTGACCATTACCTCCTTAAGGCATGCATCCTGGTGCATGTTAGCCTCCGACAGGGTGCAGGACCTATTATATCAGTCCACCCCCGGAGACTTATGGAACTGGATCGGTTATGGAATGCTCTGGGGGAGTTTCCCCTGGACCTTGACACTCGCTCTGTTGATGATCTCGTAGCCTTCTGGAACACCTTGTTGACTGAGACCATTGATAGAGTGGCTCCCAGGCATCCGCTGCCGTCCTAAGTCTCCCGCAGGTCTCTTTGGTTTACTGAGGGCCTGCAGTATTTGAAGTGGGAGAGCAGGCAGTTAGAGCGACGGTGGCGCCGGACTCGCAACCAGTATGATCGATCGCAGCATAAGAGCAGTTTAAAGGCCAATGCGATGGCAATGCAGGCAACAAAGAAGCAGTTCTTTGCTGCCCTTATTGCATCTGCAAAGTCACGTCCAGTGGAGCTTTTCTGGGTGGTGAAAGGTTTGGTAAGTCCTGCCTGTCTCCGCCTGGACCTGGAGCAATCCAGTGACTGCCTGGACTCTCAGGTTGTGGCCATGGTGGGGAGTGCGTTTCGGCAGTTACATCTTGTCCAGCAGCTACGGCCATATCTCTCAGACTCCGACCTCCGACCTCACCATTGTCATCCATGCCTTCATCACCTCGAGACTGTATTACTGCAACGCGCTCTACGTGGGGCCGCTCGAGAAGCTGGTCCGGAGGCTGCAGCTGATGCAGAATGCCTGCAGAATGCAGAATGCCAGAGATGTCCTTACGGGGGTGGGTCGCAGGGAGCACATGACACCAGTGCTCCGGGCTCTGCACTGGCTGCCTATAAAGCACCGGGCCAGGTTCAAGGTGCTCGTTTTAACCTTTAAAGCCCTTCACGACCTGGGCCCTGCTTATTTGCGGGACCACCTCACTCCCCATGTGCCCGTGCAACCCTTGAGATCATCCGTGGGAGCCTTTTTGGGCATTACCTGGGTGAGGTGTGTGACCACCAATGTTAGATCTTTATCTGTGGCTGCCCCTGCGTGGTGGTATTTGCTCCTGTAGGAGGCTCTGTTGGCTCCCACTCTCCTGCTCTTTCAGTGTGTATATAAGACCTGGCTATTCCGTCAGGCTTTTGGCAAGGGGTAGGGGTAGGGGATGGGGTTTCCCCTCATTGTATTGTATTTTAAATTGTTTTAAATTGTTTAAATTGGGTTTTTTTAAAATTAATTTAAATGTTGTTTGCCGCCCCGGGTTGCCTTGTGGGCAGGAGGGGTGGGATATAAATTTTAAATAAATAAAAATAAATAAAAAAAATAAAAATCTTTCTGGGATGAGTTTCAGGAAGTGATGCCAACCAACCAATGCTGTGGAGATTCTGGGGTCAATGAGGGCCACTAGTTGTGAATTAAATCCTTGCCTGTCCTGGTTGGTGAAAGCCTCCAGGGAGATACTGGGGTTGGTGCTGGTGGGGATTATCAACGTGTCCCTTTGACAGGGGAGTTTTCCCCCAGTCTCAAGGAGTCGGTGGTGCACTGAAGAAGCCATCTTTGGATGTGGACGCACTCACCACTTACCGACCCATCTCTAACCTTCCCTTTTTTGGGAAGGTTATTGAATGGGCAGTGGCCCTGCAGCTCCAGGCTCACCTGGGCAGCATTGGTTTTCTTGACCCCTTTCAATAAGGGTTTTGGCTCAGCCATTGTACAGAGACGGCATTGGTGGCCTTCGCAGATGATCTCCTCCGGGAGATGGATGCAGGATGTTTGACATTACGGGTCCTGCTAGATCTCTCAGCCGCATTTGATACACTGGACCACGGCCTGCTGTTGAGATGGTTGCATGACCTGGGGTGTCTAGATGGGACCACCCTTGGTTGGTTCCAGTCATTCCTTTCAGGGAGGACCCAGCGGGTTGTCTTGGGAGCAGAAACATCTAGCCCCCGGGCCCTGGACTGTGGCATTCCACAAGGTTCAATTTTGTCTCCTTTATTTAATGTATATATGGAGCCCTTGGGGGAGATCGTGAGAGGGTTTGGTGTGCGTTACCACCAATACGCTGATGATACCCAGCTTTACCTCTCTTTTTCAGCCGACCCAGGCCCTGCCGTCTACGTGCTATCTCAGTGTTTGGAGGCTGTGGCAATCTGGCTATGGCAGAGCAGACTGAGGCTCAATCCTGATAAGATGGAGGTGATGGTGGTGGGCCGGGCAGGGGGAGGTGGTGCCCCCTCTTGTGGAGGGGGTGTGCCCCTCCATGGCTCAGCAGGTTGAGAGTCTGGTGGTATTATTGGATGTGTGTCTCTATCTAGATCAGCAGGTTTATGTGGTGGTGAAGTCGGCTTTCTGCCAGCTGTATCTGGTGCGGAGGCTGCGCCCGTAAATCTCCAGACCCGACCTGGCCATTTTGATCCATGCCTTCATCACCTCAAGGCTGGACTACTGTAACACACTCTACGTCGAGCTTCCCTTGATGCTGGCCCGAACATTACAGCTAGTGCAGAATGCGGCGGCCCATCTCCTAACAGGGACGGGCCGACAAGTGCACATAACATCGGTGCTCCGTGCACTGCAGTTGCTGCCTGTAATGTGCCAAGCCAGGTTCAAGGTGTTGACGTTGATCTATAAGGCCCCATACGGTCTTGAACCTGGATACCTCAGGTACTGCCTCACCCTCTGTGATTCAGGACGGACTCTCCGGTCCACCCGGGGCACCTTCTTGGAGGTCCCCCACATAAAGCAGGGGGCTACAATGGAGAGGGCATTCTTGGTGGCTGGGCCCCGGCTGTGGAACTCTCTCCCAGAGGAAGCATGACTGGCCCCGAGTCTGCTGGCCTTCTGTCGGGCATGCAAGACATGGCTGTTCTCCCAGACCTTCAGAGGCAGGGAGGGGATGGTGGACTAAATTTTGGTATGGGGGTATTTTAAAATTGTTTTAAATATCTTTGTAGGTTTTTATATTTTTATATTGTGATAAATTGTTTATTTTATGTTGGAAGCCACTCCGAGATGCCGTAGGCATAGGGGGCAGCATATAAATTGAATAAACTAAATAAATAAATAAGTAAGCACGCAGTTCTTGATCGAGGAGTTACTGAGTAGTGTACTGATTCCTCCAGTCCTCAGTAAAACTGAGTCAAGTACTGAGATCCTCAGTAAAAAACGAGGAAAAACTAGTACCGAGTTTCAGCCCTAATTTATATTGTGCTGGTTAAGAGGCATAAAATTGACAGAAACTGCCGTAAAGTGTCATAAAATAATGGAAAATGATGGAAAAACCTGGAAAATGATGAACATTGACAAAACGGAAGAAAATACCAGAAACTGACAAAGATGATGCAAAATTGCAGGCACCAGTCTCACAATATAGAAACACGGAACCAGTAACTTGTGAGGAAATAAGTCACAAGTGCTCCTGAAAGGTCCAGGGATGTGTAATTTCATATTGTTCAATTGCAAAAATGAATGGTGGCCTATTTGTTTTTGTAACTAAGGTAACAAAATCAAATGAATAAACAAACATTTGATTAATTTCATTTATTTTCATTTTTATTTTTATTTTTTTGTTTTATTTTACTAAAAATACTTTAAAAAAAAACAATCACTGCACTTATGCAGAATGGCTACCGGCACCATTTTGGAAAAAAGGTCTCCCAGCCTGCAGTCCCTTGCCTGGTTTTCTTACCTTATTTGAGGCTGGCTTGGTGGGGAAAGCTTCCCAATGGCAAATTTTCAGGAATGGGAGGAGGGAGAGTAGGAGGGAGGGAGAACAGAGACTCAGCTGTTATCTTAGCATTCTATTGGCTATCATGAGTCAGCAGCCAATAGAATGGCAAAAAGCTGTGCTGAGCCCGCCTTTTTCCTTCATCTCTCCCATTCCCCCATCTGGAAAGGACTCCCTCCACCCATCTTTCTAGATGGGAGGGGGAGCTGAAGGGAAGAAGTAGGCTCAGCACAGCATTCCAGCATTCTACTGGGTTATGAAACTCCTGCTAGCCAATAGAATGCTCAAGATCTGCCCCTTCCATCTTGCTTCCCCCTTCCATCTGGAAACAACTTCCAGAGGGGAGAGCTGAAGGGAAGAGGTGGGCTCAGCACAGCTTTTCAACATTCTATTGGGTGCTGACTCCTACTAGCCAATAGAATGTTAAGATATCAGCTGAGTCTGCCCCCTCCCTCCTGCGCTCCCCCTCCCATTCATGAAAATTACTGACCGGGAGCTTTCCCCATAGAGAGAGCTGTCAGGCCCAGAGAAGATAAAAAACCTGAGCAGGGAACAGTGTTGCTGCCTCCCCCATCAGCGCCAGGTAGTTCATTTCTTAAGATTTCGCCTGTTTCTTGGTGACAATCCAGTCAATTCTTGTCTCGTTTTCAAGGATGAGACGAGAATTGTGGTTCTCATTAAGAAACACAAGAAACTGAGAATTGATTTTCAGCCCTAATTAAAATCTACCTTGCAGAAATCAAAGGCCATTCCCTCTTGTTCTGTTTTCAGCGGCACTGAAGTAACTCCATCAGCTGTTAGCAATAGTAGACTTTTATCCGCTTATGCCATCCCAGTGCTTAAACATTCAGTAGTCCCAGGATGGTAAAAAAAACACAACCACTCTTCTTCCTTAATCATAAACAATCTTTTGTCCTATCGAGTTCTCTTGTGATAATAAATAGACTAATACAGATGATTGGTGAGATCGATCCCATTCCCTGTAGGCATGGGCGAACAGATCACGGTTCGTGTTCGGCCGTTCGGTTCGGCCGCGATCGGTTCGTGCGTTCGCGTTCGGCCGTTCGGTTCGGCCGCGTTCGGTTCGTGTGTTCGTGTTCGGTCGTTTGGTCGTACCTCGCGTTCGTGTTCGCCCGTTCGGTTCGGCCGTTCGTGTGTCGGCCGTTCGTGTTCGGTTGTTCGGGCAGGTCGTACGTTCGTGTTCGGCCGTTCGGTTCGTTCGCCATCGGGTTTTGCGTTCGTGTTCGGTCATTCGGTGTTCGGGTGGTTCGCGCGTTCGCGTTCGGCTGTTCGGCCCGAAAAAACCAATGTTTTTTAATATATAATTTTTTTAAATTTTTTTATTGAATTTTTTTATCAAATATTTATATCTCTACACTAATAACTAACTAACTACCTAACTAATAAATGTATTCTAAATGCTATGAATAACTCCAACAAAGCAAACCCTAAAGCTGAATCACAGAAAAAACAGTAAACTCACATCAGTAAACCTTAAACTAAACTACTCAAACAAAAATGTATCGACCTAATCCATCTATCTACCTATGAATTGAATATATGGGATGGGGGTTAGGGGGGCAATCACAAACAAGACAAGGAGGGGTACAAAACTGAAATGAAACCTAAATCAATCTATAAATTAATAATATATACTACTACTCTAATGAATCAAAAAAACAGGGGAAGGGAATGGGGAGGGAATATTCAATGGAGGGGGGAGGGAAGGAGGAAGATTGAAGATTGAACACAGGGAGGGATAAAAACAAAAAATAACAACTAAATCTATCAAAGCTAATGTAAATAAATGAGAATATGGGGGTAGATGGGTTGGATGGGTGAAATAGGAGGAGGATGGCAATGGATTGGGGAGCTGGAAAATGCTGGGTGAGGGAGCCTTCTGAAACGCCTGCTGCTCAGGAACAGTGACTAGCTCAGAAGGTATTGGGAAGGGGGGAGGCAGACAGTTTTGTTTCTTGCTGCGCCCGCCTCAAATCAGCCCCATTGGCTCCGTGCAGCCTAGCCCGTGGCCAATCATAGACTGCCAAGCCAGTGGTCTGAGGCGAAAAGAGATGGTGATTCATCAGGCTGGCTGCTACTCCAAGCCACTCTCCACCCTCCACCCCTGGTGCCTGGAAGTCTGCTCCTAGCTGAGTCAAATGACTTCCCCCTCCCTGCTACATTTGGCCTTCCAGTGACCTGACAGAAGACCATGTTTTAGCCACCCGAACACAACCGAACGCGATTCGAATTGAACGAACTGTTCGGCCATTTCGTAGTTCGGTGTTCGGTTCCGTTCGGTGTGTTCGGCCATTTCGTAGTTCGGTGTTCGGTTCGGTTCGGTGTGTTCGCCATTTCGGTGTTCGGTGTTCGGTGTTCGGTCCGTTCGGTGCGTTCGTGTTCGTGTTCGTGTTCGGTTGTCCGAACAGGCCGAGTTCGGGCCGAACACCGAACTACCGAACCGCGTTCGCCCATCCCTAATTCCCTGCTGATTCAGCGCACACCAAGGTGCGCACCCATGTGGAACCCACATGCACTGCCATTGCCGGCACATTGTGCCGTGTCGAAACTGTGCACATGTGCGCGTGCACTCATTCCGTGGGGGATGAGATTGCGGCCAGTGACTCTGATACGAGTTTTTTCCCTGTGAAGTTAGCTTTTAAGCATCAGATATTGTGCAAAGGTTTAAGGAACACACTATTTAAGACAATAGATGAGAGTCCAGAGGAATCTGTTTACCAGACGTACCATCTACATGGTATTTGCTCTTCCAGTCACCATGGTTACTTTATGATACACTACATTTGCGTGACAACATTAGGGGCAGAATATTCATATAGCTGTTTTTTTTGGGTTTTTTTAACCTTCTGGCATTAGACGGAGAGACATGTTCACCCCTGGTGTATCACTTGACTGTATTTATCTGACCCAAAGGGTTATTTAAAATGCCCAGTACGTGACAGTTACTCCTTTGTAAATGCTTTAATTTTAGGTGAATTTTCCAGCACTTCACAGTAAGAATTAAAAGGCTTCTCGGTCTTAGTTTATCCATCCCACACTCTTAGTTTAGTGAATGCCAGGAACCAATTTGATCCTTCCCAAAATTGGCTGGATCAGCACAGTGAATAGACGATGGGACAAACCCATAAGGTAGAGAAACAGGAGGCTCCCAGAGGGAAGATTTGGAGTAGGCAGTCTAACACTATACTAGAGATGATAAAACCTAACAATATCAGTCATTTGTTTGTCATTGATGAAAAGTCAAGGCAGTGAAAGTAGAGCTAAAACTGCTATCTACCCATGGTAATACCTAAGATTTGGGGTAAAATGTCATTATTATTATTATTATTAAACATTTATAAAGCGCCAGTTGCAACCTGGCGCTGTACAGAACATACAATCAGATGCGAGGGAGAAGGGACAAAGGCGGTTGGGCGAGCAGGAGAAACGAGGGAGAGCGAGGGAGGGGACAGAGGAAGAGCGGAGAGCGCGCACAGGAGTGCGTAGGGAGTCATGTGCCTAACTGCTACCCAAGTACTGCGTCAGGCATCCGATTATTCAAAATGACCCTAAATGGCTTGGGCCCCAGATATCTAGACCCTGACAGCCACTCTGCTGATGTGCTGGTCCAGCATTGGAGCACCTTGCTGGGGGAGGCCATTGACAGGGTGGCTCCGAGACGTCCTCTGTAGGGATGGACGAAAACGGTTTGGAAGTTCGGAGTTCGGCCCAAACTCGGCCTGTTCGGATGACCGAACCCGAATCCGAACACGAACTGAACTAGATTCCGAACATCAAAATGACCCAACAGTTCAATCAGTTCAGATCACGTTTGGGTGAGTTCGGTTGGCAAAAACGTGTCACTGGAAGGCAAAACGTGACAGGGAGGGGGAGTCAGCTGAGGAGCAGATTACCAGGCACCAGGGGTGGAGAGACTTGGAGTAGCAGCCAGCCTGCCCAATCACCATCCCTTTTCGCCTAAGACATTGACTTCGCAGTCTGTGATTGGCCACGGGCTAGGCTGCATGGAGTCAATGGGGCTTGTGGTGAGGCGGGCGCAGCAAGTAACAAAACTGATTGCCTCCCCCCCCTTCCCAACACCTTCTGAGCTAGTCACTGTTCCTGGACAGCAGGCGTTTCTGAAAGCTCCCTCTCTCGCAGCAGTTTTTGTTCCTTCCCATTCCTAATCCATTGCCATCTCCTCCTATTTCACCCATCTAACCCATTTACTTCCATATTAACATTTATTTAGCTTTGCTTAGATAGATTTAGGTGTTATTTTTTGTTTTTACCCCTCCCTGTGTTCCCTGTGTTCAATCTTCCTTCCTCCCTCTCTCGCAGCAGTTTTTGTTCCTTCCCATTCCTAATCCATTGCCATCTCCTCCTATTTCACCCATCTAACCCATTTACTTCCATATTAACATTTATTTAGCTTTGCTTAGATAGATTTAGGTGTTATTTTTTGTTTTTACCCCTCCCTGTGTTCCCTGTGTTCAATCTTCCTTCCTCCCTCCCCCCTCCAATGAATCCTTTCCCTCTCCCTCTTATTCCATCCCTGATTCCCTTCCTCTGTTTTAAGTTTTGGATTTATTTAGAAGAGGATTATTATTAGATCGATTATCATTTTAGTTTTGTAACCCTCCTTGTGTTCTTTGTCTTTTCCGCTGTGTAATATTGTATATATAGATAGATAGTTATTAGATAGATACTTACAAGATAGATATACATAGTAGTTAGCTTAGTTATAGAGATAGATAGAGATACAGTGTGTTTGTAGGACAAGGCCTTTGTAGTTAATTCGTAGGATATTCCATTTAGTTCCATAGGTTTTAGAATAGTTAATAGCAGTTAGATTTAGTGTAGAGATAGATATATAAAAAAAAGAAACAGGCACTTCAGTCGCAGGACCCACCGTCAGGGTTCTGGGGCCTATATTACAGGCAGGGAGGGCTGCGGTCAATATGTATCTAGAAGCTGCCACTCTAGCCCCAGGACCCATTTTCATGGGTCTGGGGCCATCATTCCTCACACAGAGGCAATGTCATTCCACCACACCAAGAAACAGCCACTCCAGCCCCAGGACCCACCATCAGGATTCTGGGGCCAAGTTACAGGCTGGGAGGGCTGTGGCCAATATCTAGAAGCTGCCACTCTAGCCCCAGGACCCACAGTCATGGGTCATGGGGCCATCATTCGTTGCACAAAGGCGATGTCATTCCACCACACCAAGAAACAGCCACTCCAGCACCAGGACCCACCGTCAGGGTTCTGGGGCCTACGTTACTGGCAGGGAGGGCTGTGGCCAATATCTAGAAGCTGCCACTCCAACCCCAGGACCCACCATCATGGGTCTGGGGCCATCATTCCTCACCCAGAGGCGCTGTCATTCCACCGTATCAAGAAACAGCCACTCCAGCCCCAGGACCCGCCATCAGGGTTCTGGGGCGAAATTACAGGCAGGGAAGGCTGTGGCCAATATGTATCTAGAAGTTGCCACCCTAGCCCCAGGACCCACTGTCATGGGTCTGGGGCCATCATTCCTCGCACAGAGAGTCTTTTTATGAACGCCCAAACATGACCGAACCGAACGGCCGAACCCGAACGTGGCAACTGAACCGAATGGCCGAACCATAATCCGTTTGCCCAGCCCTAGTCCTGTGCCTCCGTCTCATCACCACAGGGCCCCTTGGTTTACTGAGGGGCTGCGGTGTATGAAACAGGTAGGCAGGAGACTTGAGCGATGCTGACGTCGGACTAGCTCTGATTCGGATTGACTTCTCCATAGGGCCCATTTACAGTCCTATATTGAGGCTCTGAGGACAGTAATGAAAGAGTTCTTTGCTGCCCTCATAGCATCTGCAAAGTCACATCCAGCGGAGCTGTTTCGGGTGGTGGGGGGCTGGTCAGTCTGGCCTCCCTCCGCCTGGATGGGGACTTGTCCCAGGCCCACTGTGAGGAGTTTGCCATCTACTTTGCAGACAAGATCTTTCAGATCCAGAGTAACTTTGACACCGGGTTGGAAGTAGTAGGTGAGGAGCATGAGGTTATGGAGGCACCGTCTGGTCGATCTTTCTGGGAGGAGTTTCAGGAAGTGACACTGGCCGATGCGGTGGATGTCCTGGGGTCTCTTAGAGCCACTAGCTGTGAATTAGATCCATGCCAGTCCTGGTTGGTGAAAGCCTCCAGGGAGATGTTAGGGACGGTGCTGACTAGGGTGGTCAACGTGTCCTCCAGCAGGGGAGGTTATTGCCCAGTCTCAAGGAGGCTGTGGTGCACCCCCTGCTGAAGAAACCATCCTTGGACATGGGCGCACTCCCCAGCTACCGCCCCGTCTCTAAGCTCCCCTTTTTAGGGAAGGTTTATTGAATGGGTGGTGGCTCTACAGCTCCAGGCGCATCTGGATAGTATCGGTTTTCTTGACCCTTTTCAGTCTGGGTTCCACCCCAGCTATGGTACTAAGATGGCCTTGGTGGCCTCGGTGAATGATCTCCGCTGGGAGATGGACACAGGATTTTCAACATTTCTGATCGTGCTAGATCTCTCGGCCGCTTTTGATACCGTGGACCATGCTGCTGAGATGGCTGCGAGACCTGGGAGGTCTGGACAGGACTTTCCTTGGGTGGTTCCGCTCATTCCTTTCGGGAAGTAGCCAGCGGGCGGTGCTGGGGACTGAAACATCAAGCCCCCGGGCCTTGACCTGTGGCATTCTGCAGGGTTCGATCCTGTCTCTGTTACTATTTAATGTATATATGCAGCCCCTGAGGGAGATCGTGGTGCGATGTCACCAATATGCTGATGATACTCAGCTGTACCTCTTGTGTTCAACCGACCAAGGTCCTAGTGTCTCGATACTTTCCCAATGTTTGGAGGTCGTGGTGGATTGGTTGCGGCAGAACAGACTGAAACTTAACCCTGATAAGATGGAGGTAATGGTGGTGGGAAGGGCGAGGGGGGCGTTGGCTCCTCCGGTGGGGGGGGGGGTCTGCCCTCCTGTAGCCCAGCAGGTTCGGAGTCTGGGGGTGGTGTTGGATTCAGACCTCCATCTAGATCAGCAGGTGGAGGCGGTGGCTAAAGCTGACGTCCGCCAGCTGTATCTGGAATGGAAGCTCCGTCCATACATTTCTGGGCCCGACCTGGCCACTCTCATCCATGCCTTCATCACCTCGAGGCTAGACTACTGCAATGTGCTGTATGTGGTGCTTCTCCTGTTTCTGTTCCAGAAGCTGAAGCTAGTGCAGAATGCAGTGGCACGTCTCCTTACAGGTACGGATCGGCGGGAGCACATAAAACATGTGCTCCGCACTCTGCACTGGCTGCCTATAGCATACCGGGCCAGATTCAAGGTGTTAGGTTTGATCTATAAAGCCCTACACAGTCTGGGCCCCTCATACCTCAGGAACTGCCTTGCCCTCCGTGTCTCAGAGAGATCCCTGCGATCTACCGGGGGCGCCTTCCTGGAGGTCCCCTGTGTTAAGCGGGGGGCCACAATGGAAAGGGCGTTCTCGGTGGCTGGGCCGTGACTCTGGAACTCCCACCCAGAGGAAGCTCACTTGGCCCCGGGTCTGCTGGCATTCTGCAAGCCTGTAAGACCTGACTGTTCGCCCAGGCCTTCGGAGGGGACTCTGGGGTTGGGGGGGGGCTGCTGGATTTTAAGATGTTAAGTGATGGGGGGTTGTTTAAAATGTTTTATTTATTTATTATTTATTTATTTATTTTAAACATTTCTGAGTCACCCCCCATGTCTACGGCATCTCGGGGTGACGTCCCGTTTCATAAAAACTGGAGGTTTAAGTTAACGATTGGTTTTGTATGGGATATCATTGTATATTTTTGGACGATTGTTCCCTAGGGAAGGGAATTGTATGTGATGTTCACGGTTCTATGTTTGTTTGTTTTGTCTTGTATCTTGTTTTGTTTTTTATATTTGGCTAATGGCTGCAAATAAATAATAATAATAATAATAATAATAATAATAATAATAATAATAATAATAATAATAAAACAATCAATAAAAACAATCAATAAAACATTTTAAAAACAGCACAGTAAATTTAAACATAAAACAGGAATGGGAAACTAAAAAGATAAAACTAAAGGTAGAGGAGAGCCAACAACCTAACTCACCCACCCTCCTCCCCAAAGGCCTGGGTGAACAGCCAGGACTTACAAGCCTTCCGGAATGTCAAAAGGTGGTGGACCTCTAAGAAGGTACCACCGGCAGACCAAAGGAGCCGCTCTGGGGTGCAGCAGGCGAGGCAGTCCCTGAGGGACAAGGGGCCCAGACCGCGAAGGGCTTTATAGATTAATACCAATACCTTGAACCTGGCTCGGCACGCTATTGGCAACCAGTGCAGAGTCTGGAACACTGGTGTTATGTGGTCCTGACGACCCGTCCCCGTCAGGAGCCCGGCTGCTGCATTCTGTACTAGCTGCAGCCTCTGGACCAGGAACAAAGGTAGCCCCACGTAGAGTGCATTGCAGTAGTCCAGCCTTGAGGTAACGAAGACATGGATGAGAGAGGCCAGATCCGGCCCGGAGATGTATGGACGCAGCCTCTGCACTAGATACAACTGGTGGAAGGCGGCCTTCGCCACCACCTCCAACTCTCGATCCAGGTGGAGATCCGAGTCCAACACCACCCCCAGACTCCAAACCTGTTGAGCTATAGGAGGGTGAACCCCCGCAATCAGGGGGCCGACAACTCCCTCGCCCTCCCCACCAACATCACCTCCATCTTATTGGGGTTGAGCTTCAGTCTGCTCAGCAGCATCCACTCCGCCACAGCCTCCAGACACTGGGAAAGCAATGAGACAGCAGGGTCTGGGTCAGCTGAAAAAGAGAGGTACAGCTGAGTATCATCAATAGGACTGGGACAACCGGATCTTCCGGTATCCGATAATGCCGGTACTGGGTGTACCGGCATTATCGGATTCAACCCGGTAATCCGGCCCGTTTCCCAGATTCCCGGTACCAGATTTTCACCTCCCAGCACCCCCCGTTGGCTTCGCCCTGAGAGGAATGAGTGGAACCATACAGACAGGGGGATACAGACAGCTCACAACAAACAACACAGGGAGGTGTAAAAAAATGAAATGAAAGCTAAATCAATCTAATGCTACTCTAAATAAATCCAAAAACAGGGGAAGGGAATCAGGGATGGAATATATACAGGGAGGAAGGGGAGGATTCAATGGAGGGTAGGGGGAAAGAACACAAGGATGGGTAAAAAATAAAAATAACACCTAAATCTATCTAATCTAATCTAAATAAATGATACTAGGGAGGTAAATGTGTGGGATGGGTGAAATAGGAGGAGGATGGCAATGGATTGAGAACGCAAACTGCTGGGAGCGGGAGCCTTCTGAAAACGCCTGCTGACAGGATCAGTGGCTACTAGCTCAGAAAGAGTTGGAAGGGCGGAGGGAAATAACTTTTGTTACTTGCTGTGCCCGCCTTACCACATATGCCATTGGCTCTGTGTAGCCTAGCCCCCCCCGCCCCCCCCGTCCTCCATGTCCAATCGCAGACTGCCACGCCAGTGGTCTGATAAGAAAATGGATGGTGATTGGGCAGGCTGGCTGCTACTTCAAGTCTCTCCACCCCTGGTGCCTGGAAGTCTGCTCCTCTGCTGTCCCCACCGTGCCTGCCTGTGCCTGGCAGTCACATTTTCCCCACCCAGACTCATCCAAACTCACCCGAACGCAGCTGAACTGTTCAGTCGTTTTCGAGTTCGGATCGAATTTGTGTTTGGTCTGTTCAGGTTCGGTTCAGACGTTTGGTTTGGTCATCCAAATGGACCGAGTTCAGTCCGAACTCCTCACTTCCAAATCATGTTCGCACCTCCCTAGTTTTCATTAGAGGTGGGAAGTTCAGATCATCCGGTATCTGATACTGCCAGTATTTTGGTGTACCGGCAGTATCGGATTATTCCGGTATTTGGGGGGTACTGGTACCGCATCTTTTTACATTGTGGCCATTGAAATGAATGGCTGAAATGTAAAAAAAGAAAGAAAAAAAAACCCCAAACACTTTCCCTCCCCAGTCCAGGTTGCGCGGGTGGGACACCCCCCCCACCCACGCTGCCCAGCCTGGGTTTTTTTTAAAAAAATTTTTTTCCCCAAAGTCCCTGCTAGTGTGGGCTCCGGGCCGCCGGCGGCGACCCAGAGCCCGCACCAGCAGGTAGGTGTACTGGTACTAGGTGGGGGGTGGTTTAACACACACCCAACCCAGGGATCACCCTACCTCCCCACTCAGGGATCACCTGCCTTTGGCACTCTGGGTGGCGGCAGCGGTGGAGGTGGCGGTCCGGAGGCTTCAGCGCTGGCTGTGGCTGCTGGCTTCAGCGCTTTCTAGGCCTTCCGGGGAAACCCGGAAGTTCCCCAGAAGGTCTAGAAAGCGCTGAAGCCGGCAGCCACAGCCAGCGCTGAAGCCGCCCGGAGCGCCGCCACCCGGAGCGCCAAAGGTAGGCGATCCCTGGGTGGGGAGGTAGGGTGATCCCTGGGGTGGGGTGTGTGTTTAACCACCCCCGACCCCAGGGATCACCCTAATACCTGCTGGTGCAGGCTCTGAGTCTCTTTTTACTTAGGGTAAAAAAAATTTTTTAAAAAAAAATCCAGGCTGGGCAGGGTGGGTGGGGAGTGCCCCCCCCTTCCACCCGCAGAGCCTGGGAGGGGGAGGGGGGAGGTATTTATTTATTTTCCATTGATTTAAATGGGGACAGTTCCCCATTGAAATCAATGCAATAAATCCGGCACCAGTAATCTGGTTTTAATCCGATAACCCGGTATTTTGCATACCGGTAACCAGTAAAACCGGTAACCGGTATTCTGCCTGATGTCCCACCCCTAGTTTTCATTGTCATTTACAAAAAACACTTTTTTTTCAGGGTGTGTGTGTCATAAATGACTCTACTCCCCCCTCCCCTCCTCTGTTTCTTATGATTTTTTTTAATGACTGTGAATGAGCAAAATGCCCATCACACTGTTCTGCGCATGTGCAGCCCTTTTCCAAAATGGATCCAACACCCTTTTGGAAAAGGGCACACATATGCAGAACTTTCCTGGCAGCCATTTGTGCATGCACAGTCATATAAATAAATAAATAAATAAATAAATAAATAAATTTTAAAACAAAAACAGATGCAAGGAAACAACAATCAATTGCTTATTCATCTTTTTAGTATCTTTAGTAACTGAAACTAATGGGGCTCAATTTGTTTTAATTACTAAAGAAACTAAAACAAATTGCACACTTCTCATGTCTGCTTCTCTAACTTCTTGCTTTCCCGCAACCTCCATGACACCCTCACAACACATTCCTCCTATCTCTCCATTGACTGAAACCTCTTTGCAAAATACAAAACCCCCTATCCCTTGGGGAATCACCCCAAAAGCTTTCTTGGCATTGCAGGTAACGTAGGCTATACATGATTTCTGGTCAACATAGTGCTCAACTTTTTTCAGTAGGGTTTAATGAGAAAAGAAAAATTCTCACAAGAAAACATGCCACGTTGAGAACCAGGACTGAGATCTCATGGCCCTGGGTTGTTGGTCCCAGTATGAATTCTCAGTAGGGATGGGCGAACGCCGTTCGGAAGTTCGGAGTTTGGACCGAATTTGACCAGTTCGGTCGACCGAACCAAACTTCTGAACCGAACTCGATTTTTGAACCAAACTTCCGATCTCGGCTCTGTTCGTCCAACCCTAAAAGATAATATTATATTTAGTTCAATGAGGTTTGAATTTCTGACCTTGGTTCAGAAGTTCGGAGTTCGAACCGAACTCAAATAGTTCAGTCCACCGAACCAAACTTCCGAACTGAATTTCCAAAACAAACCAAACTGAACCAAATTTCTGAACTCAGTTCTGTTTGCCCATCCCTAGTTCTCAGGTGAGAAAATAAAATAATATAAAAAATCATTGCAAATGCACAATTATTATTATTTTTAAAATATATTTTCTTACCGAAAACTCGGCAAAACAGTCCTCATTCCCGATTCATCTGAGACAACCCAAGAACCAGGATTTCAACAAGATTTCTCACAAATGCGAGATCTTGTTTCAGCCCTGCTTTTCAGACCTGCTAAAGATCAATAAGAGGGGCATTAACCAAAAAAAGATTGGTACTTAATGCCCAGTGGAATCTCAAGGGGAATGTAGAAAAAGTTTTAACTGCAGGCGATTAATGTGCAGAAGGCAGGGTAGTCTCCTGTTGTTACCTCAGTGGGGAACCAAATCTAGGACTTTTCTTTTTGTGGTTCCACTTTGGAAAAAACAAACCAAAAAGTTTCCTTTCATCCGTTAGAATCCAGTGCTCTCCAAGGCCTCTCTGGATTTGAATGGGGGAGAGGAAATCTTGTCAAATAAGAGAGGCTCTTATTTCCAATCCAGTCCACTAGCTGACACTTCCAAATGCCATTTAAAAAACCAGGCCCAGAGAGTAAGAAATTAGCATTTAAGTTTCCTTGATCCTTGTACCTCAATAGAGAGAAGATGCGGTAGATTCATTTTTGAAGCTTTCTTCTGAAATGGGGCTAAGATGAAATTAATGAGTAAGATAGCCGTAGACAGGGTTGCTTAGCAATGCAACACAAAGATCCCTTTGATTCAGCACTAAGCTTTGGCTGAGATGAACCTTAAGTTACCGCCATAAACTGGCACTACAGTTCTCTTTGGAAATGTCACTTTAATGTAAAATTTAAATGTTAATCGCTGAGATACAAGAACCTCATACTTTAAATGTCCAGGCTGTTATTCTTTCTTTTAAAGAAAATAGTTGTCCTTCAACTTTATGAGATCCTGCTCTACAATTTATGCATCTGTGTACGTTATATAGCTGTGTTAGGTACTGTGGGTAGGTCCCCAGGGGGCAGGACCCCAGAGAAGGGGTGAAGGGCAGGGCAAGCAGAGAAAAGGGAAAGGACTGAGGAAACAGTGGAAGAGTGAAGCAGAAGGGGAAAGAATCCTCTCAGCCATTCTCTGATGCCCAGGAGACTTGGTGCTCAGCACAGAGCCAGGTACACCGACCTCAGAGAGCTAAATGGATCAGTGAGGACAGGAAGGAGATGAGAGAATGGAGCTGAGAGCAGAAGGTAGGGGTAATAGGATGAAACAAGGACTAGATGAAATGAGGAAGGGTAGCGGAACGCGGCAGATAGGGCGCTAGGAGATAGGGAGATCGGGAGCAAAGTAAGGAAAAACCAGACAGTAAGGATAACAAGATAGGTGGGCAGGAGCTAAGAGGACCACAAAGATGCAGGTGCTTTAGGAAGAAAGGACAGCATACATACATCAAGCAGGTGATAATAAGATGGAGGTAGAACTAAGGTAACTACAAAAACAGGAAGGGTCTATAAGGGGATACGACAAGAGTAAGACACCAAACCAAAGGAAGACTACACAACAAGGAACTACTAGGACAATGGGAAGCTTAGGCCCTTTTTACACAGACACGGGAGCACGCATGCACGTACCTCCACCCATCCTGCTCGGTATTCAGAGGTGCGAACACTGAGCGGACACCCATCCCCCCACCCACCGTGGACAGTATACACAGACCTCCCTCAGCACACCCGCTCAAACACTGAGTGGGGGGGGGGCGTCCGAGTAAAAATGGTCTACTATGGAAGGGAACAAGACACTGAACAGGGAAATAAGCAAAGGCTAAGGAACTATGAAAGGGAACAAGCAACTAAAGCAAAGTACTATGAACATACATGGAAGCGGAAGTGGGAGACAGGGAACACAACAAGGTAGTAAGGAAGGACTAAGACTACACCAAGGCGGGACAGGTGTGCTAATGGGGACAGGGGAGACAGCACATCCAGCAAGATACCAATGACAGCTACAAGGGAAGAAAGGGCAATAACAAACTATAAAGGGAACAAACATGTAGAGTAATAAACAAGGGAGACGGGGCACAGAGAGAGAGGGGGAAACCTTCAACATAGGGTATTTTCAGACATTACGAGATCACAGTCAACCACAGTCAATTCCCTGTGGTGGTGGTTGTTGGAAATGCAAGGACTGTGAGATTATTGCATCCATTTGCCCAATGCAGAGTTTACAGAGGAGTGTGAGTAGCTAATCATCAATAAGCAGGCAGGAAGCATACTTAAGCTTAAGTAGCTTTATTAGGAAATACATGTAGGATAGGAAAGGCCTACATCTATGCTAAGTCCTAAGACTAGGTGTGTTCAAGAGGGAGGAAGGAAGCTCTCTGAGACACAAAGAGATGAGAAATCTCCTGGGGGAGGAGATTGACCAATCAGGTCCTGACAGGAGTAGGACAGATAGGATGGGGGAAGGGTTTCCTGATCTGTCTGTCTACTCCTGGTGTTTCTAGCAAACAAACAGGATGAGATGCTTAGGGGGGAATGCAACCAAAGGAATGTATTTCCAACAGTTGTGACCACGTAACGTCTGATGGAGGGAATGGATGTTCCCCCCCCCAATGTTCACCACGGTCAATCGTGGCAGGGAATCACATTCACCACGCGATCGGCTGAACCGGTGGGGCCGGTGGTGATCGCATGGTGAAGGCGATTCCCTGCCACGATGAACTGAGCTGTCACGTCAGGATGGCGGCCATGGCCCGGAATCCCCGCAGGGATTCTGGCCTGTGGTCAATTTGGGCGGCTGCTGCGGCCGCATTGACCGCGGCGCCCGCCCGTCTCCCCGGAGGGCAGGCGGCAGGGGAGCATGGGGAGGCGGGGCCGTGCGGCCGCACGTTGTGCCATGCGCCCCGCCCCCTCCCCGATTCCCCACCGGGAGCCCCCAGCACGTCTGTTGGGCTGTGACGTGGTGGCCCCGGTGGGGGATCAACAGATTGGTTTCATGACGGGGTCAATTGGCCGCATCGCGTCTGAAAATACCCATAGAGGGGGAAAGGAAGAGCAAGCTAAACATGGGGAAGGGAACACAACTAAGCAGATTAATAATGAGGAGAGACACAACCTGAGTGGAGAAGGATCCAAGGTATCGGTCGGAATAACAGCAGCAAGAATAAGCAATAACAGAATCAGCAACAGAGTGTCTGCCAACTTCTTACAGCTCCCAGCAGCCCTTAAATAAGTCTGGGAGCCAATCAGAGGCTGGTGGGTGTGTCAACAGATTAAATCAGGTGAGGTGGGTGGGGAGAGAGAGAGAGAACACACAAGAGGGTAGGGGGGAAACAACTCAGCAAATGCCAGATGATGGCGCAGCGGGAACACCAGCCAGGCACTGAGGCTGCAGGTTCAGGACCAAACTGATAGTGATGATTGCCATGGACTGGCGTCAGAAGATTACCGCTTTGTCAGAGTCATTCCTACCTTTCCTGGCTGCTGTAGTGTTCATTACTGCTCAATAGCAACCTCCGTAACCAAGAACTTTTAAGTACCTTGAACCCTGCCCTTGGAATGCTTGGTTTTACATCCAATTACCTACTGCCATGAATGATTCAGAAAAGCAGCATGATGTCGCTGAACATTTGAGCAGGTGAGAAAAAAGACATAAAGGCTGTTAAGCTAAACATCTCTCCTAGAACTGAAATGGGTACTAAATTTAATTCCCATGGGTAATACTCCCATTTGGGGGTATCTAAGGAGTAACCCAGGTACGGATCGGGTACCCAGATACCCCCCAAATCAGTAACTTCTGGTTCCAATTTTCCTATTTTCTGATTGGTATATGGGGTCAAAAAACTGAAAAATTGGGACCAATTTTTTTTTAAAAAAAGAAAAGAATGAAACCAGAAATTGACTTTCCAGGAAGAAAAATAATAAAATAGGCATCAGACATCAAAACGTTGACACAGAAGTTGAAAAATTGGTACCAGAAGTCAGAATTCTGTGATCAGAAGATGACATTCCAGGACATGGGGTACCCAAATTGGGTCACAATTGGGTACCAACTGGTTTTCGGGTTGATTCGGGTACCAGAATTTCATTGAGTAGACCCGTATTTGTGGTTACTCATTTCAGTTCTAATCTCTCCTTTGCTACCTTCCCATCAGTCATAATCTGCCTCTGCCCCTAGAATGGACAAGTAAAGATGAATCATCCAATAATCTGTGCAAGTTCGAACTGAAACAAATATTCACGACCAGTACGTAATTATATCCAACATATTCACCCATCTCAATTCTGAAAAAGCGGCTAATCGGTTCCATATCATTGGATATCCCCTTCAGATGTTTCAATTTGGTTATTTTGATATTTCAGCTATTTAATTTTGGTAATATTGCAAATGCAGAATAGCCAAAACAAAGAAACCAAAATGACAAAAAATATCTCAACCAAAATATCCCCAATGCACAAAGTATCTGAAATGAAATAACCAAATAAGTGGATAAATATGTGAATATCCATTTCCGTTGTGAATATCCAGATGGCTATCCAAAAATGCAAACACTATCTGGGAATTCAAACAAACAATACTTGTTTCAGCTCTGCCCCAAACGTTCCTGGAGGAGGGTTATATGACATACTTCCAAAGATTTTGAGACGTCAAAGAGGGAAAAGCCCAATTTCCTTAGCCAATAAACTTAGTCACTCAGCAGCCATGGAGTGTAGCATCCTTACCCAAAGAGGGGTAAGGTTACCTAAGGCACGGTAGTGCACTGCGGCTCATACGTCCAATCCTCGTCTGGCCCACCGCGTGGCAAGGCCCACTGAGGGGCTTTAAACTGTGGGTGCTAACTCTTCATGGCTAGGGGTGGAATAGTGGGTGGGCCAAGGAAGACGGGTGGCGCTGCTGCCTTGGTCTTCCATGCTGTGTGGAAAGATGGTTGACAGTGGCCTGCCCGCCCGGCTGCCCTGCACTGGGGGCTGACTATGTTCCTTCCTTTGCTGACCCTGAAGTGTGGTGGCAGCGAATCGATTGCCTGTGATGGGGTACACAGAGACTGAGCCCCTCCACAACTTGTGTGGAGACACCCCCAGACTAAAGATGTTTATGAATGGTCGATAGCCTGCAGGAGTCCCATGTTCGGTCCAGGCAGTCTCCACTTAGCGGAGTTTTGCGTGGCAAACCCAGTACATGGACAGGTTCTGCACTCTGCCCAACCCCCACTCCCTCATGATTCACAGCTGCAAGGAATTCTGGGTCCAGAAAGCTCCCCAAGCTGTCTGCTTCTGGTTTGTTTGTTCGTTTCAACTTTTGGAGCACAGTTTTTGAGCTCTCCAAAGTGAAACTAAACAGTAGAAACCTCAGGAAGAGTGAGAGCAGTGAGTGTGCTCACTGCTCCGACTGCTGAGACTGCTCTAGATGTTTTGCCTAGTGCTGAAACTTGGTATTTGAAATTAATAGATATTTACCAAGTATTTATTTATTTATTTATACAAAATTTGTATTCCGTCCCTCCTGCCACAGGGCAGCCCGGGGCGGCGAACAGCAATATAAAAACAATAAAACAATAAAACAGTAAAAATATCTCAGTGTTCGACTCAGTTTTACCGAGTACCAAGTAACGGAGGAATTGGCCTGCTACTAAATGTTTGGTACTTACTTGATCCAGTACTCAAACCAACGTACGGGACTTTTCCTGCCCCTATATAAGGTGATTCGGTACTTGGTTTTCAGAAAATACTCAGTGCCCTTTTATTTTACCGAGCACTGAGTATCGAGTATTTGTCCGAGTTTCCAAGGACCGGTTGAACACTCAGAGCCAGTCCTCAGAAACATGGAAATACTCGTGAACATTTTTTAACTATTAATTTCAGCCCTTGCTTTGCCTGCATGGAGACTGCGCACACCCCAGTAGACAGAGCAGACATGTGGGCAAACATTGGCCCAGACAATGACCCAGGACTCCAGTGTGAGTGGAAGCTCCTTGGCACACAGGAGCGTGCATCTCGCATTCACCTAATAAATGGGCAGCAAATACAGACTGAACACCTCCTAGTGAGGGCTATCATCTCATCTAGGGCATTTTCAGATAAGGCACTCTCCACCCACTACACACCCACCACCCACTCCCTATACATGTTGCAGGGCTGCAGTGTTGCCCTATGGGTACCCTGTAGCATGTATAGTGAGAGGTGGGTGGGTAGTGGATGGAGAGCTACCTAAGCCATGCTCAACATTTGAGATCGCACAGGATCTTAACTCCATCAGTATGGCATGACTGTTAGCAATTCAGCTCACTCCGGCGACCCTGATCCATCTGAGAAACATTACTGACAAAATCTGCTCTGCTTTCTTTCCTCCCCCATTTCCCCTCCCCCCCAAATAACATTAAAGCTAATAATATTTCTTGAAGCAAAGAGAAGGGTATTTTTAATGGCACACGCTCAACAGATGGTCTTTCAGAGGCTCTAGCTGATCTAATTACCCTCTGTCTCTGCCGTAGCTCTGTGGCGTACTTCATAGCCTTACATATTTCTTGTAAATTTTCTGCTTTTATGGCCCTAAAGAAATGAAACAATAACATTAATTGATTTGGAAAGCTGCCCACCAACCACACCAATAAAGGTAGCAAGAGGCCTAGTTGAGTCAGAAAGTGAATGATGATATAGCAGTCAAGAAAGAAGCCTGTTACCTCAACAAGAAGAACTGCTTAACCCTTAGAGTTTTGGCTTTTTCAAGGGAAAAATGCGCTGTTAAGTTGGTCCACAGAACTCCAAGGATTAACCCAGAGGGATAAACTTGGTCTAAACTAACACACGAAGGGAGGGGGATAAAGAAGGGAAGAAAAATACAATCAAAAGGCTGTAGCAGAAGAATATTAAAGAACAATCTTCATTGTAAGACAGTGGGCAGGGAATAATTAGATCTGTCAGTTGTCCAAGTCACTTGGCCTATATACTCATAGTTCCACATCTTTAAAACAATACTCCTTCCTTACTAAGGCTGGAACAAAACAGTCATTCTGATCAGTGAATTCCAAATTCTGATCAGCAATATGCACATCTGCAAAATGGCAACCAATTGGCGCAGGCAGAAATCACCAAAATCAATTTTGATCTTTCCAACTGGTATTCCAACTGGAATTCCATCTTGTCCAAATTCCAACTGGACCAATCAAACGGCCCAGTACTGTTCAAAATGGAAACTGGGCTTGATTTCAGCATCACCCCTATTCTGTGTGTCTGTTTTAAGAACATAAGAAAATAAGTAGTGCCATCCTGAGTCAGACCGATGGTCCATCAAGCCCAGCATCCTGTCCTCCAACAGTGGCCAATCTCAATTACATGGGAGAAGAACCAACAGTCACAATGGGCAATCCATTCCCTGTTGTTCACTCCCAGCTCCTGACAGTAAGAAGTTCATCCCATGAGCTACTTGGTTAATAGCCATTAATTGAATAATTTCAGCCCATAGTCTGTGTGCGGGTCATGGAAGCGCCCTTCAGACAGGTGTCTGGGCCCGTGGCGGATGGGTGGACTCCCGTGGGTGCGTCCCATCTAAGAACAGCCAGATCCTCTTTGTGCTAAAGATGAATAAAACCAAACACATCTTTTAAAGTAGGCTGTGGTTGCGGTGTGTGTGTGCGTATGTGGCTGTGCACGCAGGAGTGTGAGTGGGCGATGGGTGGAGGTGGGTGGGCATGCATGTTTTGCGGGAGTCGGCACGCGCGGCCACCCAGCTGCCGTGGCGGTCACACAGACGGTGCTCACTCACGCCCAGGCAGTGGGCCCGTCTCCTGTGAAAAGGGCCTCTATGTTCTCGTCATGTCTCCATGGAGCGAGGGTTTTCACAGGAGATGATGGAGCTACATTTTATAGCTGGGACTATTAGGTACAATGAGGTTTTCTCTGGTGTCAAATTTTTATAAGGATGGGTCAACACGCCACGTGGAGAGGAATCAATCACCACGGTGATTGCAGGAAGGGTGTGTGTGCAATATTTGATCATTCAATTGCCATTCTTAAGTACGAGACAGGGAGGATTTGATCAGTGTCACTTTCCCTTGCTGAAACAAGTGACCTCCTTCTTTTACGTATCGGTAATGCCTACAACCTTGGAGGTAGCTCAGTCAGAAAGTCTCCTAGGACCGCTGATTGGTTATGCCACAGAGCATGACTCTTAGCATACAGCAAGACTTAGCTCTGGAGAGAACAGGTTCCTTGTCACTGCAACATGCCTATTTTCTTTAAAGAGAGCCCATATTTTGGCTTCTCTTCCTGACTTTCAGCCCAAATTCTATCTGAAATAAAATGGCTTCCATGTGAATAGACTTGGCTTCCCTTTCTATTCCCAGTAATGGTTTCCCTTTTTCAAAAGGGTGGTGATGCTACCGGCACCATTTTGGAAAAGGGCATGTGCAGAACGTGCATTTGTGCATGCACAGTGGCCATTGTACATGTGTGCACTGATTTTAAAATTATTATTATTATTAACAAAAATGAAAACAAATGAAATCAAATGAATGCCATTTGCTTATTCATTCATTTTGTTACCCAAACAAATGGGGCTCCATTAGTCTTTGTAATTTTTTTTTTGCTTTTTTTATACAGCACTCTCCCACCATGGAATTCAGAGCATTTCACATAGAACTAATTAACACAACTTCTAATCCTCACAACAACCCTGTGAGGTAGGTTAGGATCTGAGAATATTGTGACTGTCCCAAGGTCACCCAGTGAGTTTCTGGCTAAGGCAGGACTTGAAATGGGCCTCCCCCTACCTCCAAGTCCAGGTATTGCACACTTAGACGTCCCTACAAACAGGTAGCAGAGCAAATAGTCCAAAAAAATTCTTTTCCAGTTTTGGATAGGCAACATTTGTCATGATGTTCGAGTCACTGATTTTTTTTGAAATTACAATTATTTTGTTCATTTAAATTTTTTTTCATTAATTGTTTTGGTATCTCAGTTTTGTAACGTCCAGTTTTCTGTTTATCCATAAGATTTTGTATACGTACATAAAAACTAAGGGCCTTTTTAGACAAGCGGGATTTCTTCCACGGTTTAAACCTGCAGCCCTTGGACACCTCCGCGGAGGGGCTTTACATGTTCCACCATGAACCGGAAGTCGCCTGGGCGCCGTTAGAAACATCGGGGCTGGGAGACTCCCAGGTGTTTTGAGATGCGGCGTAGTAACACCGCGATAATCGCGGTATTAAACTGCGGGAGAAATCCCGCTTGTCTAAAAAGGCCCAACGAACCACCCGTGACCCATGAGAATGGGCAGGATGAAAACTGGAAGCAGACAAGCCACCCAAAAGAGAAACAAGTGGCCTGAAAGCCGAAGAAACAAAAAGATGGAATGAGGCTCTGAGCCTTTGAGGTATACACAGTTAAATAAATAAATAAATAAATAAATAAATAAAGAAAGAAAGAAAGAAAGAAAGAAAGAACATCAAGAGCAAGCATGAAACTGAACGAAGAGCGGATCGATACCTTTTGGTGCCTATTAAGTTCATTTCAATTCAGATTGCTCTGATTTGATGGGTTTATCTGTTTTAGCAGATACCCGTTTCTACCCGTTTCAGGCCGTTTTTACATGGTACCGCCAGGCGGAGGGTGCATGAGCGCGCCCGTGCATGCGCGATGGGTGAGGTAGGTATGCACATGGCCACACACGCATCCCCACTCACCCCCCCACTCATCCCCATGCAAGGAACAACCTCCATTTCCCCTGGTTGCTCCGTGCATGGGGATAAGTGGGGATGTGTATTAGTGCACACACACCCACTCACCACGCACACCCGCACCACGTCCTTCACACTCATCATGAACATGCAGATTTCTGTGTGTTCATGAGTGGGAGAGGCCGGTGTAAAAAGGACCTCAATTCTGCGTTTGGAAGGATTACTTCTAGGTCCTCATTTGAGCCCCTATCACAAAAGCTTCCAATGACTTGGGCAGTATCAACCTCTTTGTCATGAATGTCCGAAAAGCTTAAGAATGGAATGGACTGTGTAAGGTACACTGTTTCTCATCTAGGAGAACCACTTGAAAAACAATTGTGATTTTTTTTTTAATAACACCCCCACCCCATAATCTTTCAATATTTTGAATTTGAAAATGACATGGGTGAAATTTTTGCTGAAAATTTTAGTTCCTCTGTTTGAAATGGTGAAGTTTTCACCATATTTGTATGCAAAAGCAGGGTGAAATTTAGAATCCTACTGCCAGTATTTTAGGAATTCAACATTTTGAGGAAAAATGCAACACTAACGCAGAACGGTACTTGGGGTCAATAGTACCCAAAATATTAACATTAACATCCCACAATTACGGTACTGGGGGTTTAATTGACTCTCCTCTTCCCATTTTTTTGAACATAAGATGTACAGAAACTGCAAAAGTAACAACAAAAATGGGGGCTGGGGTGGAAATAATCCCATATACCTAACTGGTGCATTTTTAAACACAGTACTAAGTAGATATGAGCTTTGGGGTATAATTGAACCCAACGTCCTTGTAGTGATATCTTTCTGTTCACACAGAAATTGATGTTTATGAAATTCTGAAATTTCGAAGTTCAAAATTCTCATTTAAATTTTTTTTGTTTACTAGTGATGGGACTCTGGGAAAATTTTCTGTTTTGGTCAATTTCGGTTTCAGTTTTCATGTATTTCAGTTCTTTTCCTATTTCGGTACTATGGGATCTTTTGCATTGATTTTTGTACTGGATTTTTAACATTGCATTTTTTCAGTGGGGGACAAACTGCAATGTTAAAAATCCGGTACAAAATCAATGCAAAAGATCCAATAGTACCGAAACAAAAAAAGAACTGAAATTTCAGATGAATTCGAAATCGTCATTTTCGGGCACGTTCGGTTTTATCCGAAACCAAAATTCCCATCCCTATAAATTACCATAGGTGGCATGAACCAATGGAGAAAAACTGACTCTATTAATGTTGAGGAATACATGGGGTATGAAGTGGTACAGGTTTGCTAAAAAAAATTTGTTAATTTGTTTGTATCCCTTTGAGATCAAATTGACCCTAAAATCCATGAGAGGGTCAAATATTTTCAACTGGAGAGTCAGAACATTTCACCTTCTAGTTTAGAAGATTGACAACATTTTTCTGTTTCCCTCTAATAAATTGTTGTTGGGTTGTTGTTTTTTAATGAATTATAGTCACACTTACTTGAGGCTTCTTAGCGTTGTGTGGTGATTCTGTGGAGGGACTGCTAGTGGATTGTCTGTCATGGCTGCTCCTCTTCTGGAGATAAACAGAAGACGCTGCCCCCATGGGGTGCCAGTTGAGGCACTTTCCATCCACATTAAATCTTCTACAGGAATTAGGCGCACATGTCTACACAGGCACCTTGGGATGTCAGGGTTCTAGGAGCCGTGACTGAAGAAAATATATTCAGTTTGTCAGAGGACAGCTTCTCAGTTACAAATTTGGTTCTACCACCCAGTTGAAGAGCTGCTTGTTGGCATCATCATGGTATGGGGTGACGGGGGGAGAAGTCTGTACCCAGCATTGTGAGGAGCCATTTATATTGAAATGACGTTGTTTCATTGTTCATCTGTGCATCATTGAGGCATTTCTTTTCTAGAACAGGCTGCTGCTGTTGAGGCAAGTCAATAATGGTGCAATTTATTTGCTCATCATCACCACATGACCTGTCTCCAGACCCTCATGGCTTGTTCGGCCTTGCTGTGTGGATTGGAGCCTATCCGCCGTTTTGTGCCACCACACCGGAGCAGGCGGCTTCCCCCTCTAATTGATTTATTTCTCTGCCACAGCACTGCTGACTGGTGGTGAAATCAACGTGTTCCAAGGGAAACTCTGCTGGCCCTCTTGAGAACTGACATGATGGGGAAAATTGCCACGTCACTGCCTATTAGATGCGATGTATTTCACCAGCTAGTAAGAGGGGACAGAGATTGAATTTGTGCTTGGGAGGTCCTGCATGATCAGCCAAAGCAGGCAGATTCACCTGGACTTTGGTGGCCGTGATCTGAGTGCTAAGAGTTCAATCAGCTGCAGTCTCCAGTTGGGAAAGGATCGTTAGAGCTCTGGCAGGGCACAATGGTCTTTCCTTTGAAAGGGTCTTGTCACAGCTCTAGCATGTGGGTTATTATAACAGCTCTCCACCTCAGTCGTTTCTCCCACTTTAGAAGACATGTGCTCTGTTCCAAGGATGGATCTCTCAAAATCTCGCTCAGATGCATTAGGAATAGGCTCAAGGAAGGAGCCCATGAATAGCAGAGTTCAGCCACTCCTTTGAGAACTCCATCACCACCAGACCTCCCAAGTGGCCTGGATTTTCCAAGACATCCCTGAGTTAACCCCTATTTTGTTATCTGTCTGGCAGTCATGGAAATCTGCAGCAGAGTCTCTAGGAAGGGAGGTGTGAAAGACAGCAATTTACATGTCATCCATGGGACAAATCAGGGATTTTAAAGGAGAGGTGTCCTGGATATGGAGATAGATAGATAGATAGATAGATAGATAGATAGATAGATAGATAGTAGAGAGTTGTAGGAGTTAGCTTAGTGATAGAGATAGTGTTAGTGATTTAGTTTTAGTGTTTGTAGGAGTAGGTTTGTGTACTTATTAGATAATCCATTTAGTTCATAGCATTTAGAATAGTTAAAAGCAGTTAGATTTAGGGTATTTTCAGACGTTACGAGATCACGGTGAACCACGGTGAATACCCACCTGTGGTCACCGTGTCTCGAACGTCTGTTTGGAGGCCGCCAGATGTTCGCCATGGTGAATCCCCACATGGGGGCAATTTGAACCACGCTTCCCGGGCTAGCCGGGGGAATGTCCTGGGAAGCGTGGTCAAATGGACCCCCGGCAGGGACCAACAAAAAGTAACGTCTGGCCAGTTGCCACAGCCCGACGCGCCGGCCGCCCATCTCCCTGGAGGGCGGGCGGGCGGGCGGCGGGGTGCGTGGAGGGGGCGGGGCCATGTGGCCACACGTTGTGCCGCTCGGCCCCGCCCCCTCCCACATTCCCCGCTGGGATCCCCCCGGAACGTCTGTTGTGGCGTTACGGGGTGACCCCGGCGGGGAATGAATAGGGTGATTTCGGTACAGGGCCAACGGGCCCCATAACGTCTGAAATCACCCTTAGTGTAGATATATATATATATAATATTAGATTTTTAAAAATAATTTTAAAAACCCATATAAAAACAAAAAACCCAAATAAAAAACAAAAGAAAACCATATAAAATCCAATAAAAAACCAAAAAACCATCTAAAAAACAACAACCCACCCATAACAACATTTCCCGAACGGACGAACCGAACAGCCGAATGGCCTAACTGAACGGCCTGTTCGGATGACCAAACCGAACAGCCGAACCTGAACTCGGCGAACTAACCGAACTGCCGAACCGAACGGATGAACCGAACCGAATGCAGCCGAACCGAATGGACGAACCCGAACCGCGATCTGTTCGCCCATCCCTATAAGCCAAGCACATGCACCTGAATCTTCGCATCCGCTTGAATGTTTGTCTGTCTTCTCTCCTGTCTCTCCCACTGTCCCCTCTCCCTGTCTCCCCCGCCTTGTCTTTTAGATTGTAAGCCACAGGCAGGGACTGCATCTATTTCTATGTTCTGTTCAGCACCAGGCCACATGACTGGCGCTATATAAATGTTAATAATAATAATAATAATAATAATAATAATAATAATAATAATAATTCTTATCTTCTACACAACTGAGACATCAAAAATGACTTGGCCTTGTGCAGCAACCTGCCATTAGCCCAGGAATGAGAGGCATGGAGCTAGGGGCATAATCCTGGGGTCTGACCCCATCTTGGATGGGTTGCCTTTGACAGAGACCTATGGGGTGTGTCCCTTTCCTACTCGTTGGCAACAGTTGTCTACCTTGTCATGCCAATAATTTATAAACCTTGGTTAACTGAACTGGACTTTTCCACAGACTCATGTCCCCCCCTCCCCTGCCACTCCTGTTTTAAAATGGAGGCTCACAGTAAGTTAATATAGCAGCATGATGTGGCATGTATGTCCCCAGGGAAAAGTGTAGACACCGCTGCTTTTATCAGTAATGGGAGCTGCACACAATAATTCCCAGGAGAATTGGCTCCTCTGTATTCTGAGCCACTCGATTGAGTTCATAGAGAAAATAATGATCATCGGATCCTGAGAAGACTGAAGCTTCCCAGTAGGTACTCTGGCGGGTGGAGCAAGTGGAAAATTTTTACAATGCAGAAAGAGAGTTATCACTGAGGTTCCAGCTCTTGCCTCTCCTTACCCTCATTTTCTCTCTTATTTTGCCAGATCATGCTGTGTATATAAGAACCTTCAAGGATAATGTCATAATGATCACAACCAATTTCCATGCTCCTGGGGATGCGGAGAGCTAAAACACAGACACACACATGAGCAAGCAGTTCAAACACCGCAAAAATTAAAGAGCTCCTTAGTTCTTGCAAGTGACGAGTAAGGATCTTACACATTAGAATACTATGATTACTCCTCCGAGCGGGATGGTCTTGGAGTGATAAGTGCCGGACATCCAGCTGTCAAAGCTTGCAGCGAAATTAGAGCTTTAGAAATACAGATCGCCTGCTGAAGCCATATTTGCATACAAATGTTTTTAATTTTAGTTGCTATTGCAAATGTCCCCAAATCTGGCCCAGTGTGGGAAATGCAATTATTTCTGAAGCATGTTTTCAAAGCCCCTGGGGAATTTAACTTGTGTGATGGGCATGGCCTGGTATGGAGATATTTGACTAAGGAATCTCTGACAGATTACTTGAAACTCCTTTAAGAGCAGAACAATGTCCTTTCTTCATCCTGCAAGATTCTAAGGATGCCAGTCTGATCTACTGAGGCAATTAAGCAGCTGCTTAATTTTTGAGCACGAGATTCATCAATGCCATTAGGATTTTAAGGTCCCAAATTCAATCCCTGGCATCTCAGATTCAGGATCCCTGCTAGCATGCCTAGGTGAGGCCTCTGCTGGAGACCCTGGAGAGTCAGATTTGAAACCCTGCTCCCATGTCAGGTTGTGACAATACTGGGCTAAGACCGACGATTGGTCTAACTCAGTTAGGCAGCTTCTTATATTAGGATACCATTTTCAGGGGGGTGGGGTGTTTCATTTCTTTGATTTTATGGATTTAATTATGGATTTATATTTCAATTCTGTATTTAAATCCATTAAAACAATTAAAATAACTTAGAAAGTAAAATTTAAAACTGTACATGCACAAAATGCTGCCGGGATATTCTGTGCATATGCATCCTTTTCCAAAATGGTGCCGGCAGCATCACCACCATTTGGGAAATGGACAGCCAGCCTGGAATTACTTTGCTAATGTTGCTGCCATTTTGGTGTAAAGGTGACTGGCATTTTGCAGGGAGGACACTGCAGCTAGGGAGCCTACAGGAGCCTCACAGCAATGGCAGTGCTTCAAACAAGCCCTCCAAGGCTGGTAAGTACTACTCCAAGGCCCTGGGGGTTGGAGGTAGGGGAAATACAGAACTGAAATGCCGTATCCATAACTGGCAGGACAATTGATGGGTTGCTTTGGATTAATTCATAACAGTCTACTTTGGCCAGTTAATATGAAACCAAAAGTCCCATCATTAACAGGGTATCAATTCAAGACATGGGGGAAGGGAAAGTGGAGGGAATGGCAGAGCATGATTGGCATCTCTGCTGACCAGTTGGGATTGCTAAGACATCACGCAGCACTTGACGCACACAGAAAATTCCTCTAATAGGGCTTAATTCGGTGCTGCAGGAACTTGAAGCAGCCAACCAGGGGCACTAGGGGGAGGGTACTCTGAAAACCATAGGCTGCACTGCAGCCCCTTTGTCTGACTGCTGCTAGCTTCAGAGCATTTGGCAGATTCTATTCCTACTCCATTTCAAAATCAGAATATATCCCCCCCCCCAAGCACTCGTTTTCCACTCCAGAGCCTGCTGCTCTTCTGCCCACCCACTGCCTACCACATTCTCTCTCTGGCCCTTTTCAAACAGGACACAGTGGGAGGGGGGAGGGGTATGCTTCTGCAGTGGGTGGAGGTGGGTGTACACCCATTCCCATGGGCACACACCCGTCTCCACCCATCTCCACACATGGATCAACTGTCATTGGAGCCTGTTGCTCTGTGCGTGGGTGATGGGTGGAGATGGGTGGTGCGCGGAAGCATGCATTCACACACCCCTACCCACTGACAGTGCTGTTCCTATGGATGCCCCCCCCCCCCGCACCTTGGGCGGTGTTCTCATGGGCACCCTCCCACCACACATGTGTGCAGTGGGGCGGCACCTGTTTGAAAAGGCCCTCTTTTATGCCAGCTGGTCAGTTCTTTAACAAATGGAGTTACTTAAGCATTAGAGCCACCAATGAGAATGCCCATACACTGCTGCTGCTGCTGCTGCCCTCTATGAGAGAGAGAGAGAGAGAGAGAGAGAGAGAGAGAGAGAGTGGGCACCATGTCCACAGAGGGAGTCACCTAATGAGTGGGACACTAAACATTTCACAGCGACTGTCTGGGGATGGGAAAGGGTCAGAGAGCCAACTTAAAACTGCTGTTTTGGCAAATTGAAGCCATGCAAGTGAATGCCCATTGAAATAATGGAATAACCTTGCCTATTAAAATGAATGGGAAAGGAAATTTTAAACATAAAGGAAATAAAAATGAAACAAATAATATGAAATATGAAAACAAAAATGTTCCCTCCTGCATATCCCTACCAATCATGTGATCAAAATAAAACATAGGCATATATGTTATTGCTGGATCAAGCTAGGGTGCTCAGCATCTCTTAGGATCAAACCCAAAATGTAGGCCAGTGGGATGATTAGAGATTGAGAAATAATGGGGCTGATCCCAAGCCCCGCGCACTGGTGCGTGGACCTACAGCGTGGGCACAAACCATGTGGCGGCACATACGTGTGCATGTGGCAAGCTGCATTGGGTTTGGGGGTCATCCCCAGTGGCCACAATTCGATCTGCGGATCCCCACGAGGAAGTTTCAGGAGCGTGAGTGCGCACGGCTTCAGTTGCGGCACAATGTGCTGGCAATGCGGATGCATGTGGCTCTCACCCCTCTGCTCGTGTGCACGGATCCACAGAGCATAGCATGGGGGCCAACGTTTTCTACAAAGAATAAGTGGCTACATCAGCAGCTAGAGATTGCTAAGCCCTTGCAGCTCGTATGGAATCCAATGAACCTGTCAGGACCGCTGCCTGTAGGAGGGTTCGCCCTCAAGGGAGTCCCCCTCAGCAGCAGCAGGAGCAGGCTGGGGTTTCCCCACCCCCTTCAGGGCCACAGGTTCCGGCGTGCTCGGCGGGGCCGCCGGCCGCCGAG
Organism: Sphenodon punctatus; assembly: GCA_003113815.1. Classification (NCBI taxonomy): domain Eukaryota; kingdom Metazoa; phylum Chordata; class Lepidosauria; order Sphenodontia; family Sphenodontidae; genus Sphenodon; species Sphenodon punctatus. The sequence goes on along the minus strand of QEPC01009472.1, from coordinate 2,960,892 downwards.
TCAGGGCTTTGGCTGGCGGACACGCCCCCGACGTCGGGACACGCTGTGGGACTTCCCCCGCCCCTGCTGCGGTGCTCAGAGCGCCTGAGAGCACGCATGGGGGCGGGGCCTGGGGCTTAAGAACCGGCACCGCTGAGGCAGTGGCACTGGTGATTTCTGAGAGACCGGCCCCCCGCTTGAAATGTTGCTTGTTGCTCTGCTTGTGGAACACTTGGCTGTAGAATTGTGTGCTTGGACCTCCCTCCCCTGGAATCCGGATGACGTCTGTGAGTGTGAAGGATTAGCTTGCCTGAGTTAAGTGTGTATTCCCTTGTTTACCCTTCCTCCTCCCTGGGCTACCTTCTCCTTCCCTGCGTGAGTTTCCCCTTCCTCCCTTCCCCTGTGGGACTCCCTTCCCTATTCCCCTGGCACAATACCTCACATTACCCCTTACCCTCCTCCTTACCCCGGGTGTGTGCCATCAGGACTGTTGGGGCAGACCTTGGCTTCCCAGTGCTTATCATGCCCTATGATGATAGGGGTCTGTTCTCTTTAATTAGAGGTGAAGACCCATATACTATCCTGATGGGCATTCTTCGTGTAGGGCGCGTGCCCCCCTTCCTGGGAATCAGTCTTGGTAACGTGTGGATCAGTGTACTTGTTTCCTTAATTCCTCCCACCCCGGTCACAGAACCAGTTTGGATATTCCCTGTTGAAAATGGGAGTGCCTTCTCCTCATGAAACTGCAAGAGGAAGTACCCAATGACCTTTTTTTAAAAAAAGCGGTGACTGAATTCAGGGAAAACATCCTTCAGGCTTCTTCACAAACCTTTACAGAAATTTGCAACTAAGGGCCATTCTCAAAGTCCATCCCAATCCACTCAGCTGACCCATAAGGGGTGATTTAGGTAAGGTATCCTAGTTTCATGTGGCCTGCAGTGCAATATGGCATCCGACCACGTTTGACCAAAGGAATAGCTCAAACAGGGACAAATGGTACACCTGTAGTTGGTCCCTGTTCACACTGGGGCCTAGAGAGGAGCAAGAGAGCCCATTCCAACGTCGATATACCCCTGATTTTGACTTTCCACAACTCAGTGGTTCAGGTACTCATTCATAACTGGGTGGAGTGAAGATGACCATCCAGTGTGAAACCAAGCAGGACTGGAACCCACAGACTTTAGGGATGTAGTCATGTGTCTTAACCACCACACCAAGATTCAGAGATCAAAAGATATGACATACATTTCCTCCATCTTGCTGTGAATGGCCTCTACTTAAGATCAAGAAAGAATATGCCATGCTGGTTGAGACTTCAATTCTGAATGGTCACGTCTTTAGCAATAAAAGGGAAACAAACTGATGTCAGCTGCTGTTGTGTTGCATAAGAACAAAAGAAGTGCCATACTGGGGAGTTAGATCAATGGTCCATCGAGGCCAGCATCCTATCTCAGACAGTGGCTGATCACAGTCGTGTCGGAGGAATACAGAACAGATCATCATGAAGTAATCAATTCCCTACCATTCACTCCAAGCTCCTGATAGTCAGAGCTTACTTACATCCTCCAACCTACTTGGCTAATAGCCATTAATAGACCCCCAACCTATTGCATGTTGGAACAACATATCACAAATATTGGATCCACAGTGCATTGGAGCCAATGTGAAGTTTTCAGGGTTTTTTAAGTGGGTAATAATAACCTTGGAAATGCTGCTTCTAGTGTTGTTTTTCTGCTGTTCACTGTAGTAAAGGACTATCAGGCTGCAGTAAATTCTTGTATTGACGCAGCCTCTTCTGAATGGTTCTCAGGGCAAGAGTGTAAACATGAAACATCAGTAACACATGAATGTATTTCTATATACGAGGCTGCTCTCCATCATTACCCCAAACCTTCATTTACTGCAAATTTGGTTACAGTGGCAGCTCATTGACATTGTTAAAGTTAATAACTCTGTGAATTATAAGACAATCAAACTGATTGTAATAATTGCTTCATTGAACCATGGGAACAACATTTGCAGTATTGTTCATCAACACTCCCAAACACCACATCTTTGGCATTCATGCCCTCTAGCCATGGAGCAAGTTCTGATATGATCTCTAATGGAATCTCAGTGTAATGAGATATATATTATGTACTGTGATAACCAGGCGCCCTAGAATGTCGGTCTATGCAGATTGAGAGTTCATACCAACTTGGTGGCTGCACGCTTTGAGGAAGTTCAATTTTGAGTCCAAAGACAGCGGGGAACAAATTCTACTCCAGGGGCTAATAATAATAATAATAATAATAATAATAATAATTTTATTTCTCTAGTGCCCCTCCCTCTTCTTAATGGCGCTCAGAGTTCTTCACAAAATCTATACAATAAAATACAATAAAACAATGTAAAGTCCATTTAAAATTAATTTAGTTTATTTTAATTTAGTTTAGTTTAGTTTAGAAGCAATTTTTAATTTGAAGGTAAAGAGGAAGGTCAGCAGACATTAAGGGGAACCAGCAGTGGATCCTAAAATACTTTTTCTTTTCCTTTCCTTTCTAATTAGAGCCTGTGTTTGCTAATCAGCTATGAATAGCAGGCTGATTTCTCTATTTATATAAATGTTGGCTGGAAAACCCCTTGGCAGATGGGATGATGTTCGCTACCTAGTGGTTTCAAGGAGATAAGCAAGCATTGTAGCATGTGTAAGATTTTGTTTTTCATCTGTTTATTAACCTAAATCGTTCACTACTCACCTGTATGTTGATGTTCTCACTGGGCGAAATTCAACGTTTAGCCAGTGTGACAAACTACATGCTCTGGGAGGGGGGGTCTGGCCCCTGGCTCTTGTGGGGTCAGGGCAGGGCAGGGCAAATTTGCTGTACTAAGGAGCTACGCCGTTGGGTGAACTGGAAAGAATCAAAGTCCACCTCCATCAATGACAACCATGTTGTTCTCCCTCCATATTGGTCACCTATTTGAGGTAACAGGAGCCACATGATGTTGGCCCAGGGGATGAGGGAAGCATGAATGAATGTTTATTAAAGGGGCTGGCCTTCGTCATAGCCCAACACATTAATACATAAACTGAAAAGTTATAAATAAAATAACAATGCCATATGGATTGACATACAAACCAGATTATAAATTATAAATCATTTTACAGCGCACAATTTAGCATAGTACGATCAGTATAATTAACCCCCGCATAATATGTACAATATCATCATCATCATCATCATCATCATCCCCTCACAGGAGTATGAGGGAAGCAACTGAGTTTTCTTAACAGGGCAACAAGCTTCCAAAAGACCCACCTAAATCCCCAGAAGGGGAACCATGTTCACTGTATTTTCCCTGTTGGCGAAAATAGGGGGAAATGCAGCAAACACAAACAATGTGCCTGGCACTGAATTATCATTCATGGGAGACAGGTCCCTGTGTCACGGGTTGGAGGTCCGCACCCCCACTTTACCGGGTTTGAGTGACTCAGTTTCCCTTGCGTACAGCCCACTTGAATCAGTTTTTCTCTCTGGCCGATTCAAGCCTGCAGTAGGGACAACCCCTTTGTCACCCAAGGGCTCGATCCTTCCCATTTACAGACTCTTTAATCTCTGGGTTCACAAGAGCTTGAAAACACTTGTTGCTCACTTGTGTTTCAATGTTAGACACAGACACTTCTTCATAAAGATAAGAAGTCAGTTTATTGATTACATAAGCCAGATTGTTGCTACAAAGTGGTTACTAGAAATCAAAGGTAAATATAACGCATTCCTCAGCTATACTGGTTGAGTTCCTAAAAAATCATCTTACCCTACAAAGGTCCATAAGTTCTTCTCAGTCCTTGATGTAAGCGACTGGGTCTTCAGACTTAGAGTTGCTAGAAAGCAAAGTCCCCTCTCACAGTCCATGTCTTCCAGCCTAGCTTGCTGGCAAGATGCAGGATGCAGATGAGAGTGCTCAAGATGGCTCTGGGCAAGCGATAGCGAAGCTGGCTTAATGGCCCTTGTTTAAGTACCTTTCATGGTCTCTTTGTCTCGGGTTTGCCGCTCATGAGCCTGTGTCTTTCCTCCCGTAGCCAACCCAGGCAAACATGAAGATCCATTTGCATCTCCATAGGTTCCGTCTGGCAAGGGTTGCCAATACACAATCTTTTAACTGTCCCTACTTCCTGGAGTTTGGTCAGTATTACAGTCTTGATTTGAGTTTTACAGTTTTCAATTGTAACATTACATACATGTTGAACCATTTGCTGCATATAGTTACTAGACTTGTAGTTTACATGTAGGCCAGTATCACATGTGTGTGACCCTATGTTCCTCCGTGACACCCTGCTCCATGGGGCTTCCAATCTAGGATGGACAAGGAAAGGGAGACAAGGCAGGGAGACATTCATGAAGCTGAGAAGTCTCAGGTGCATGACCTTAGCTTAGTTATAGAGGAGAGGGGGGTGAGTAGCCTGTGGGAGTCTGTTAGTTATGGATATGGCCAGTCTGGCGTCGGGGCCCTGAGGGCATACTAAGGATTTGTCCCATCTAGAAATGAATAGGTATATGCATCAAATTTCCAGTACCTGAGTCGAACTGAATATCTTGGACACTTTTCAGTACCTGGACCGGTTTCCAATTGGGGACTCAAAATACCGAAATACCAACAATTGGCATACTGAAATATCAATTTTGTGCCAGATTTGGGGAATTTCTCAAGTATTATTTTGGGGGTGTTTCAGGGAGTAATTTTGGGTTCTTAAAAAACAGAAACCAAATTGTTGGTTTACGGGTACTGAAAGGGTATTCAGGAGCCAATTCGGATACCTGAAATGGTACCCCAAATTGCATGTATTACCCACGGCTACCAAACTGGTTACCCATTTTAGCGCTTGTCCTGTCTATTGTATGTGATCGTGTCATGAAGGATTAGGCAGCCATCACCTCTACATTTTTCCTGGCAGGTACGTCTTCTCTTTTCTCCCTGTTTGTACAAGACTCTCACTGTGCAATATAATGCTGTCCCATGCTCAACTTGCAAAACCGTCGTTCTCATACTGGGTTCATTCATAGCTGACTGAACATCACTGCTGTAAATGGAAATGAGAATCTGGATGTAACCAGGTTGCTTAGCCCCAACCAGACACTTCCCCGAACAGGAATGGAACAGCTACCAATACGTAGCCCAAGCCTATTCGCCTCCACATTCCACTCCTACTGTGCACACCTGCGAGCTAATAGAGATAGATCATCTCACAAATTGGCACATCCCATTTGAACAAAGAGGCTTATTTCCTTGCCGGCAGCGGAAAGATCTCTCTCTTCTAGCAATAAATAAGCTTATGCAAATGCACATAGATTTGGGGTTTAACTAGATGCATTTCTGGTTCTGTTATGTGAATTCTCTGTTCTCTGTCTTTGGGTACTTGAAAAATCAATCGGCCCCCATGGTAAGCTTGCTGGTGCGTGAATAAGAATTGGCATTGTATGAACTAGATAATGAATGGGGTAGAGGGGGTGTGCGAATGCTGGTCTGCCTTGGTATGTTTGTCATTTCCCTTCCTACCTGACATAACCCAAGAGAAGAAAAGGTCCATGGATACCTGTGGTTATCTGCCAAAAGAGAATGCATGTGGGCACCCGCTGTTGTTGGCGAGGAGTGACTGGGGGTGAAATTGAAATTCCGTGCATGTTCCATTTTCAGCAGGACTAGGCCTTTTGCTTGTTCCCATCGAAAATTGGAACAGACGGGATTCCGTTCCAGTTTTCGGTTGGAATGTGCAAAACCACTGTGGTCATTTTGTGCATGGGCAAAATGGCCCAATTAGAATTCTGAGCGAAAACTTTAAATTTCAACAGCCATTCTGTTCTGAACCAGACCTAGCAGTGGCTTGGATGTGTTCAGTATGGGAGAACAGGTAACCATTCAAGCATTCCCCCCCACACCCCTTGAGGTTTTATAGGTGGATATGATACCACAACCCTACTCTGCTGATCCACCAATCTTTATGCGTCAAAGAATAGAACACATTTTGGCTTATGGTGGTAGTGAACCAAAAATTGCTCTGCTTCATCGTCAGATTAAACAGTCTTTCCAGACATGACTCCCCACCCTCTGGAGATGGTTTTTCTTCAAATGATCTAATCTTTGCCATCAAAGCTGAAGCTGGTTCCAACTAGGTCATTGTTTGCCGTCCTACTTTGTGCTGCTGCTTTTTTGGCTTGTCCGACTGCAACCAACAGCAATTTACGATACTTCACAACCAGTTGTGACAGTTTATGGAAATTTGTGGCATTTTATGGCAGTTTATGGAAGTTGTGGCACTTTACGGCACTTCACAGCATTTATGACAGTTACAACAGTTTTAGCAACATTTATGACAATTTGCGACAGTTCCCCCCCATAAAGTTAATGACATTTTGCGGAAGATTACGACAGTTCAGGGCACTTTATGATAGTTTCCGAAATTTTATGGCCATTCACGCAAGTTTACGACAGTTCCCCAAAAGTCCCCGAGAGTCTCCAGCACTTTCAAAAAGGCCATAAAGGGCAACATATTTGAGTAGACAGCGGCAGGAAATATCAGTAAGTGCTGTTGCTTCAGTGGGGGTTGCCGTGTCATTAAGGTGGTGTTGGATTGGCCATTACGGGAGTGGGGTGGGGGGCGCTGCCGCTGTCACTTGCTGTTTCACCCCTAGTTCCAACATTGGATTCTTCTCCAAACTTGCCAAGCAGATTTTCAATTTCGGCAATCTGCCATCAACTTAATCTTGATTTAAGAAACCAACTGATAGCTAAGCTTATTTATATAGGCTGGGAAAAGATAGAACTGGAATAAGGCTCTGTATAGCGTAGTGCTTAGGACTGAAATGTCAAATCATGGTGAATGCTGTTCCTGTCAAAAACAGGTCATTCGCCTTCATTCGCGTGATGTGGAAACTTACCAGTTTTTCTGCTGTTTTTGCCTTTGTCGTTATTTTTTGCAAGTTAAACACAGCTGCTATGGGGCCAATCCCAAGCCCCACGTGCCCCCTGAACATCCCCCCAGGGACTGTGGAGACACAAAAGTGCTGGCTAAGTGCTGTAAAAGTGCCACATAAGTTCCAAAAAGTGATGAAAATGAAAAATAAATTGACAAAAATGACAGAAAGTGGCAAAATTGACTGGAAATGACAGAAAATCACAGGCACTAATATTGAGGCTGATCCCATGCCCTGTGCGTGCTGCCACGTGCACATACATGCACTCTGATGCACCGCGTGTGCACACACCGGAGGCCCCGTGTCAGGGGTGCATGCGGCTTTTGTTTGTATATGTGTGTTCGTGCCGTGCATGCTCCACGTGGCACTCTGTGGGACATGGGATCGTCCCCACTGACAATGGGGTTATCTGGCTGATGAATTACCAATGGACAACCACAAGTGCTCCCCAAAAGTCAGTATTTCCTTGCAGAACGGGAACACTTGCTCTTGTCTCATCCCTAGTAGTGCTCAGAGATCACTGAATTCTGTAGCATGCTCCCATTTTGTTAGAGAGGAAGTGCGCTCACTGTAGGATAAGAGAGACTTCTCTCTATTTGCGCTAGGAAGTGATGCTATTTTGCGGGTCTCTCTTTGATGACTAATGTACTGTGTCAATCTACAGTTCCGTGCCTTGGTAAAATATGCAAATACAACACCAAACACGGCCACAAGAAATTTGCCTGTGTCGCTGCTGTGCGAGCATGAGAAATGAGAGGAGGAGGAGACTTTTGACTACAAAAAAGGTTTCCTTCACGGTGATTAAAAGGCACGTCTTCTTCAAACATGGTGCTCAAGAGAGAGAGAGAGAGAGAGAGAGAGAGAGAGAGAGAAACTCTCTAAGTTTTGCAAGAGAAAATCAGAGGTTGAGATTCTGAGATGAGAAGGGACTATTATCATAATATTGACAGACACTGCTCAATGCAGCCACCTGAAGAATTTTGTGATGTCATTCCTGTGTTTCAGGTCTGAACTAAGAGGTGTTGTGGACTGGGAGGAGTGTTTTTCAAAAGTCATCCTGTCTTAAATGATTTTCCTATTTGGAATGTAGTCTGGGAAAAGAGAAACATGTAGGAGGCACCTGGAGAAATCAATTAAAGGGTAGAAAACCCCCCATTCAGGATGGACCTTAGAATGAGGCAGAGCTCATCATACATCCAGTGATCTGATGAGAAGATCAAGGGTTCAAACCTGATCATTGTCATGGGCTGATATTCTGATTTCTTTAATCAAATTTCAATTTTTAAAACAATATCAAAAAAGTTCAGATCAGCCAGTCTGTTAGGCAAGGGATTACTGCCTGAGAGCTATCAGAGAATCCACACAACATCTCATCTACCAGAGAATCTGCACGAAGGGGAAATGTCTGGAGCATCAGCGGGATGGTTGTGTAATTGTGAAGCTCACTTGACATGGAGGCTAAGCAGCTAGGCAGAGTGTCATGGAAAGGGTTCAAGTCAGGTTTATGAGAACATTTAATGTATGGATATATGAGTCTTTTCATTTTTTTCTAATTTCTTATTTACGACCTAGGGGTTGACAGATATGGCATTGTGTGGTGGAGACTCTACTAAATCCCATAGGAATCCCTTGCCATAGTTAATTTCCATCAGTTTTCAAAATTTGCTCTTTCTTGCTGCTGATTGCAGTCTGTATAGGTCCTGGCCTCAGTGCCCATCACTGCGAGCTCTGAATTCCTGCCCATCACAGGTCATATTGGTGCTTTGTCCTTGTACATTTTGCTTTGGAAAGAATCTGGCTCTTTTCCAGCTAAACATACAGGTTTAATAAATCTTTTCGGAACCTCAGAACAGAATGAATTTCTCCTGATTCTATGGGTACTTTCAGACATGACGCTAACCACCCTTTAACGACCCTTGGTGGTTATTTATGCATGTTGCAGGGCTGTATTGGTGCCCTATGCAGCCCTGAAACATGAATAAATAACCACCAAGGGTGGTTAAAGGGTGGTTAGTGTCATGTCTGAAAGTATCCTATAAAGCAGCAGCGTGATCCTCTGGGCATTGCTATTTCAAATTGGGAAAGTCTAGTTTTGGTTTGGGCAATTGCCTTATATTAGAGCGTAGGAAATCTCAGCATCAAAAGAGTTGCATCCATCCAGAGAAAGGCTGTCCCCTCCCACCTCCAACTTTGCCCATGCACTGACTTAATACTTTCTTAGCTTCCAGTCGCATCAGGCCCCTCATCACATTTTCTCTCTCCTGCCTCTGTTTCTAAAGGTGAGCTTTTGAAGGCAGGTCTGTGAGCACATAGTTCATTCAGCTCTTCACACAAAAAACAGGCTGAGTGTTATTATTTATTCATCTGAACAACACTTTTCCAGACTTTTCTAAGTGCTTGTTCACAGGGCATTCACAAGGGACCCCCTGGGAATTTTCTCATCATTTATTTCTCACTCCTGTTTATAGAATAACAAAAGCTAGAGCCAAGAAATTTGGTGTGTCCCTAATTATCTTCCCCCATTGGAAACTGGGTTTCCCCTGAACTGTTAGCTTGTTACTAAGGCCATTTTTACATGGATGGTCCCACTCAATGCTGGGTTTTCCGACGGATGTGAGGTGGGAGGCGGGGGTCATCTGTGCAAATGGGCCGGTGGTGGGTGAGGGGATAGGTGTGCACTGGGGGTGTGCCTGTGTAAACACCATGGGTGGTGGGTGTTAGTGAATGTGTGCTTCCAGTGCGCATCCACCTCCACCCATGAGACCATCGGGAAAACCGGAGGAGACCCCGTGGGTGGAGGTGGGTGTGCGTCTGTGCAAAAGGACACCCCCATCCCCCCACCCACCCCATCTGTGTAAAAACAGCCCAAGAAGGTGATGGAAACAGCCCGGAGGCTGATGGAACCTCCACAGTTCCAGGAGGCTCTGGGGGATTTAACCTTAGACCCTGACGGTCAGTCACTCTGTTGAAGAACTTGTTTGGGCTTGGAACATCTTGCTTGGGGATGCCATTGACAGGGTGGCTCTGAAACATCTCGTACCACTGTCTCATCACTGCAGGGCCCCTTGGTTTACTGAGGGACTCCGGTGTATGAAGTAGGCAGGTTGGTGACGAGAGCGACGCTGGCATTGGACTCATGCTGAATCCAACCGACTTCTCCATAGGATCAATTTGCGGTCCTATGTCGAGGCTGTGAGGATGGCAAAGAAAGAGTTCTTTGCCACCCTCATAGCATCTGCAAAGTCGTGTCCAGTTGAGTTGTTCCGGGTGGTGCGGGGGCTGGTCAGTCTGGCCTCCCTCCACCTGGACGGGGACTTGTCTCAGACCCACTGTGAGGCATTTGCCATCTACTTTGCAGACAAGATCGCTCGGATCCAGAGCAACTTTGACACTGGATTAGGGGCAGTGGAGGTGGAGCACGAGGCTATGGAGGCCCCATCTGGTCCAGTTTCTTGGGATAAGTTTCAAGAAGTGACACCAGCCGATGCTGTGGGTGTTCTGGAGTCTGTTAGAGCCATCAGTTGTGAATTAGATATGCCCATCCTGGTTGGTGAAGGCCTCCAAGCAGACATTGGGGATGGTGCTGGCGAGGGTAATCAACACATCCCTTTGGCAGGGAAGGCTGCCCCCCCCCCCAGTCTCAAGAAGGCCGTAGTGCACCCCCTTCTGAAGAAGCCATCTTTGGATGTGGACGCACTCACCAGCTACTGACCTGTCTCTAATCTTCCCTTTTTAGGGAAGGTTATTGAGCGGGCAGTGGCACTACAGCTCCAGGTGCATCTTGACAGCATTGGTTTCCTTGACCCATTTCAATCTGGGTTCCACCCTGGCTATAGTACAGAGACAGCACTGGTGGCCTTGGCAGACAATCTCGGCTGGGAGATGGATGCAGAACGCTCAACATTTTTGGTCCTGCTAGATCTCTCGACCGCTTTTGATACAGTGGACCATGGGCTGTTGTTGAGATGATTGCAAGCCCCGGGGGGTCTGGATGGGACTGTCCTTGAGTAGTTCCGCTCATTCCTCTCAGTGAGAAGCCAGCGGGTTCTCCTGGGGGCTGAATCATCTAGCTCCTGGGCCCTGGAATGTGACATTCTGCAAGGTTCTATTCTGTCTCCATTATTGTTTAATGTGTATATGCAGCCCTTGGGGGAGATCGTGAGAGGGTTTGGTGAGCGTTGCCACCAATATGCTGATGACACCAAGCTTTACCTCTCTTTTTCAACTGATTCAGGTCCTGCCGTCTCAGTACTCTCCCAATATTTGGAGGCTGGGGTGGATTGGTGACAGCAGAGCAGACTGAGGCTCAATTCTAATAAGACGGAGGTGATGGTAGTGGGTAGGGTGAAGGGGGGGAGACCCCCTCATAGGGGTCTGCCCTCCTGTAGCCCAGCAAGTTTTGAGTCTGGGGGTATTGTTGAACTCAGATCTCTGATTGGATCGGCAGGTGAAGGCAGTGGCTAAAGCTGCCTTCCGCCAGCTGTATCTGGTGCGGAGGCTGCGTCCATATGTCTCCAGACCTGACCTGACCACCCTCATCCATGCCTTCATCACCTCAAGGCTGGATTACTGCAACACACTCTACGTGGGGCTTCCCTTGACACTGGTTCAGAGGCTGCAGCTAGTGCAGAATGCGGTGGCTCGTCTTACGGGGACGGGACAGCAGGAGCACATCACCCCCATGCTCTGCACACTGCACTGGCTGCCTATAGTGCACCGAGCCAGATTCAAGGTGTTGCTTCTGGCCTATAAAGACCTACACGGCCCTTCATACCTCAGGGACTGCCTCACCCTCTGTGCCCCAGAATGACCCCTGTGGTCTGCCAGGGGCACCTTCTTGGAGGTCCCCCATGTAAAATGGGGGGTCACAATGGAGAGGGCATTCTCGGTGGCCGTACCATGATTGTGGAACTCCCTCCAGGAGAAATCCCATCTGGTCCCAAGTTTGTTGGCCTTCCACCAGGCCTGCAAGACTTGGCTGTTCTCCCAGGCCTTCGGAGGAGGGGAGGGTGGGTTGGGATAATTAAAATGGAGGGGGGGTAGTGGTTTTTTTTAGGTGGGTTTTAAAATGTTTTTATTTGCTGTGTTTTATTGTTGTTTTATTTATTGCTTTTATGTTATACGCCACCCCGTAATGCCATGGGCATGAGGGGGTGGCTAATAAATATAAACAAATAAAAGAAAATAAATAAATAAATAAATAAGAAAAGGTTTGTGAGATCCAGTTTATGTGATAGGATTATTTCTCTTTAAACAAAGCAATCTGATGTTGCTGGGGAATACAGCTGAAATAAGAAGTAAACATTTTTCTCACAAAGATTTCATGAGAATTGAGAATTGTCACTGAGATCATGGTACAATCTTGATATCAGACCGAGATCTCAGTTGAGATTTTTTTCTCAAAATACAGTTTGCCATTACTGTTTACCATTTACGACACTTTACCATTGGCCACATACCGATTTACTGCGTACCACCTTCATCCTGGTAATGCGCATGCACAAATGCCATTTTGCACATAGTCATTACTGGGATGACCTCAGTACACTGTAAGTGGTACATGGGAAATTGGTATGTGCTAAATGGTAAATTGCAGTAAACATTAATAGTAAGCAGTAGGGATGGGAATCTGGGCAAAATTTCGGTTTGGGTCAATTTCGGTTTCAGTTCTCAATGCATTTCGGTTCTTTTTTGGTTTCGGTACTATCGGATCTTTTTCATTGAATTTTTACCGGATTTTTAACATTGCGTTTTTTCAATGGGGGACAAACCGCAGTGTTAAAACTCCAGTACAAAAATCAATATAAAAGGTCCGATTGTACCGAAACCAAAAAGGAACCAAAATTTTGGATTAATCTGAAATGGCCATTTTCGGGTACTTTCGGTTTTATCTGAAACCGAAATTCCTATCCCTAGTGAGCGTTAACTGATAAATGGTATTTTAAGAAAAAAATCTCGACTGAGAAATGGCAAGAATCAGCATTTTTAAATTATTGTTTCTTGCTTAAAACGAGTTGAGAACTGTGATTCTCAAAGATAATCAAGAAAAAACTGAGATCAAGTTTCAGCCCTTTTGGAGAGCAACTGAGATTGGATTGTCTTAGATGCTGCACTAGGGCTGAAACAAAAATCCATTTACTTGGATTCTCTTTGGATTCTTTTTGGGGGCAGGGGTGGGAGGGTGATAATTTTAGTCATTTTAGCCATATTTTTCACTATTGCACACATGCAATTGCTGAAATAGACACAACTGAAATGTCAAAGTGACAGATGGACAGAAAGAACGGCACTGGAAAACCAGACAAACTAAAAAAAAACCAACAAATGGAATAGCACCCCCACCCCAAATTGGATGCGAGTACCAGTTTTCAGTTTATTTGGGTAGCCGAGGGGCTACCTGAACAGTTGAAAATATCAACAAATAATAAACCTCTATCTATTTCAGCACTAATGATCAGTCTCATGTTGGATCCAGAAAAATCATGTAGCTGCTGTGTTGGTTCTAATTGACAGAGAGGGAGGCAGAGCAGTTTGAATGATCTCTTTTATTAGACCAACTGCTGTTGGTGCAAATGAAAAAGTTTTCAGGCCACACAGGACTAGGGCTGAAACGAGGGGAGGGGGGATTCTTGTGAGAAATTCACGAGACTAGAGATGGGGACAAGGTCTCAGGAGTTCTCGCCGCCCTCTTGAGTTTTCGCAAATTACTCAAGAGGGGGAGGTTGCACATGGGGGGGGGATGCACAGGGGCTGGAAGTGAGAAGGGGCAAAGACAAGCCCCGTGAGTACCTCCGGCCCCTGCCTGGCCTCCACGTCTTGCGAGGGGAGGAAAAGTTCATGGGGGGAGGGGACAGGGGCAGGGGTGTACTTACCATCTGGGGGAATCTGACCCTCCCGCGGTGCTCCGTGCCATGCTGGGCCCCTTCCAGGGTCTTCAGTTTAAAAGAAAAAAACCCCACAGCTGGAGCATGCTCAGAGCGCTGCTCAGCTCTGCATGCCCTTTTCAAATATGGTGCCCGCAGGACCGAGCAGCTCTTCAGAGTATGCGTGGCCCTGAGGCCGCCATCTTTGAAAAGGGCATGCAGAGCCAAGCAACGCTCTGACCATGCTGCAGCTGGGGTGGTGGGGGGGTGGAGTGTCTTTTAAACTGAATACCCAGGAAGGGGCCCAGCATGGTGTGGAGCACCGCAGGGGGTCAGGACCACCAGCCCCAAGCTGGTAAGCACACCCCTGCCCTACTCTTACCCCTGTCCCCACCTGAACTTTCCCTCCCCCCAGGCGAGGATGCCGGGCAGGGAACAGAATTACTCGGGGGCTTGTCTTTGCCCCCTGCTCACCTCTGCCCCCCGTTTCAGCCCCCCACCTGCAACCTATGCCCTTTTGAATTCTTGCCAGCTCTCGGCGAGAAGAGGGGGGTTTCTTGTCTCATCTCGAGGCGAGACAGGAACAACCTCCCTTCTCGTCGAGAACTGGTGAGAAAATCAAGCCGGGTTTCAGCCCTCAGGCATGAAGCATAGCAAGTCAGAAATATATTCTTTCCTCCCTTGTTTTGGAGAAAGAAAGAAAGAAAGAAAGAAAGAAAGAAAGAAAGAAAGAAAGAAAGGTGTTAACAGTAGGGCTGAGCTGAGAGCAAGTGTTCCTGTTCCGAATGGAAATACCAACATTTTTGGAAGCTTGCGAGTCTGTGTCAGTACTTGGTCATTCCGTGCTTCTGCCATTTTTTCTGACCCCCCCCCCCCTCTCTATGGGGACTTTTTTCGTCACTTTCTGGGAATTTTACAAGAGTTTTACGGCGGTTTTATAGCACTTTTGGCTCCTCACCGTCTCTGTTGATTCCCCTACCCTCCATTGTCCCACAATAATGGAGACCTACCTTTTTTCTCCCTTCCTTGATGCAGGGAGCCATTCTAATTAATGTACTTCCTGCTTCCCTTTTAGACTTTCCCGGCATTACAGTTCCCATCAATTTTAATTAAGTTGCTAGCTCTTTTCCTGCTGAGAGGCTTTTAAGCTGAGATGTTCGTAGAGCAGCAGGCTTGGCTGTTCACCAGTGGGTTTCTCTCTCTGAGGTCCTTGTGTACCCTACGATGTTGGGCTGTCAGCCAGCGCTCTCTCTGCTTGGTGTATACGTACTGTAAAAAGCATCCCCTCAGAATCATTTTCAGGTTGCACTGCCTGCTGCTGCCACGGAGAATCGTGTTCTTGGGAATTAGAGATTCTGAGGGACACTGGGCTTTTGAGGATATATTTGGTCTCACAAGGTGCTCCTGCCTGCTCAATGGATTATCATCAGTTTCCCCCACATTGGTGTAAAACGACAGATTTTTCCCTCAGAGTGAGGAAAGAGAAAGAACTAAGAAGAGAAACAGTTTTCCACATTTGAAGCCAGTAAGTCAGGGTAGCAGAGAGGCAGGGGAGCAGGGAAGGCATTTTTGCTGTGGTGTTTATTTGCAATTGGATGTGGAGCAGCAGTTCTGAGAGCTATAGAGACTAGAGTTGAAACCAGTACCGGATTTGAGACCCAGGGGCCATAACCACATTTCCAGGTACCATTTTAGGTATCAGAATCAAAACAATAAAAAAAAATGACTGCACATGCACAAAATGGCTACCGAGGTCATTCTGAGCATGAGCCCCTTTTGCTGAAATTGGGCCAAAGCTGCCAATGCCATTTTGGAAAAGGGTGTGCAAGCACACAATGGCCCTGGGGGCCATTTCACGTGTGTGTATTTAAAAAAATATATATATTTTATTTTTAATTTTTAAACAAAGACAGATGAAAGCAAATGACCATCGTTTTCTTATCCATCTGTTTTTGTAAAATTTCAAAGGTGTGCACCATTTTGTTTTTAGTTTTCATTTTTCATTTTTGTTATTTAAATCTTCCATTTATGTTTTCATAAATATCAAAATTCTGTTTTCGTTTTTGCTTTTGTTTTCAATTTCTATTGGTTTCAATGGAAAACAAATTTTCTGTTGTACCTTTTTTGTTTTTCATTATGTTTTTACAATATTTGTAAGGTTTGTACCTCCAATGGAATGCATCAAGTGTATTAAATATCACAAAGATTGGATAAAGGAATCAGAATTTTATAAGTAGTTGGATTGTGTTATTTTGCAAAAATCTGCATATACATTCCTGGCTGTAATTTTTGTGTCTCCCATTTAATGTGGCAGAAACTTGGCAGATTTATAAGTCTTCCCATGTTTAATATCTATGACAACTTTCAGAAGGATTGGATAAAGAGTCCTGGTGGTATAAACAATTAACCTATTAATGTATGTCTGAATGTAACAACTTTTTAGTCCAACCAGTGTACATGATATTTGATAGGGCTGTATCTCACACCATCAGGATAATCTCTGCCTAATATCAGAAATATGTGATAAAGGGTCCCAATTTTATATGCCTGCACAGCATATGCAGAGAATGAGCCTATGCCATGGATTCTCTGGTGTGTCATTGTGGTATAACATCAGTCTGTGATGCCAATTGGCCACCAGAAATGTCAACCAAATATCCTCATTCTGTGCTGTGACCATCCCAACTTCTCTCCCTCAGTTGTTACTGGGAAGCAGGGGCGGCTGGTGGGTTTTTAGTTTGGAGGGGCAGTAGTTTGGAGGGGCAGTTTGGAGGGGTAGTTTGGGCAGAGCCAGGGCAACGGTAGGTGGATCCAGGGCAATGGTAGGCAGAGCCAGGGCATAACCCAGCAGCAAGGAGTTCCCAGGGTTAACATCAGATGGAAGAAAACACAGTCTACAATGCACATCAAGCTTAAAATGAATAATGTATAAACCCCAAACACAGGGAAACACTGGCAAAACACTGGCACAACACAGCAGCAAGGAGTTCCCAGGGTTAA
>QEPC01009472.1:2912451-2943383 GCA_003113815.1 Sphenodon punctatus | reverse complement strand
GGGGGACAGCCTAGGGGTGGGATGTAGGGTGGGGGTGGGTGCAGGGTGGTGAGGGGGGGAAACAGTATAGGGTTGGGAGGCAGGATGGAGGAGGATGCAGGGTGGGGGGGAAACAGGCTCAGCCTAGGGGTGGATAGGTGGAGGGGGACCCTCCACACCCATCCCCCCTGGGGGTGAGGAGGTCAGGTACAGGCCAGGTGGGGGAGGGAAGGATCAGTCAGCTTACCTGCTCAGTCTCTGTGAGACTACTCCGTCCCGCTCCTCCTGTTCTCAGTGGGAGCGGCAGCGCCACCCGGGATTCAACTTGCGCGCAGCGTGACTCTCTTGGGGGACTGAGGCAGGAAGGAAGCACGCATGTGCCCTGCTCCCCCTTCCTCAGTCCCCCAAGTCAAGCTATCTCACCAGGGCTGTCAGCACGACCGCCCTGGTGAGATCTTCCATTGCGCCTATTGAGCGCAATGGAAGACTGTAGATCCTCCCTCCACAGCATATCCCATATGTGCTGTGGATGGAGGAGTTCAGCTGCCCAAATCGCGTTTTCCATAGGAAAATGCTTTGGGCAGCTGAGCAGCTGAACCTTTTTGTCCCTTCGGGGACCCACTCCTTCTCCCAGTGGAGTGGGTGGGTCCCCAAAGGGAGAACGAGTTCAGTGACAGCTACAGCAGCCTCTGCAGCAGCTCAGGGACTACTGTAGCTGTCATAAGCGGCGGCACAGGGTTTTTTTGTTTTTGTTTTAAACTGTTAAAGCCGCGGTGGTGGTCCACGCAGGGCTTTGGGGGGCACCGCCCATAACGCCCTGCAGGGGGAGTCACAGCTGCTGGGAAGTCAGAAGCATCTGTTTAGGAAAGAGCCAATAGAGATTCTCTTATGTCCTCTGTCACAGTGCTGCAGGATGTGATTGTGATGATAATTGACCAGCCTGGATGTGTAAACTATGTCTCCTGACTGCTGGGATGCTATCCCCAATGTTCCAGTTATGTCCCTTCTATGTCCACCTCCAAGTCAACACCAATTGGTCTTGTAAAGCTGGAAGCATGCAGTAATTGGCCAGTGAATGTGTCTGTCAGTCTGTTGGGTTGCTCCCCAGCCTCCCACCTACAGCCTCCCTCCCCCTGCCATGTCAGGTGCCTGCCTCTGACTGGCACTGCATGTGCTGCTATTTATCTGAATAATGCTCTTCAAGGGGACAACTTAAATTGCTTATAAAATTGGGTCCCTTTATTAAACTGTTTTGTAGTTTGACAGAGATGACAGAGAAGGTGTGGGATACATTCCTGACAAATGTAAACAGGATGGAAAATAGAAATGTTACAGCCAGAAATGCATTTTCAAGTTAATGGCTTACAACATCAGGACCCTTTAGCCACTCTTTCTGAAATTTTTCAGGATTAGTAACGTGTCGAGGGACACAATATTCCTAGGTTTCATGCAAATTGGATGGAATATAAAGAAATTGTAGCCAGGAATGTGTATGGAGCTTTTATTAAAATCAAGACATTCAATTGCTTATAAAATCAGTTCCCTTTATCCAAAATTTTCAAAATTTGGTACACATAGTGCCCTCCATTGAGGGTACAATCTCTCTACATGTCATCAGATGTGAATAAGAAACAAAAAAGTTATAGCTGGAAATACATTTTCCAGTATTTTCCCATTATTTGAAAAACAAAATTTGTGGGTTTTTTGTTTTCATTTTTATTATTTGTCATTTTTGTTCTTAACATAATTCAAATGAAAACCAACAAATTCATTATCATTATCATAATAACAAAAATGAATTTCACACCCTTATAAAATTTCTTACGAAAGCAAATGATCACCAGCAAACTTGGTCATTGTGATGGAGCTCCGTTTTTATAGGACTGATCCTGCTGGTGCCGCAGCCACTCTGAACGCCATGGGGCTGGGGCCATGGCCTCTGGTTGTGTCATTGGAGTGCTTCCATGTCCACCCCTTGACGCAGTGTGTGGCCGTGGGGGCAGGTCCGGGGTCGTGTTCCTGCCGGTTTCAGTTGAGGAGGTGTCAATGGGGTTTGTCTGTGCTCTGGCCCCTACGGGGAGTGTGAGCGTGGTGGGGGCATCATGGGCTTGATGTGGACCGGTGGGGCGGGTTATTATGGGGTGCTGTGGGGTGTGTGGGGTGATTTCGAGTTCCCCAGCCCCCTGATGCAATCCTTACAACAACACAGAACTGTTTCATCCTTTTTCTATGCTTACCTCTGCTTTTTCTATGCTTTTCTATGTTCCCTTCCCTGCTTCCGTTTTCCAGTTAGGCAGTATGTCTGGGAATTGCAGATGGGAAGCAACTGGCATGGTTTGGGCTCTCTGATTCACAATCCTCCTTCTTGATGGATCCTTTCTCTCCCTCTATTTCTCTCTACCCAGGGCCACGGTTGGGGATTGCAGTTACCTGGATTGCATGGATTGGATTGGGCTGTCTGAATTGCAATCCTCAGCCATCCTGGCCTCAGAGCAATGCGACACCATGATTGCACCCTGGTTTGGGGTTCTCTGTTTTCCCCCAGATCTCTTGCTCTGTTTCTCTCTGGGCAGGGCAGCTTGCATGTGGGAATGGCAGACGGGTGGGGGACAAGCATGCTCGTTTCCTCAGGAAGAAATGTGGTAAACAACTAATGGGCAAAATCCTGCAAGTAAAACGCCACCCTTGGCAATGCGGTAACTGGTGAGTGGTACATTAACAGCAAACAGTATGCAGTGAATAGGTAAACTGGGATGGTATTTCACGGTATTCAAGTATTCAGAAATTGTACCAGGGTTGAGAAAAAGTCAAGAAATCAATCCCATTTCTCGATATCGCAACATTTCTCACAAGTAGCATTTAAGCTGTTCAGCTCTAGTATACCAGGTTTTTGTGGGTAATTGCTTCAGTTATACCTGTGATGTAGACTTAAATGTTCAAGTGCAAGTAGCCCCCCCCAACCTACCCTAGTCTTGACCTGACTCACTTTCCTATCATTTCATCCCACACAGCCCCAGCCTGCCAATTCGTTCCATCTACAGCTGGAACAAGTATGGTCAAAACCAGGTATAGCCATTGAATTTCCAGTACTCAGATCAAACCAAAAATTCCCAAACTTTTTTTGTTTGATTGGAGTACTGGAAATTTTATGCGTATACCTGTTTTGGTACCCAAACTAGTGTTCGATTGGGTACCCAAAATACCAAAATGTGAAAATACAGACAAACCGGTGGATAGAAATAGCTTTTTTGTTCCAATTATTTTGACTTCTGGTCCCAGACTCTTAAAAAAAAGGGGGGGGGGAAAAGAAATTGGAGGGGGGGGGTATTTTTGTTATTTTGGGGTCATTTCTGGTACTTGGAAAACCAGAACCTGAAATTTTGGTTCTTCGAGTCCTCAAATGGTATTCGGGTACCACTTTGGATACCTGAAATGGTATCCAAAAAGCTCTAGTCACAGCCACTCCCTGCCACCCATGCTGATGAGGAGTCACTTCTGCTTTCCATCAAAGTACTGATGGGTGGAGAACACCCCATCCCACTCAGAACGTGTCCCAGCCTGCAGTGAAGTGGGACTGGAATAAGTAGACCTAGAATGGCATTTGAATGTATTCCACCCCAACCGTCACCCCCAGTACATCACTACTCCTGGGCAAGGAAGAGTCTGATCCAGCCGTATGTTCTAATAGCTGCTAGGCTGTTAATTGCTTCCACCCAGGTGCTGCAGCGAGTGTGAAGAGACAATTATCTAATAACGCAGAGAAAGCATCATGGGGCAAGCAACAGAGAGAAAAAAGGAAACTAGACCATCTCCTGATGCCAGAGGAGCTAGTGACCGGAGTGGATGGCCAATCGGGTATGGGCAGTAGTTGTATCCTGCGCTGAATAACCTCTGTGCTGGGGGTGGAGGGGATAATTGGGTGGGAGATGGTGGGGCTGATCCCAAGCCCTCCGGACCATCATGCGCCACACATGTATCATGCCTCCGCCCCTGGCACAGGGCCTGTGGTGTGTGCACACATGCATGTACCCATTTACTGTAGTCCCCCAAATGGTGAGTAGGACTGAAATCAGATTTTGCCAAAATGGGAATTCCTGTTGAAATCCCTGTTTCCAATACCATGTTGGTTGAATCGAGAACCTCTCGGTACTCGGCAATGTTTCAATCAACATTTCATTTCTCAATTTACCAACTTTCCATTCACCAGTATCCTGTTCACTAATTTGACATTTACTGCTTTGTCATCAATTTCAAATCTCGAGAAGTGAGCTGAAATGAGAATCTTGTTTGTTCTTGCGAGATCTTGCTGAGATTTTTGAGAATCTCGTGAGATTCTCAAACATATCATGTGCGCATTGTGCATGAGCAAAATGGCCGCCATGCCCATTTCTGCCCATGCACGGCCCCTGGTGACCATTTTTCACACGCGCGGAGAGTGGTTTGAGGGTTCTCAAGAATGTCGTGAGATTCTCGTTGCCCTCAAAACACTCTGCGCATGTGCAGAATGGCCGACAGGGGCCGTGCATGTTCAGAAATGGCTGCAGTGGCCATTTACGCATACGCAGTGCCGATTTTCAGCCACGCAAATTTTGCACGAGAATGAGTCAAAAATCAGCTGGTTCTCAACTCATTCTCATCCTTGCAAATCTTGACGAGAAGCCAGTTCTCCCCGAGTTTTGGCAAGAAATCAAGAGCGAGTTTCAGCCCTAAGTAATACCAATGGAATACCGCATTTTTTTCTGAACCTCCATTTTCCCTTGTGCTTCCTTGTCATTCATTGGCTGTCTGGTACGCAGTTTGCTTTACAAATATGTGATCCAGTTGCAGATTGGTCAAAGCAAAGGGAACAACATATAACAACAATTCTGACTGGAGGCACTGGAATGGAGGTACTGTTTTAAAAAAAACTGTATTTGGGCAGAGGCAGGAGGGAGGTTAAGGGGTGGACTATTCTTCACACAGTGATTGGCTCATAAATGCAAAAACAACAAACCCAGAAGTAAAACGATACCCTCAGAAATGAAGTTTATTGCAAATGAATGGTACGTGGTACGCAATATGCAGTAAACAGAAAGTCGGTAAATCGGGACAGTGTCTCAAGGTATAGTGAGAGAATCAAGAAATTGTATAAGTATTAGGAGATTGGCAGGAAATCGATCCTAGTTCCCAATATGGTGAAATTACTCACGAGTAAAACCCTTGCTGCTTGTTTAAGCCCTAATAGTGTGGGAACAAAGGGACAAATGGCAAGTAGAAAGCAGCCCAACAATCGGATTTTCATCTGTCTGGGTTTCACCCTGAAATGCTTGGTTCCAGAGGGAAGCCTTGATTTCTCTGGGTTGGCCAGGAGCACCCCTTGTAGTCTGGGATTTTGGGGGTACCAGTGGGAAGCCATGTCAGAAAAGGGGGTGGACTTTAGGGACTACTCCAATGCCCTCTTCGATGTGGCATGGAATGCCATGGAATGTCATACTGTTCAATAAGGGCAGGGCCCCGATTTCCCCACAGAATTTGAAAATAATAATAATAATAATAATATGTGGGCCTGATTCTGTGGACCCCTCCATCCCTAGACCTCTCTCTCCCCCCCAACCCCAGGTCCCTCCCCTCCTCCCCCCCCTGTCACGGTGGGGGTAGGGTAAGGAAGGAGAAGGGAAGTAGGCTGGCAGGGAAGGAAGGGGGGGGCGCCCTCCTCTCCTGGGTGTCAAGGCCCTTCGAGGTATAACGGTCCCTCAGGATATTGGGTGGGCTTTCCCTCAAGGATAGAAGGCAACCCAAATCATCACAGGGACAAGGAGAGGGGGATGTTGCCCCAAGGAAGGGGGAGACCAACACGACAGTGGACAACGCTCGCTCGGGGAAGTATTCGGGGGCCCAAGACACCGTGCCTCTAAGACATGGGGGAAGGGGGAT
This sequence comes from Sphenodon punctatus, assembly GCA_003113815.1. NCBI lineage: Eukaryota > Metazoa > Chordata > Lepidosauria > Sphenodontia > Sphenodontidae > Sphenodon > Sphenodon punctatus. Next base: position 2,937,491 of record QEPC01009472.1, on the reverse strand, counting down.
AGGGAAGGGGAGGGCCAGGGATAGGGGAGTGGGGAGTGGGGAAAGGGTTTGGAGCAGGGGGAACGGGTGTGCCTCAGGGATAGGGCGCTCTTACGGAGAGGACAACCTGCAAGGGAAAAGGGGGGTAGGAAGAAATCCACTGAGGGAAGGTATAAGCCAAAGGGAATCCCACACCTGTTGCACTTCAGACTCTCTCCACAAGGGGACACTAACAAGGTCTACAATCACACCTACTTGCTCTCAGGAATCACTCCAGGAAAGGGGGAACACAGGACTCACACGCTCAACAATCTCTCACAACTCAAACCAAGAACCAGGGAATATGCCTCTCTGTTACGATTACCGCCGGCGGCTTCCAGCCGCGCCGGTACCTTATGTAGCATCTGCCTCCAGTGCGTCTAAGTGGAGGCCCCTCCCCGCTGCCCAACCCCGTGATGCATAGGGCGTGGTCTGAGTGTGGGCGGGGCCTGGGCTGTTCCCCTAGCCGCTATGGGCATCACGCCTCCTCTGGCGGCGTCTCTGGCCCTCCTGATGATCCCCACATCGCGCTGTTGCCTAGCAACCAAGCGCGTCCGGTTTGGTGGTGTCAGGGCGGCTGGAGCCCTGACACCCCCATGCTACACCAGGGGTAGTGTTCCCCACTGCCAAGCTGGCAGGAATGAGTTGTCCAGGTTGCATGCCACCTCCCTCCCGCCTTTCCTCTGGGCAATGGGCAACTTACCTCAGCCCACTCGCAAGTGGGGAAATCCCGCAGCAGCAGCAAAAGGAGTCCTGACTGCTCAGGGGCACCACCTACTGCACCAGCAGGGGGTTTCCACACTGACAAGAGGACCAGGGTAAGTTGGCCAGATTGCTCCCCACTCCACCTTCCTTCCCTCTTACCCCCACCTGCTCTGGCCCATGGCCAACTTACCCTGGCCCGCTTGACACTAGAGAAACCCTGGTGTGACGGCAGCAGCAGGAGCACCAAGAAGTCCTGCTACACCAGGACGGAGGTTCCCCCCCTCCCCAAGTGTGCTGGGGTAAGTTGGCTGGGTTACCTCCTCCCCCCCACTCCTTTTTAAGGAAGCCCCCAAAATTTGTTTTTCTTTCAAACATACCCTGGCATTTTCTTTTCAAAAGACAAGATTAAAATGTGTTATTTCAGATTGTTACTGTTTTTTGGTCCCACTCCCCCCCCCCTTAAACAAAACTAATTGCATGTGTTTTTCTTCCCTGCTTTTCCCCTCGCTGTTGACTTTCTTTCAAACCTCCTTTCCCTGAAAGATTCTTTTGAATAGGAGATGGCCTCTCTGTTTAGTTTGGAGCTACTGTTAATTAGGAGGCAGCGAGGAGTTGCCGGCGAAGAGTCTAAAAATATGCAGCAACTGCCAAAATGGAACCGTAGGCCTTTGAGGTGACATTAGCTGGAACTGTCTCCCTCACTGATCCCCTCCCTCCTTGCTGCTTGAGGGGACAGAATGATGGTGCTGAGGGCACAAACCGGCCTTGCCTTTTCTTCTGAACAAGGAGCTGGCTCCCGGTCAATCCTTTAGTGGAGAGTCTTCAGCAGAGTGTATCTTGGGGACTGATACTGCTTAAAGATTTTGTCATTCTGAGTCATTACCATCTCTCAGCTCCATAAAAGCTGGTCCTTTGCATCCCATATTGTGCCTATAACCATGGCCGTTGCCTCCTGCAGTTAAGCACTCATTCTCTTTTATCACCAGCCCTCTCTGCCGAATGCCCCACTCCCCCCTTTTGTGTTACCGGAACAATGCCTGGGCAACTGTCTCATATGACACGTCCTTCATAATGAATTGCTGATTGCTTTTCTCAGTGGGGACCGGTAATGAGTTTCCAGCAGCTACTACAAGGCCAAATCTTTGGGACTGTCTCCAGTAGGTGGTGCTGGAGAGCAGATATAGCAGCTACTTGGATCTTGTTCAGAAACTGGGATACGTAGAATTTAAGGTCCCAATCTGGCCAGTTCCTTAAATGTGCGCTTAACTTGAAGCACAAAATAAAGTCCATCTCTATTCAGTAAAGTACATGCTTAATCACACTTGTTATTAATGGTGTGCAGGTGCAGGTTTATGTGGTTTGGCATAAAAGACCACTCGTGTGCTTCAATTTAAGCGTGGGTATAAACCCCTCTGAATTCCAGCCATAACAGCAGGATTAAAAAGAACTTGATTGTCCTGGACATTTTCTGGGATTCTTCTTCCTTTTCATTACAGGAGTCTTCAGATGCAAAGGCACCCCAATTAGAACTGAAATGAGTTTCCACTACTATTCAGTAAAATGGTAAATGGTAATTTGGTAAATGGCAATGCAATATCCAGTATTCCGGTCTAGCGGTTAACCTCTGTGGATAGTTACCAAATAACCCCCAACCTATCTAGAATATCAGATAGTAAACATTTTGCTCTCTGTTTCAGCTGGGCTCCCATCTTGGCTGCTGGGTACTGTCTGCTGTTGTTGATGAGTGAAAACAGCACTTTAACTAACTCCACTTTAACACAGCTTTAATGCTTCTTATGCAAGTTTCAGGGCTGTATTGGCACTCTATGCAGCCCTGCAGCATGCGTAAGAAATGGTAAAGCAGTGTTAGCATTATGTCTGTTTTCACCTATTGTTGTGGTTATTATTGGTAGTATTATCAATACGACTACTTATCATTTCTACAGTGCTGCTAGGTATACACAGCACTTTACACTCACAAATTTTTGAAGACAGATCCCTGCCCAGTGGCTTGATAATCAAAGATGGACAAGGGTGAGGGGAACACAGGAAGAGGCACACACCCACATCCCCATTTTACAGATGAGGAACTGAGGCTGAGACCTGCCCAAGGCCACCGAGTGAGTTCATGGCTAAGGCAGGATTCAAACCCTGGCTTCCCAAGTCCAACTCCAGCACCTTATCCGCTACACCACGCTGGTTCTCATAGTAGTAGCAGTATGTATAGTGACAGCAGTGTACTTAGTGCTTTGCACTCATCGGTTATACCTTAGCCACCTGGTGAATCATTTCGTGGTTGCATGTCAAAATGTGTGAATGCTCCATTGTGTGGTATGCCTTACACGCTCCTATCTTCAGAACCATTCCTGCTGTCTACCTTTCACACGTTGTATTGTTAAAGGGTAGTTTATGCCAAGAGGTAATAAGCATGACTGCCTCTAAATTAGGTAGTTGGGGAAGGGAGTTTCTATGGAATGGGGCTTTCATAGACCAAGGCACCCTCTTCCATTAGCAAAACCCTTATTTCTGCCTTGGTTGTTGATATCCTACGGGCTCTCAAAGGACCCTCTTTGAAGGTGGAGCTCCATCATTCAAGTCAAAGCAGCTATAGAGAACGGTCACAATCCCAAGTGGGATCTGCACAGCTCCCACATGGTTTCCGTGCGACACAATGTGCCATCTTTGGACATATGCACAATTTGCACAGACGTGTGTGCATGCGGGATGCGCACAACGCACGGGGAGGCAGAATCAGCCTCAATGTTTTGAAATAGTACTAAGAAGAGTGATGGCAGAATTATGTTCAGTGGGGGAATTTTTATTGCAATTAAATAAAAATAAAACAAATCATGATGTCCCAGTGCTTGGGTGGGGCAGGGCCAGTGGAAGCTAGGGAAGGGGAGCAATTGCTCGCCCCTGAACCTGGCACCCATGAACATGAGAGCTTTTTCTTCCCTTTTATACCGTGGACTCCTTTCCCCTGCATCCAACGAAACGTGTTGCCTGGCTTTAGGAGTATCATTTCCCCTCAATTTGCACAGAACCCAAGCTGCATTGCCTTTGCTATGAAACACTCTGGTAATATTTACACAACAGTAGTCCTTGCCTGAGGCCCTCCTGCTTGTGGGCAGGCTGCATTTTCCTGCTAAATCACGGATCTCTGTGTGCAAGGGTACGTGCGCGGTCTTCAGCCTCTCCAAACTCTTCAGCGTGTCATTAGCATTAAAGAAAAATGCTCTGAAAAATGAAGCTCACTATCTGACTGGAAGGCTTTGTATCCCCTAGGAGAGCTGGAATCTCTCCCCTTACAGAGTCATCGGGGCAGTCCTTGGAGGTAAGAGCTGAAGTGTGTCAGTGGAGAAGAGAAGGCCTTTGGGTAAATTAGAGCCTGTCGGCTCCCAAATCCCTTATCGCTCACCATTGCTAAACAGATGGTTCGAGAAATAAATCAGCGGGACTAGGGGGTGGGGGTGGAAACATATGGAAACAGAAAGTAAGTAAGTAATATTTATTTATCAGTTCGGCTTTTGCCATGCACCATTCACAATACGAAAGACAAGCAAAAAGCAACAACGCAGTACATTTTAAAATACACTTCATACAAAGGTACAGAATTGTTTTACCAAACGTATTCTCCTACCTATAAAACCCTAGCCCTGTCGGGCTTACGTGCGGCTAAGACGTCACCCCACCAGGTGGTAAAAGTCTTGCCCTTCTCCGGGCTTACATGGGAAATGCTCAACCCTTAGATAATAGTGCCTTGCCCTTCTTGGGGCTAATGTACGGCAAGTACTTGACCCCTGGATGGTGAAACATATGGGACTTACATGGAACAAATGCTCAACCCCTGAATATTGAAGGCCTCACCCTTCTCGGTATCAGGCTGCGGTGGGCGGAGGCTAGGAAGGGGAGGAGGGGAAGGTAGGGAGGGGAGGAAAAGGGGGAAGGAGGCAAGGGGAGTAACAAGGAAAGCTCTCAGCCACTCTCCGTTACCAAGGAGATGAAGTGCTCAGCATAAGGGTCAGAGAAGCTGGCCTAAGAAAGCATACGGTTCATCACTGAGGTCAAGGGACAGGGGTCTAGGGAGAGGGAACCCAGAGACAGGGAATGGGAAGCTAGAGGTAGAAAGTAGGGAGCCAGAGACCAGGAACTGGGAACCAAAGACAGGGAGCGGGGGACCAGACGCAGGGAGCGCAACAAGAACCTAGAGGCAGGGAGTTGGGGAGCAACAGGGGACCAGAGACAAGGAGCGAGGGGCCACACACAGGATGCGGGGAGCCCGAGGCGAGGAACTGGGAACCAGAGCTGGGGGAGCAACAGGAAACTAGAGACAGGGAGTTGGCGGGCAACAGGGGACCGGAGACAAGGAGTTGGGAAACCAGAGCTGGGGAAACCAAGGCTCAGGGGGGCAACTAAGGGGCTAGGGAACCAGCAACGTGAAGCTGGAGATTCAGGGAAAAGGCCCTTGTGGAATCAAGGCCAAGGAGACGGGGGCAGCAAGGTTACAGAGAGAACCAAGAGGCGACCACAGGACTGGGCCTCTCCTGCTGACAGACAGACAGACAGACAGAGAACAAGAGAGAGTGTTGGTCCCCAAAATAGGTCAAAGAGACAAAGTAGCCTAGAGAGATCTTTTATTGAACCAACTTAAGTTGGGGGAGGTTTGCAAGCTTTCGGACCTCACAGGAGCCTTCGTCAGGCAAGTCAGAAATCCAAGCTGTGAAATCCAAACAGAGAAAAAGACGCACTGTGGGGGTTTCAGGGCATAAGGGGAACAAACCAACACAAAGACAGGACAGGGTGTGAGTAGGCACCAATCAGCATACACCCCATGTAGACAGACAGCAGGAGGGAGCTGGGCAAGAAATGCCCCCCCACACAAGGAATACAAACATGACAAGTACCAGCACAAAGGGGGGGGGGGGAGGACTTCGCACACTAGGAACAACACACTGAGACTTACTGACACAAACAGAAGTGCAAGCAGAGCACAAGCAAGACGAGGAGACCAAGGGAAGTGGGCCAACCAAAAGTCAAGGAGAAATGACCAGAAGCTTTACACCTGCCATAGCCCTCAGCAGCCCTAAATACTACACAGAGCCAATCAGACTGTGGCAGGTGGGTCCACGCCCTCCCCCAGGTGCGCGTAGGGTGCAGAGCGGGAGAGAGTGGGATAATACCAAGATAAGGAGGGAACTTCAGGCAGCCACTTCCTACAGCAATCTGCCAGTAGCGCAGGCGGCAGGGAGCACCTCAGACAAACCCCAAGGCCAAGGGTTCAAGGCCCAGCCCAGACACTCAGGGTTTACATGCAGCTAATGCTTGATTCCTGTTTGATAAATGGCAGAGCTTGCATATGGGGAATAGGTGAAGTGTATCAGCAATACCACCTCACCCTTCAGGTCCTGGGTTGACCCCTGCAGTCAGCTGGGGGTGCCCTCCTTGGGGTTCCCCAGGTGTCTACTATTTATTTAATTTAATATATTTATACCCCACCCCTCCTGCAAATAGCTCGGAGCGGCTATGAGGAGGGTGTTCTCTGTGACTGCGCCGCGGCTGTGGAACTCCCTCCCGTCAGAGATCCGCTTGGCTACCAACCTCCCCTCTTTCCGTAGACAATGTAAGACCTGGCTGTTCTGCCAGGCCTTTCCCGAGGGAGATGGTGGTGGGGGAATGGGGGTTTATATTGTTTTTAATTGTAATCATTATTGTTTATTTTAATATTTTAAATGTTTTTAAGATGTTATGAGCCGCCCCATGATGCCTGAGGCAGGAGGGGGCGGCCTATAAATTTTACTATAAATAAAATTACTACTATCACTAATACTTGGCTTCTGAATAATGAATGCCTTGCCCTTCTCAGGCTAATATAAGGCCAATGCTAAGTCTCAGGCAAGTAACCCCTTCACCGTGTTAATAAATGGCAAATACGTAGGCCCTAGACAGAAGCTACCTAGGCCCACTCGGGACTTGCATGCGTCAAATGCTTTGCCCCTGAATCTCCCATTCATGTATTAATATTCAGTATGGGATGCCTAATGGGATGTACTGCAAATGCTGCTAGTCTGGAAATCACCTCATTATCAGTGTTGATGGAGCCATGTTAACTTCTCCTTCTTTGACATACTTTTTACGTGTAGAAGAACAGGGAGAAAATAACCATTTTCTCAATTCCACGAAAAAGAGACATTCTAAGGTATAGTGAATAGACTCCTTCATTGTACCAAGACCACATGGACAGACTCTTGCTATGACTGGAATACCCAATCGTCGCCCCATCCTCATAGCTGTTAATGATTGCTCTAAGCTCAGCCTGGCCAGCTGAATGTGCTGAGTTGGCTGGCTTTAGATTTAAGTTTAAGTATTTTGCCATGCCATCTGGGCTCCAATGGACATACATCGGAGCAACTCTGCTTACCCGAATGTCAGAAAAATCATTCTGCCTGAATATGTCATAAAGGTACTGAAAAAACAACCTTTAATCAGCCATAGTAAAAGAGTCTATTATCTGACCAAACATAATAGCCAAAACCAGCAGCATTCAATATATTAATAACAAATTTCAGCCATTGGATATGCAGAGAGGGAGACCTCATCATGTCCTCAAGGTAACTCATTTTAGGTAAGTGTAATGAACTAAATGACAAAATTTTAAACCAATATTTCAGTAATTTCTTCTGAACTCCAAAAAGGACTGGTTCTAACAAAAATTCCTGTCTTAAAAAATATGCAGGAGGGGAATTATGCAGTCCAAGGAGAGACCTGCAGAACATGTTCTGCAGTATTTCCAAGTTATTGTCGGCTCCATATCCCCACACCTCAGCCCCATAGGTAATCAGGGGGATAACCTTGGCCTTAAAATCCTTCAGGACTGCTAATATTGAATGCCCCACACACACATCATGGAACCTGATAGGGCCTGTATTGCTTTAGTTTTAACTTTGGTAATTTGCAAGTTCCACCGGGCACCACTGGCAGAAAACAATACCCCCAAATACAGAAATGCTGGTACTGCCCTGCTTCTCTGTATTCCATGGGTAGACCCCACTTCATTATTTTATAGCTCATTGTAATCCGATCGGAGTCCTAGACAGGAGCATAGCATCATGCGCATAAAATAACATATTGACATGAGAAGCAAGAATCTTGGGTGGGTGATAATATGCATTCTGCAAGCCAACAATGATCTCATTAATGTAAATGTTTAAAAGGACTGGAGCTAACAAGCAGCCCTGGCGGACCCCCCCCCCCCGTTTGTACGAAACCTTGCAGACACCTCTCCCAGGGTCTCCACTCTAAGACAAGCCCATGTCTCTTGGTAGTATGAGACCAATAGTTTCAGTAGATATGGGTCAATGTCCATATGGTATTATTATTATTATTATTATTTTATTATTATTTTTATTATTATTATTATTATTATTATTATTAACATTTATATAGCGCCAGCCATGTACCTGGTGCTGTACAGAACATATAAATGGACGCAGTCCCTACCTGTGGCTTACAATCTAAAAGACAAGGAGGGGGAGACAGGGAGAGGGGACAGTGGGAGAGACAGAGGAGAAGACCAGACAGTAAGTATATGGGGAACGACTAGCAGGCATTAGGAAAGGCGGCAAGGAAAAAGTGGGTCTTGAGGAGGGATTTGAATCGGACCAAAACGGGCTTGCTGTTCCCAGCCCCGAGTGGCCACCATGACTGGCTGCCCATGATGAGGGGAAGGGGGCTGCTGGGTACAGCTGCACGTTTGTGTAGCTCTCCACGCCCATTTGTTCTAAGGTTGGACCTGATCCTGACCAGGTTGCCAGAAGCATCCCGGTCCAGAGTGGTCTGCAATGGTGACATTCCACTGTCACTTGTGTTTGCCTCCAACGGAAGCTACTAGAGTGTTAATAATAAAGCTCAAATGTTTCCATACAACCAAGTTTCATCATGAGGGGTTTCTTAGTGTGGTTCTATTTAGAATATGCATCACACAGAAGAGTCAAAGTACAGTGTTCCCGTGTTCATTTTCCTTCGGACAAATAAATGTTGCACCCAGTTTGGGGGAGATAACACACCCAGTTGGGAGAAGATGACACACATTTCGAGGCTACGTGTAATGTAATATAAAGGGTTAACAGATTGTAATCTCAGTTGGAGCAATATAATGGAACCAGTTGCCAGAGTGGGGGGAGAGATTCCCTTTGTTATAACAAGTGGGCAGTTTATTGCCAAGCAATTTAATCCACAATTTCTCCCTATTAATGGTATCAAATGCAGATGATAAATTGAGGAATGCAGAGTATAAAGGCAATTTCAGGCCTACATTATACTTGTGAACAAGGTTGCAATGTGTAGATATCCACAGTGGCATATCCTGTCCTGAAGCCTGTTTGTTCCTCATTCCAAATCCCCTTCTCTTGTACCCAATCCGTGAGCAGTTTTAGCAGATGCCGAGAAAAAGGTTTTGCTACAATATCAATAAATGCTATAGGCCTGTAGAAACAGAAAGGAGGAAAAGTCGATATTCTGAATTTATACAGAAGAATTACGCTGCTTGGGATGGGTTACCAAAAGCAATGTCGCCTGGTTGGAAGCTGAACCCAGTAAGAAACGGTGGCGTGAGGCCTCTCCTATGGCAGGAATGCTTCAAGGACACACACTGATTCATTTATTAGAAAGAGGAAAATGTTACTGTAATTAATTTTTGATGTTCATAACATAACACCCCGTTCCTGGGCTGAGTCTCCCAGTTAAAATAGGTGGGTAGTGTATTGTTTATTAGGGATGTGCTAATCATTTTAATTTTTAAAATTTTTATTACAAAACCAAATGATGGCCAATTCTTTTTAGTAATTAAAATACAAAAAGAACAGGCGAGGGTAATGAAAATGGTCAAAAACAAAGGAAAAACATTAAGCGTCCATTTTCATTCCCAAAATTAAAAAATACAAACTAAATATTAAACAAAGTCCAGTGCATGCTCACAATGGTAGCTGGGATGGTTCTGCGCACATGAGTCCTTTCCCAAAATGGCACCGGCAGCATCAGTGCCATTTTGGAAATGGACCCACGGTCTGCGCATGCTCAGCAGCCAATTGCACGTACAACTGGACACAGCCTGCCCATGCGCAGAATCATCGAGTGGCAATTTTGCACATGCGCAGCGGTTTTAATTCCCCCCCAAAAAAATAAGTAGAAGAAAAAACAAATACGAACATTTTCCTGTACAGCGTCCCACCCCTTAAAACTAAGGGGTTTTTGTAAATGAAAACAAAACCAAAAACGAATGATGTGACACCATTATTTATGGGGAAAATTTGCATTTTTGCCAGGTCCTTCGGGTAATCGGACCAACATCCATGAAGAGAAAGAGGTACTTACTCACAGGATGTTTGTACATGGATGCACACACCCCTGCGCTCGGTGTTCGGGTGTGTGTGTGTGTGGGGGGTCCATGTAAAGGGCCGGCAGTGGGTGGGGGGATGGGTGTGCTCTCAGTGTTCGTCCGTATGAAAACCAAGTGGGATGGGTGGGAATGCGTGTGTGCGTGCTCCATGCAACACCCACTTCCACCCATCACACACCCACCTCCACCCATGGAACCCTCCGGAAAAACGGAGGAAGTCCCTTGGGTGGAGGCGTGTGTGTGTCCGTGTAAAGGGATACACACCCACCTCCACCCACCGCACCAAAACAGCCACCCTCGTCCGTGTAAAAAGGGCCACAGATGTCTTGCTGATTTAATATGGGGAAACCTGTGTGTTGATATAAATTAGGGCTGAAACAAAATTAGGATGTAAATTAGGGCAGCGAAATTGCTTCTTGTGAAAGATTTTTCCATATTGGGAACCAAGATCAAGTACGGTTTGTTTACCGCTTACTGCATTGCCGAGGGTACCGTTTTACTTCCAGGTTTGTTGTTTCTGCATTTATGAGCCATCACTGTGCAAATAGCCCACCCCTTAACCTCCCCGCAGTGCCCCTTATCCTCCATGCCAGAGCCTCCAATCAGAATTGTTGTTCTATGTTGCTTCCATTGCTTTGACCAAACTGCAACTGGATTGCAGATTAGTAAAGGAATCTGCATACCAGCCAATGAGTGAAAAGGAAGTACGAGGGGAAATGAAGTGCAAGAATTGCCGTATTGCACCCGTATTACCTCTCAGTGTTTGAAGTGGCCAGCAAATTGGTAAACAGGATTCCCAGTAAATGGAAAGTTGGTAAATTGAGAAACAAAATGTTTGTCAAGTCATTACTAAGTACCGAGAGGTTCTTGATTCGGCCAAGATGGTATCAGGAACCAGGATTTCGACAAGATTTTCTCTTTTGGTTAAATCTTGTTTCAGCCCTAATATAAATGCCCACTTTTTCTTCTCTTTTTTTAAATCCAGCTGACAGAAAGGGACTTTGACACATGGGGGGGGAGGAGGGAGGAACAGAACTGTGGACACTTGGTACAGCTGCCCCAAAACAGAGCTGCTGAGCCCCCTTTAAGGCTTTAATAATTTTGATTCCCTAAATCCATATTTGCATATCTGTTTTTTTGCTAATTCTGTTTTGGTGTTTTTGGTCCTCTGTATTTTCCTTTTTGGTTGTTTCAGTATTTCAATTGCATCATTTTCAGTAATTACCCATGCAAAATAGTGGGGGTATTCAGAGGACTGGTTGGCCAAAATGGGCCCTGGTGGAGAACAGGGGAAGGTGATGCCGTTTTCCTGCTCCATTCCTGATTCCTTGTGGCAAGAGACACAGGGTATTTTCAGACATTACGAGATCACAGTGAACCACGGTGAATACCCACCTGTGGTCACTGTGTCTCGAACGTCTGTTTGACGGCCTGGGATCCCACCAGGGATCCCGGGCCATGGCGCATCCGGCCCGACGCGGCGGCCGCATTGGCCCCGCCGCCCGCGCGTCTCCCCAGAGGGCGGGCGGCGGGGAGCGTGGAGGGGGCGGGGCCGTGCGGCCGCATGTTGCGCTGCGCGGCCCCGCCGCCTCCCCGATTCCCNGGCCCGACGCGGCGGCCGCATTGGCCCCGCCGCCCGCGCGTCTCCCCAGAGGGCGGGCGGTGGGGTGCGTGGAGGGGGCGGGGCCATGCGGCCACACGTTGCGCCGTGCGGCCCCGCCCCTTCCCAGATTCCCCGCCGGGATCCCCCCGGCATGTCTGATATGGCGTGACAGGGTGACCCCGGCGGGGAATTAATGGGTTGTTTTCGGTACGGGGCCAAGCGGCCCCGTAACGTCTGTAAACACCCAATGTCACACCAGGGAGCATTGGTGTGGAGGGGGGTACTCCTTGGTTCCTGGGTCCCAGGGCAGCTGCATCATCTGTCTGTATTAGAGCTATGACCTTGCAAATATTTCCAAAATAACATAACCAAAATGTCCAAAAGACCAAAATACTGATATAACCAAAAATAAAGAAAATGGAAAAACAAAGAAAAAACAAAAATAAATAAACAAAATGGATACTCAGTGAAGTGCAACCAGATATTGGTTATTGCCGAAACCACCATTTTTAGTGTGGGTGAGGTATATTCAACGGGTTTACCCATTTATTTGGCTGCCTGTTTTGGCTCTACGTCTCCATTAACTAGGGATGGGCAAACGCGGTTCAGAAGTTCAGAGTTTGGATCGAACTCAACCAGTTCGGTTGACTGAACCAAACTTCCGAACCGAACTCGATTTTCAAACCGAACCGAACCAAATTTCCAAACTCTGCTCTGTTCACCCATCCCTAAAAGATAATATTCCATTTAGTTCAATGGGGTTTGAATTTCCGAACTTTGTTTGGAAGTTTGGAGTTTGGACCGAACTCGAATAGTTCGGTCGACCGAACCAAACTTCCAAACCGAACTGAATTTCCGAACTGAACTGAACCGAACCGAATTTCTGAACTCATCCCTACTATTAACTGAGATGGTTGGGGGATACAATTTTAGCCTCAAGGTGTCTGTAGCGTAAACCTCTGGGATTTCTAGAAATTGGCTATTATCCACAGGGAATGAGTCACTCCAAACTTCCCCCGCATCTTTCTGCTGCTGCTGTTGGAAACTAGCTAGTGGGCTTGGTGGTAGAGCTGAAAGAGTACCCACAAAATGGGTATGGCCTTTGAAATTATGGTATCTGATCCAGTAACATTGGATACTAATCAGTACTCAGTTAATGCCCAATGAGCTACCTGATTTGCCATTTTACCAATTTCCGTACCAATTTTCTGATTTACGGTACTAATTTTCTGACTTTTGGTAATAATAATAGTAACTCTGTGATAGTAATACCTAGTATTTGGGGGTAACTGGGTGTCTGGCTTAGTATTTCGGTACCAATTTGGCACCCAACAGACTACTTTACTTTGCAGATATGGGGCCAATTCCAACCCCCCCTCCCCACATGCTGCACAAACACTGCAGGGGCACTTCACGTGCAACCCTCGCATGGATGTCACGCGGACACGCGCTGCGTACCTGTGCTGTTGGGACAATGGAGCGCGTGCAAGACGCACAGGTACATGCCCATGTGCACAAAAGCCACACATGCTGGGGGTTTGGGATCATGCCCAATATTCGTGAGTAACAAATGCGGGATATTGTATGCGGTGTATTCAATGCACTACCGGTCTGACCCAGCATGGCAGTTCTTTGGCGATGTCTCTTTGATCAAGTCCCAAGATGTGCAAATGGAACACAACACAGTTTCCAAAGAGTGCTGGGACCTTTTATATGCAAGTTTATATCATAAGTGAGCCATTTCACAAACTTTACTTAAAAGCATCTCCTCATAACACACACAGCTGCAAACAACGTCGTGTCTTCTGGGACCGGCTCGTTGAATTTCTGAACCTTGAAAGGTCTATCATTTCTTTCAACAACAAGTCTTCTTGGAGCAGTTACAGGTCAAACAATAAATGCAGCATTAATGGACATGAAATAAAAACGGCTCCAGTTTCCCTCCATAATTCATTTAATGCCGAACCTGATAGAAAGATAATTTATCCTAGAAATGACTACTTCAGGTAGGGCTATTTGGTAACGATCCAAAACAGTAGAGAGTACATTTGGCCGGGAATTAATACAGGAATGGACTTTCAGACATTTTAACAGGGACAGAACACTTGGAGGACCTGGAAAGTATTCTCGAGAACATTCAATGTCGCCCTAAATTAGGCCATAAAAAGTAAGTGCTTTTTAAAAGCAATTTTGCACAGCAGAGTCTGCATTGTCAGAGCTTCCCCGTGATTTAGGACTTCCCTGCCTTGAGAATTCTTCAGATGTATAAGAAATGGGTGCCGTTCTGAAGTGAAAAATACTCTTGCCTTTAAATTTGGAGGAAAGGCTCTCTCGATAAACGTGATGAATCTCTACAAACGGGAGCCCATAAAGCCAGAGCTCTGACAACAATGGGGGGCAGGCTTGGAAGCAATGTCATGTGACAAGCAAAACCTGGATTTAATCCCTTGGGTAGTGAAAACAGGTGGCTTGTTCCTTCTGCTTCCACAGCTCAGACTCTCAAAGGAAAAGCAACAGATTCTTTAATTTCTTCACCGTATCCTTTCCTCCCGGCGATTTACTGTGCATAAGTTAAAGTATTTCTGGCACTGCTAACACCGCATTAGGCCTTGCCCTCAGGCCTGCCTCCCAGGCCCTACTCCAGAACCAGAGTCGCTCTTTTAAGTACAATAGTTCCTAGCTCTCACCCTTCCCAGCCTTTGGGGCTGAAGCCGCACCCACCCACCTGGCACTGAGGACCCTAATCCAGCTACCCAGCCCCACTGGAGCTGAAACAGGGAGCTCATTTGATATCCTCAGATAATACTTGCAATTTCGAGTACCGTGCTGGGTGTCCGATGGACTACACACAGGTACTGGTTGGGCACCTGCTAACCCCCTAAATACTGAGTATTATGGTATTTCAGCTGTAACTGACCCTGATACGTTTTTATTGGGATTTTTTTTTCCTATGCTGAAGCTACAATTCATAGGATGGTGAAATGAATGCAGAAAGCTTGATGTCTTCTTCATTTGAGGTTTGTTTTCCATAAAACAACCATACATCCATTTTTGGTATAGGGATTTGGGGTCAGAGACAGACCAAAACACAGGCAGGGTTAATCTAGCTCTGGGTGAGGACAGCAGGCAGAACCCGGCGGGAAGCATCTCTAGACTTTCACCCGCCCGCCGCAGCATGCTCCCAGGGGTCACTGGGTTGGATTTCTGGGATGGGCTTGATGGCCGGTATCTTTTATTTTACAAAAGAAACACAAAATTGGCATGCTGTGTTACAGTGGCACACAAACTGGCAGCAAACTGTATTACACTGTCACATAAGCCCAAATGAGTAAAAGCTAAAAAAAAAAAAAAGGTATGCCCATAAAATTTCTGGTACCTGAATTGACCTGACAATATTGGGTAATAATCAGCACCTCATTCCAATCTGAACTGAGTACCCAGTATCCTGGAATGTCGACTTCCAGTACCGATTTTTCAACGTCCAATACCGATTTTGTGGTTTCCCATCCCAGAATGTCAACTTCTCACATTGGAATGTTGGCTTCCAGTCCTGAATTTTCAACCTCAAGTACCAATTTTTTTTGTTTTCCATCTCAATGTTTCAGTTTTCCATCCTGATCAGTATTAGAAAATTTTTAAAAATCGGTACTCAAAATTACTTATTTATTTTTTTCAGGTATCCATGTACCCGATCAGTAATTGTAGCCCATCAACTACCTGATGCGTTAACTTGAAAAAGCAGATATTACCCATGGGTAGCAAATCAGCTACCCATTTCTGCTCTAAGTGGCACTTGTATCTGTTCATCTGTCAGTTTGTGTCTCCATATGACATTTTTGTGGCACTCCCCATTGAGATATCTTTACTACCCTGCAAATATGAATGGACTTATCCCTATCATTTTCTGTCATCCTGTAGCCAATGGGGCCAATCCCATGCCCGGTGGATCCCATGCACAACTCATGTGCATGCACTTGCATGCAACTTGAATTGGGAATTCATTGCCACGCGGAATCAATGTAGGACGCATGGGGATTCCACGTGGAGTGGTTTGGGATTGTGGCTCCTCTATACTTCCTATGAATTTGTAGAGACTACATTGGGGTAACCGGTTTCACAAATTCCCCAGTGCTGTTGGACAGGGCTACTTTCTCCATTTTACAGATGAAGAACTGAGGCAGAGAGATACTGCATCGTAGAACTGAAACACGTAGCAGGTTTTTGACCTGTGGATAATACTTGACATTTTGGGCAGCCTATCAGGTACCTGATTGGTATAGGAATTCCAAGACAGGTATCTGACTGTCCAAATAAAAGGCTATTGCTGTTACTGAGTGAACAACTTTGGGCACAATCAGCGGCGGCCCTAGGCTGAGGGCGCCTGGGCCAGTGCCCTGCCTCTGCTCTCCCCCATCCCCGGTGCCACTGACAGTAGAGCTCACTAGCTTCTTCCGTCCGATGTTAACTCTGAGAACTCCTTGCTGCTGGGTTATGCCAGTGTTTTGTCAGTTTTGCCAGTGTTATGCCAGTGGTTTGGGTGTTTTGGGTGTTTCCCTGTGTTTTGGGTTTATAAGTTATTTATTTTAAGCTTGATGTGCATATAGACTGTGTTTTCTTCCATCCGATGTTAACACTGGGAATTCCTTGCTGATGGGTTTTACACCAGTGTTTTGCCAGTTTTGCGCCAATGTTTTGCCAGTTTTTGCGCCAGTGTTTTGCCAGTGTTATGCAAGTGTTTTTGGTGTTTTGGGTGTTTCCCTGTGTTTTGGGTTTATAAGTTATTTATTTTAAGCTTGATGTGCATGTAGACTGTGTTTTTCTTCCATCCGATGTTAACCCTGGGAACTCCTTGCTGCTGGGTTATGCCATGCCACTGGCCTACCATCCCCCAGGCTCCACCTTCCATCCTCCTGGCTATGCCTACCGTCCCCCTGGATCCGTCCCTAGGACCGTTGGACCGCCCTTACTGCCCCAGTGCGCCTCCAACATCAAAACCCACCAGCTGCCCCTGGGTGGATGGTTGTGTGCACTTACAAACCGTCCATTCATGCCCCTACATGGAGCAACCAGGAAAACCTGGGTTGCTCCGTACGGGGAGATGGGTGGGGACGGGTGAAGGTGCGTTGGTCATGGTAGCCCACCTACCGTTACTTTTAGACAGGTGTTTGCACACGTGTCCACTGGGCAGACATGTGTGGGCATGTCCCATCTGAAAGTGACCTTGAAATTTTTAAAATTTTTATTTATTTATTTAAAATTTATATCCCGCCCCTCCAGCCCACAGGGCAGCCCGGGGCGGTGAACAACATTCATTAAAATAATATAAAAATTTTAAAACATTTTACAATACAGTATGTGGGGAAAAGCCCCCATTCCCATCCCATCCCCACCCCTAGCCCTCGCCAAAAGCCTGATGGAACAGCCAGCTCTTACATACACACCGAAACAGCAGGAGAGTGGGAGCCAACTGAGCCTCCTCCGGGAGCGAATTCCACAGCACGGGGGCAACCACCGAAAAAGATCTAACATCGGTGGCCACCCGCCTCGCCCGGGGAACCTGCAAAAAGGCTCCCACGGACAATCTCAAGGGTCACACGGGCACATGGGGAGTGAGGCGGTCCTGCAGATAAGCAGGGCCCAGGCCGTGAAGGACTTTAAAGGTTAAAGCCCAAGGTCATTCTAGAAGGTCATTCTAGAAATGATTTGCCCAAGGTCATTCTAGAAGTCTGTGGCAGAAAAGAAAATCCAATTCTCATTTCCTGGGACCGAAGCAATTCCCCTAACCGCAGCAGCCCACTGTTCTTACACCCAGAAACAAACGTGTTTCTATCCCTTCCAAAGCTCATGTATGTATTTCTGGTATTTACTACAATAGTCCAGATATTCTTGTTGTCCGTAGAAATGTCTAATCCTATATTGAATCCGGCTAAGCTCTTTGGCCTCAGTGATATCTTGTGGCAACAAGCAGCTCATGATGAACTCTCAATGCTAAAAGCAATTGTGTAGACAGCAAGGAGGTATTTCTAAGGCTATATCTAGACTCATATTACTCCTAGATGGGAAAACATTGAGGCCTGGAAAGATGAAGTGACTTGTTTAGCATCATAGAAGAGAGTCTGTGGCAGCCCAGAGAATTCAGCCAAGTCTCCGGACTGGGAATCCTGTGCTATGACAACAAGAGCGTACTTCCACACACACCCTACAAGCCACTGCAACAGTCTTACTATGGGTGAATTATCAGCAGGTCTGATTTCAACCATATTTTCTAGAGGGGCCACAGGGGCCAAAAGCAAAATAGGGCCCCAGAATTTCTTAACGATTTGAGCCCCAGAAAGAGAGATTTGGCCCTTTTCATATTTCCCCTTCCCGCAAATCCTGTGGATTTAGATTGAGCATTGGCACCCCTTAATAGCACCCCTTTGCTGTGATCTACCAAACATTTATTCCAGAGCAATCTGATTACGCCTTAAGGCATCGGCGGGGGAGGGGGGTAAAGCTTCAGCTCATGAGCTACATGGAACCCATAGCTGTTTTTTATTTGCTCCCTTTTCGAATCCTGGATCTGGCCCATCAGTCAGTCCCTCCCTTCAAGCACTGAAGGAGGGAGCTCAGGGAACGGGTGCAGAGATGAGAGCATGCACCAAAGGACAGGCAACGAATCCATGGCAGAGATTGATGATCTGGACTAGAGCGACAACTAGGTACCCAGAAAGTTGGGGTGCCTGACTTGCTCCGGTTGTGTTCAGAAATCAACTGGTACCCAATGCAACCCAACGCGCTACCCCACTACGCAAGCTGACTCATCTCACCGCTGGGCTGAGGCTTCTCTGGTCCTGGCTGCTGTTTGAGGCTTGCTGCTTCCTGCTCCTCCCCAGCCTGTGCACTGCTCAGCTGAGCGGGGAACTTCCTGCTCCATCCCCCAGGTCATGGGGTATGTGGGCTCAGGGGGTTGCGTCAGTCCGGGTTGTGTCTTTGTCCTGCAGTCCTGCAGGCTATGCTGCGCGTGTGGCACATATTAGCGCCTGAATGCGTTCTGGTCCGGTGGTGTACGTGGGCTATTGGATTGCACCCTATCTGTTTAGTGCCTGACAAGTTACCCGAACTACTGAAATACCGTAACCGAATTTCTGGTTTTCCATTACCGATTTTCCATTTTGTGCCATTTACCGAGATAGGAAAATAGGTTCATTCAGAAAGACACTAACAGCCCACTCCCAAATCCTGTGCACTGTGCAAAAGGGTGCGCACATGATGTGCATGCAAACCACGCAGCTCTATAGGGAATGCAGCGTGTGTGCAAATCATGCAAGACTATGCACATGGAAATTTAGGATTAGGCCCTAAAACAGTTCAATGGCAAGTCGGGATAGGTTGATGAAATGAAAAAATCGGTAACTCAGTAATGGTGATACCCAGTATTTTGGGTTGTTGGGTACCCAGTTTGGTTATCGGTCAACCCAAAAGACTAAGCAAAAGTTTGGACATTACCCACGGGTACCAAGAAAATTAGCTAACCATTTCTTCTCCAAGAGATCTAGCTCATCTCTGATTAATGCTATTTTCACACATTCGTTTAAAGCCCCATGGAGTGAAACTCCCCCTGCAGCACACAGCCCCACTCTGAATGATTTCCATCTACAATAGCAAGTCTGACACCTGCCCTAATCAAAGCCGTGGCCTTGAAAAATCAGCCTTTCTTCTGCCAAGGGGTCCGTGTTAGCAACACATGCCAAGGAGCTGTCCGGACTGCACAGCGCAGTGAAAAAATGAGATAAAACGGGGCAACTAAGTGAATCTGATGAAAGTGCATAAAATTAAATGTAGTTACAGACGTCCAACTGCAGTATTGTCTGTGCTTCATAAACCCCACATAAGCCATGATCACTTACCAAAAAATGAACAGCCTCCTGCCTGTCTACTCTGAAAAGGGAATAAGAAACTAGAATACTACATGGAAGCAGCGTGTTGGGAGACAGTCAGCAGCACATTAGAAGAACAACCATCTCCTTGTTATCTTCTGACTGGAGATGTAACGGGTATCTAATTTGGTATCCGTGATAATGCCACATTTCCATTCAGGCATCCATTCAGGCATCCAAATTGGTACCCGAACACCATTTGCGTACTCCAAAAATGGAATTTCAGTTATTGATTTTTGACTACCCAGAATTACCTGAAGAACTGAAAATAATACCTGAAAAGATTCCTGAATTCCAGGATGAAATTAGGATGAAATGGGTACAAAACTGGTATTCCAATATACTGGCTGTTGGCATTTCACTATTTCAGGTACCCAACTGAAAATCAGTCCTGGTTATGAAAAGTACCCCAAATATTCCATTTATTTCAAGTACTGGAAATTAACGGGCATACCCCATTTTTCGGGTACCTGTGTTGGCTCCAATTGCCTCCAAGCAATTTCCCGTTGAGCTGAAATGAATATCTGAAGCGAATTCTGAATTCAACAAATTCTGTCTTTTTGAATCATGTTAACAATGTGGATGCAAGCAGGATTCACTGCCAGCTTTGGCCACATTTTGGTGGTGGCTGTTCTTTGGATGGCTGTCCATAAATGGGATTAATCTTCATAAACGCCAGAACACCAATTCACCTCAGCTCTATAGAAGACTTAAGTTGTGTTTGTGTGCACTGGTGGGAGTTGCAGGGGGGCTGGCTAGGGCTCAGCCACAGCAATTAAAATCAAAGAGGGTCAGAGTCTTGAGAAATGTTCCCAGAAGCATTGTACACCCTAACATGTGAAAAACCAGGAAAAGGCTGATATTGGCCATGTCTGGGTTGGACACAGAAGCCAGAACAAAACCTGAATGACTCATTCAGCTTTCATTAATGGCATTCTTGACCCGCCCCCTTTGCTGACCATCATATAGATGAAATGATAAGAACTCTTATCATTGCAAGATCTTACAAGACTGGGTGCCTGGGCATCTAAATGGCAGATAAGCTTTAATGTAGACAAGTGCAAAGTGATGCACATTGGGAAAAATAAGCCAAACTATGCGTACACAATGCTGGGTACTAAACTAGGAGTTAGCACTCAGGAAAAGGATCTGGGATTGTGGATAATACACTGAAATCCACAGTCCAGTGCGTTGCAGTGATCAAAAAAGCAAACAGAATGTTAGGAATAATTCGCAAAGGGATAGAGAATAAAACTGAGGATGTCATAATGCCTCTATACAAATCAATGGTGCGACCGCACCTCGAATATTGTGTGCAGTTCTGGTAGCCCCATCTCAAAAAAGACATAGCTGAACTAGAAAAGGTGCAGAGAAGGGCAACAAAAATGATCCAGGGTATGGAACAGCACCCATATGAGGAGAGGCTTGATAGGTTGGGGCTCTTCAGCTTGGAAAAGAGACGGCTGAGAGGAGATAGGATAGAGGTCTATAAAATCATGAGTGGTGTGGAACTTGTAAACAGGGAACGGTTATTTACCCTCTCAACTAGTACTAAAGCTAGGGGACACTCCATGAAACTCACAGGTGGAAGAGTAAAAACAGACAAAAGAAAGTATTTTTTCACTCAGCGTACAATTAGGTTGTGGAATTTGCTGCCAGGGGAAGTGGTCAAGGCCAGCAGTATAGCTGAGTTTAAAAGAGGTTTGGACAAGTTTCTGGAAGATACTTCCATTAGCAACTATTAGCCAGATAGGATTGGGGAACAAAACCCTTTACTGTCGGGAACCTGGGGATGAACCACAGGGAATGGATAGCATGGTGACCTGTTGGGTGCTTCTCCCAGGCCCCCATGACTGGCCGCTGTCGGAGACAGGATGCTGGGCTCGATGG
The DNA here is from genome assembly GCA_003113815.1 of Sphenodon punctatus. Lineage (NCBI taxonomy): Eukaryota > Metazoa > Chordata > Lepidosauria > Sphenodontia > Sphenodontidae > Sphenodon > Sphenodon punctatus. The sequence continues at coordinate 2,915,962 of QEPC01009472.1, read as the reverse complement.
ACCGTTGGTCTGACCCAGTATGGCACTTCTTATGTTCTTATGTAACTTCTGTTTTTTATTCAGTTGTAGAGAGACACAGGCTAGTCCAGTGGTTGGGTTGCTAACTGGGGATCAGGGTTCATTTTCTTGTTCGGACAAGCTCTGGGCCAGGAGGTGTGGCTTCTGGGATAGGGTGTGTGGCTTCTGTGGCAGGCTTTGGCCGTGGCAATTTATTTTGTGGTAGTGTTTTTTACAAATTATGTATTGGCTCTAGCTAGAAGGACATGTTTAAGAGAGTGCTACTTAAACACCTGTGTTTGATGGCCATCAATTCTCCTGTGCATTCCTGAAATTAGATTGTACATTCTCGGGGGCAGAGTTCTTGTCTTTTCATCAGCCCTCTACAGCTTAATGTAGATTTGATAGTACTCTATGAATTGATTGCTCTGTGACTGTATCATCAAGTGACGATGCCATCTCTACGCTGATGACACCCAACTCTTTCTACTCCCTCTCTCTCCTCTTCTGTCCACTCACGCCTTGTCAACTGCCTCTCCGACATCTCCGCCTGGATGTCCCGACCTCAACTCAAGCTCAACATGGTCAAGACTGAACTCCTCATTTTTCCTCCCTCCTCTTCCTCTCTCTCTAACCTGTCCATCTGCATCGATGGAGTCACCATCCATCCTGTTCTCCAAGCCCGTAGCTTGGGCTTCATCTTTGACATGCACCTCTCTTTCAAACCTTACATTGACTCTGTTGCCAAATCCTGCCGATTCGCCCTCCATAACATTGCTCGGATCCGCCCCTTTCTCTCTATCTCCTCGGCCAAAACCCTTGTTCATGCCATGGTTATCTCTCGCCTCGATTACTGCAACCTCCTCCTTGCTGGCCTCCCTCGCTCTCACCTGTCCCCCCTTATCGCAATCCAAAACTCCGCTGCCAAGGTCATTCACTCTGCCCGTCGCTTCGACCATGTGCAGCCTCTCCTCTTCTCTCTTCACTGGCTCCCCCTTCCTGAACGTATCCTGTTTAAACTCCTGGTATTCACGTTCAAAACACTCCACAACCAAGCTCCCCCTTACCTCTCGGACCTAATCTCCCTACGCACTCCTGCACGCGCTCTCCGCTCTTCCTCTGTCCCCTCCCTCACTCTCCCTCGTTTCTCCTGCTCACCTAACCGCCTTCGACCCTTCTCCCTCGCTGCCCCCCATGCCTGGAACTCCCTCCCTACCCACATCCGCCTTGCCCCCTCCCTCCGCTCCTTCAAATCCCTCCTCAAGACCCACTTTTTCCTCGCCGCCTTTCCCAATGCCTGCTAGTCGTTCCCCATATACTTACTGTCTGCCCTCCTCTGCAGACTGCTGCAACCAACCTGATTGTAACCAAGCCAAGCACACGCACCTGAGACTTCGCATCCGCTTGAATGTTTGTTTGTCTTCTCCCCTGTCTCTCCCACTGTCCCCTCTCCCTGTCTCCCCCTCCTTGTCTTTTAGATTGTAAGCCACAGGCAGGGACTGCGTCTATTTCTATGTTCTGTACAGCACCAGGTCACACTACTGGCGCTATATAAATGTTGTTAATAATAATAATAATAATAATAATAATAATAATAATAATAATAATAATAATAATAATAATAATAATAATAATAATAATAATTTAAAAAAACATATGAGAGCCAGTGTGGTGTAATGGCTTAATGTGCAGTACTTGGACTGGGTGGGACCCTGGTTCAAGTCTCACCTCAGCCAGAAGCTCAGTGGGTAACCTTGGGCCAGTCACAATATTCTCTCAGCCTTACCTACCTCACAGGGTTGTTGTGAGGATTAAAGCTTGTGTTATGTATAAAGTGTTGTGAATGCTGGGGGTGGTGCTTAAAAAAATAAAGATTAAGGCAGGGGAGTGCTATATAAAAATAAAGATTATTAATAAAACAGAGCCCACCAACCAGCTCCCATGTTCCTCTCCCCTCCCTGCAGTATCCTTGCCTCTGTGTAAGTGCTATTAATTCTCAAACTTTCCTCTGCTTTCCTTGCTTGGAGTTTTTAGCTATTCTGGTCCAATCTCCTTCACAGGTACTTACTGGCTTGTTTGATCAGACTTTCATGCTGTTAGTGAGGAGAACATTTCCCTGACAAGCCGGAGAAATTATGTCCATAATGTCTTTATTCATCAATAATGTATTTCAAACAACTCAGAGAGACGCGTCAGGCATACTGGTCCTCCTTAGGAGGCTCTGACAGTGAGCAACTCATGCCATCCTTCCCCAAATCAGTCTCCTCTACAGGTTATGAAATCAGGTCCCACTCCCTCCCCTCTGCCCCCTGTTCTCTCATACTCTCAGATGGACGTTTCCACTCAGCCCCTCCAGTAAGTCCTCCTTATTGCTGAAAGAAGTACCCGCAAAAACAGTTATACCCTTTCAAATTGTCATACTCAACCCAATTTGATAACATCAAGTACTAATTGTTAGAACATAGGAAATTAAGAACATCAGTAGTGCCATACTGGGTCAGACCAATGGTCCATCATTAATTGTTGCTCAATTAGCGCCCAATGGGCTATCCAACCTACTGAAATACCATTTCTTATTCCAATTTTTTTTATTTCAAGTACTAATTTTCCAATTTCCGGTAGCAATTTTTTAACTTCCTGTTCCGATTTCTTTACCATTTAAAAAAAACAACAATCAGTACCAATTGGCAAAATGGTAAAATTGGTAACTTGGTAAAGGCAAAAAGTGGTGTACAGATGTCCATGAATGAAAAAAGATGGAGGCAGACAGGGCTGGATCCAGAATCGTGCAGATAGTGCAATCTTATGTGGCTCCGTGTACTGGGTAGGATCACGGGGCTTCCCAATACATGGAATCAATGCATAATAGCTGCCAGGGCGGGGCCCTGTGGGACAAGCTGCACGGCTGTGTCTGGGGCTGGGGCTGTGTGGATTGGAGGAGCCTGTTTGTCACTCTGCGTCTCCCTCCTCCTTCCCCAGGTAATAGCTGCCAGGGCGGGGCCCTGTGGGTGCCTGCTCTTGGGCGCCAGCCCGAAGGGCGACACCCAAAGGGTGTTGGCTGTTGACTGGGGCCATTGACTGGGCCGGGACGCCAGGGGCCCCTCTGCCGGACAGACATCTATAGTTTGTGTAGCTTATTTTGTTGTTGTTGTCACCACCCCATTAATATTATTGCTACTGTTGTTACGGGGGGATGGTTTTTATCTTGTTTTTAACTTGTGGTTTTAAGGGGCTTGTGTGGATGCAGTGGGTGTGGGTTGAGGGTGGGGGGCATGGGGAGTGGGTTAGGGTGGATAGGGCCTACCCCCCTGGTGAGAGGAGGGGAGGTGGTCCTTGGGGAGGGTTTGGGGGACCCCCAGTGAGAGGGGGAGTCCTGGGGAGATGGGCCTTGCCCCCCGGTGAGACGGGGGGGGCATGGCTCAAGGGGACTCCCGGTGAGAGGGGGAGTCCCAGGCTCTGGGACAGAGGTTGGGGTGGGTGGGTTAGGGAGGTTGGAGGTAACTCCTGTGGTGAG
>QEPC01009472.1:2894504-2909521 GCA_003113815.1 Sphenodon punctatus | reverse complement strand
GCCACCGATGTTAGATCTTTTTCGGTGGCCGCCCCTGTGCTGTGGAATTCGCTCCCGGAGGAGGCTCGGCTGGCTCCCACTCTCCTGCTGTTTCGGCGTATATGTAAGACCTGGCTGTTCCGTCAGGCTTTTGGCGGGGGGTAGGGGTGGGGGTGGGGATGGGGATGGGGGCTTTCCCATTTTAAAATTTTATTATTGTTTTAAATGAAATGTTGTTTGCCGCCCCGGGCTGCCCTGTGGGCAGGAGGGGCGGGATATAAATTTAAAAATAAATACATAAATTAAATAAATAAACTTGAAAATAACAACCTGAGTATGAGAAATGCTGCTGCCATCAAATACGGGCCCAGGGAACCTGAGTGCATGAATCATAGAAGCATAGAATCTTAGAGTTGGAAGAGATCTTGAGTGTCATCTAATCTAGTGCTGAAACTCGGTATTCAAAATTACTCCGTTTTTACTGAGGAGCTCTCTATTTGACTTGTTTTTACCGAGTACCGCGGAAACGGCCTGGTATTCGGTACTCAGTATTTGGTACTCGGCCCAGTACTCAGACCAGAATATGGGGCTTTACCTGCCCCTATATAAAGTGAGTCAATACTTGGTACTCAGAAAATACTCGTGACTTGGTTTTATTTTACCAAGTATTCGGCTCAGTTCTCGAGGACTGGTCAAACACTCCGAGCCAGTCATTGGAGACTTGGAAATACTCGCAAATAAATGTTTTACTATTAGTTTTCAGCCCTAATCTAATCCAGCCGCCTGCTTGGAGGCAGGATGACAACATCGCAGATGGAGGGCTGTCCAACCTCTTTTTGAAAATCTCCAATGACAAAGAGCCTACAACTTCCCTAAGAAGCTGGTTCCATTGCTGCGCAGCTCTCTTTTCCTGCTGCTTTGCCAAAATCTACCTTCCTGTAACTTGAGCCCACTGTTTCTAATCCAGCCCTCTATCACGATGCAGAACAGTCCCTCCCGTGCCATCTTCTTGGTGGTAGCCTTTTAGATATTGGAAGACTGCTATCATGTCACCTCCTTAGTCTTCTTTTCTCTGAGCTAAGCATACCCAGCTCCTTTAAACTTCCCTTGCTGGAAGATCGTTTAACTGAAGTGTCAAATAAAATGGCCAAATTCTTCTGGAAAATTGATGTGAATAAACTCAAAGCAAAGTCTTCATCTACATCTACGTAGAAGTATGGGTAGGATCCACCATTTCTTCCTCTGGGTCCTTTAAGTGCGATATGAGATATGAGGCAGGTGTTCTGATTTAGGCACTATATAACCCTATCTCTAATAAGTAAGTGAGCTGGAGGATACGGTGATACGTGGGCAAAGCAAAGAAAGCGGGCAATTAGTTATAGGATATTGGGCTGCCGACTTTGTGTACTCTGTGTACTCAGTATCCTCCATTTCCTATCCCTTGTCAATAAGATATTAGAGCGTGGCCCCCTAAGGTGGTGAAGTATTTGAGTTCTCGGTCCTCCTTCGTTTTTTGGAATTTGTGATTTATTTTATAATAATATGCTGTATAATGAGGTACCATGTAGTTATGATAGCATTTTGTCTGTCGTATTTTAATTTGTATGTATTGTTTTTATGTTTGCAATGACTTTATCGTCATGCAATAAATTTATTATTATTATTATTATTATTAAACTTTCCATATGAGACTTGCCTTCCAAACCTTCTCCTGAACCAGCTGCACTTGGTCAATGACCTTAAAATGGGACACCCAGAACTAGACCCAGTACTCAAGGTGAGGTCCGACCAGTGCTGAAGAGAGTGGAGTTATTATTTCTGCTGATGTGAAGACAAGGCTTCTCTTAACACAGCCTAAAATTGCATTCACCTTTTTTTTTTTTTTGCAGCCAGAGCCTATTGCTGACCCACGTAATGCTTGTGATCAACCAGAATCCCTGGACCCTTTTCACGTGTGCTGCTGTCAAGCCCGGGATCCTCCATCACGCACGTGTGCGTTGGGTTTTTCTTCTCCAAGTGCAAAACGTGACATTCATTCCGGTTGAATTTCATTTTGTTCATTTCAGCCCAGATTTCCGCCTGTCAGAGTTCTGCACCAGTTTTGGAGTGAGCACCCAACCCATACCGTGCATGAAAAAACTAGAAATAAAAACATAGCTGTAACATATGGGATTGCAATTCAAGGAGCGTCAGCTAGGGCTGTAGCGGAATATCGCAGCGGTAGCTATTTCTGCCGGAAACAGTGTTTCCGCAATTAGTGGTACAGCATGGCAGAGGCTTTCATTCCACTAGTTTCATTCCACTATTTCTGCAGTTCCACTAATTTCATTCCACTACTTCCACAGGCTTCGCAAAATAGCGGAAACATGACCTTTTTGCTACTTCCGCCATTCCGCCATCGCCACAAAATAGCAGAACAGCGGTTTTCTGACAGTTTCCACAATTTTTCCACAATTCCGCAATTTGCAGAATGCCGGCGGAATTAGCAGACTGTCTGCAGAAAAGCCGCGGTGTGGCGCGGGCAATTCCGAAATGGCAGAATGGAATCATGGTGCAGTAACAGCTGCTGCCACATCAGCCCTAGCATCAACCCCTGAAAGGGGATGTTATGTTTATCTGAATCTCAAAAATGTATTATGGGAACATGTTCCTTTTTTGGATAGTTGAATCAATGTGTTTCTGTCAAACATCCCTATGTTGGGAAGAAGCCCCGTACAACCATTTTGCCCAGGGACCCGACGTCCCTGGCTCCAGAACTGGAGGTAGAGGTCTATTGTCAAAGGTTTGTCTTTGACCTTTCTTGATAGTCATGGCAAGCACCATCCTTCCAGGGAATTGTCTGTGGCCAATGATGAAACTGTGACTCTTGGAGCTAAATAAACACTTAAAATGAAAACCCATTCACTCTTTGTAGGACCTGTCATGACTTCTTTGTCGATGCAATTAGGTTGGTGAGAGTGAAAAACCAATTGTGTTTCATTGCTGAGTCCTTGTTTTGGATCGGGTGACTTAGTAAGGTGATCATGATTCTGAACTTCAGCTGTAAAACATATGGAGGGATACTGTAGGGAACCAAAGCACTGAGGAATTCTACCTGACAATTCCAAGCTTCCTCTCCATCATCAGGATGTGCGGAGTAAACACTTCTGTCAGTAACGAAAGGCTCTGGGCAATCTTTGAATGATTCCATTGTTAAGACTGAAGCAATCTTTACTGGTCAAAGAAAGAATTGTGATAGAAGAGAAGTCTCTACCTGATTGCGACCGGATTCAAGGATATGATGTCCTGCATTGTCAACTTCCAGTCCAGGAATGTTGACTTCTGGTATCTTTTTTGGTTACTTCTGTCCCAATTTTTCAATTACTGATGCCTATTTTTGGTTTTCTGTCCCAGAAAGTTGACTTCCAGTCCCGGAAAGTAAATTTCCAGTCCTGATTTTTTTGTCCTGATATCAGAATATTGAAAAATAGGTACCAGAAAATACTCATTTTTCAGGTGTCCAGGTATCTGATTGGTACCCTGGTAGTCCATCAAGTACTCAATGTTGTACCTAAAACCGCAGACATGACTCACTGATACTAAATAAAGTACTCATTTCAACTATGGTCCCATGTGTGACCGGCGTCAAGAGATTATCTGAAGATTTCCATTTCACTGTTCTCTTCAATCAAACCTTTCTGCAGTATCTGAACTGCATGAGGGTTTCACTTTCTTGAAAAGTTTGGAAACAACTATCACCAAGATGCAAACACCACAAAACCAATGTGTGTCCTGCAGGACTGGCCTTAGCCTCAGCGGGGCCCAGGGCAAGGAAGGGTGCCCCCCCCCCGCCTGTCAGTCTCTCAGCCAGGGGATTTGAGGGAGAGGCAGGGTCTTCTGCCTCTCTCTCCCTCATTTCCCCATGTCAAGACTGTGACAGGCAGCAGGGGGGGCACGGAGTGTGGGAGAGGCGGGGTCTCTGCCTTTCCCTCACTCCTGCTGGCCCCCTCCGCTGCCTGTCACAGTCTCGGCCAGGGGAAATGAGGGAGATAGAGGAAAAGATCCTGCCTCTCCCGGCCTCTCTCGGAGTCGGTCGAGGGCCCTGCACTCAGGGTCCCCAGCTCCCAGCCACTCTCAGGTCAGGAACTGGGGACCCCGAGTGCGGCCCCCCCCAGGAGCGAGACCCGGGGTGTCTGTCCCAAGTCGCCCGGTGGTAGGGCCGGCCCTGGTGTGTTGTCCTCATGTTGTGGTGTAACTTGAGGATTCTGAACTCCAGCCAAAATATATGGTGATTTAAACACAAATTAACATTGAAAGTCCTGGAGCTCCTTACTTACTACAATTGGTGGAATCTTTCTAACACACACCACCATGCACATCAGCCTTGCCTCCAAGAAGCCTTGAATTTCCCATCAAGTCTTGCAAGAACCGGAGAGAAATCACACATGGGCATCCATTGAAAAAGAAAAGAAATTAGGGACTGTAGACTTCTGTTCTTCTTTAGAGTCATAATTAGTTGGGGATTTGGGGTGGGAAAACTTTATTTTATTGCATGCCCACAGACCACACTCTTTCTAGTAAAATCCCTCTCACCTCTGTATCACTTTCCCTTCATACGTAACTAATTTGGCCTCTTGCATATTATTCTATAGACTGGGGTCTCTTCTTTCAGCAGATGATGACCCATTCCCCTGTCTGCCCCCAGGCTCCCCTCTGTCGCTGTCCTAGCTCCCCACAGGGCAGAACAAACAGGACTTGTTTTGCGTGCGAGACAAAACTTTGTGCTTTTAATTTTGCCACAGAGGTTCCAACGGGTTAAGAAAACAATGGAGAGAGGAATTACCGCAGGGCAGTCAAGCATTGCCATTTCCCAGAGTCATAATGAAAAGCCCTTTTCATAGCTGTTCAATTTTTTTCCATCAGTCGGGAAGCCTGGCTGACCCAGGGAGGGACAAGAGTTTTGGATGTGAGCTCAGAGTGCCAGTGCATGCCCCCATAGCTTCAGGTCAGCTTACGGTTTTAAAAACATTTCTAAAAATGTGCGTACAGACAAAAACAAAAACAAAAAATTCAGAGCCAATAAATAACATTCCCGTCCCCATCGAGTGCCTAACAGAGGACAGAGAGATACAAATGCAGCTCAAACCATGTTATTCTGATGTCTCATGACAGGCTGAAGCCAAAAAAAGCCACACATTGGGGGAGAGAAGAGGTGGTAAGACAGCCAAACTATGAGCAAGAGAGATGGGATGAATCTATTCGATCACATTGGTATCTCCATGAGCCAAAGCATCATCACCACCTATACCATTAACTGATTAGGGCTGAAGTGAATGTGAACATTTCATAATCACAAAGATAATTTGCATATTTGTTCCCATTAACAAATATCCAATTCATCTTCCACAACTAGGGATGTGTGAACAGAACTGAGTTCGGAAATTTGGTTCGGTTCGGTTTGAAAATTGAGTTCGGTTTGAAAGTTCGGTTCGGTCGACCAAACTATTCAAGTTCAGTCCGAACTCTGAACTTCCGATCCGCGTTCGCACCTCCCTATCCACAACTTGGCCTATTTAGTTACTTACTTCATATCTGGCATTTCCATTACTTGATTTATTCAGTACTTCAGTATTTTGGTAATTTTGGTATTCAATTTTTATTTGCTTTAAAGTCAATGAACTGTGGAATAACGGAATACCAAAGTAACCAAAACAAAAGCCAAAACATAACGTAACCAAAACAAACACATTGTTGCAACCTTGTCATAACAAATGCCATTATAACTACGGGTGTGTAGCAAGCATGTCATTCATTTTCATTTTAGTTTTCGTTTTCATTTCCAAAACCCGTTTTATTTTGGGGGTGTTATCATGAAGGACTCTACCGTTTTTTAATTTTTAAATTTTTTTTAAAAATAAATAAAAATCACAGTGCATGCACAAAATGACCACCAGGGCCATTCTGTGCATTCACGGCTCTTTTCCAAAATAGCGCCAGCAGCCCCATCTGAATGGGTCTCCATTTGGTTTTGTAATTGATTAAATGATACAAAATTGCACACCCCTAATTATAATGCAAATTTAGTTATAATGTGGTGTGAGGTGTGGTTTCCAAAATGTCAAAGGGGTCCAATATGGGGCTACCCTGGAGTGAGTAATTTTTGGATTGCAGTCTTTGTTTTTCAATTAAAATCACACCGAGACCATTTAATACATCCAAAGACATATCGATATAATGCAAATTTGGTAATAAAACGGTGTGAGGCATGGCTTCCAGCACTGACCGAGACAAAACAGGCCTTCCATTTCCACGGAATAGTTTTACAAAAATGGAACAGCTGTCAAAATTTTGATTGGAATTTTCTATGGGAATTCAATTCAGAAAACAGCAGTGACTGCAACGGCATGAATACATCAAAACTAAATGGACAGGAGTACATCAGATATGGCAAATCCAGCATTTTTGTTGAATATTCATTTCAGCTGTAATTGAGTTATCCTCCTGCTCCACACAACACCCAATTCATTGGAACAGGGATGAATTCTCTGCATATTAGTCACAAGATAATTAACTTAGCATCTTGTAGGAAGTCTCTGGCGCAGCTGGGAAATGAAACTAGGTCTGTAACGTCCCAGTCACCATTCCAGTAGTTTCCAAACCTTTGGAACCAACACACCACTGTCCCTCTTGGCCTCCATTTTCTAGTTGTGCATTTGAGATTTCATCCCTATGTGCATTATGTCTGGCCTTCAAAACCATCGATGAACTATTTCAAGGAATTTCAAAGTCTCTGGGAGGGTTTGTATTGTAACTCGCCCTGGGTCCTTGGAATAAGGCAGAATAAAAGTTGAGAAATAGACAGACAGACAGACAGACAGATGGGAGAGGGAGAGAAAGAAAGAAAGAAAGAAAGAAAGAAAGAAAGAAAGAAAGAAAAGGGGGAAGCCGATTTAACATCTGTGCCACTGGGATTTTAAAAGACAGACAGACAGACAGACAGACAGACAGAGCTATAGAAATGTGTGCTCCTCTGCACCAGCAAGCCTCATGAGAAAAGTGCGCTGTTGAAAAGTTATTCTAACAAGGACACAAAGGGTAGGCAGAAACTTTGCAGATTTGCATACAAAACGTTAAGATCATGGGGAAAAGAATCCAAATTAAAAGCATAAATCAGGAACCTCATGGTTTAATCATGAGAGCTGGCAGAGCTACAATATCCCGTGCAACAGCAGATGTCTTGGCGATGGTAGCGCCTTGAAAAACGCCTTTGCTGGGGGAATCTAGATGAATCCTGACACCCCATACAAATCTGCTGTGGATGCTCCCCCCACCCCTTCATGCCCCCCCCCCTTCATCAGGTGTAGCCAATATCTTAAATAAGAAATCAAACTGGTTTCCAAATCATATAACAACAATCCAAGGTCAGCGCCAACGCTACGTGCCAGCATCTCAGTGTCTCCGATGTAACAGCAGCTGATGTCCAACCTGCAACTTGCAATGTAACCTTCCTGGATCCTGCATGTTTGGGTTTTTTAATGACAGATGAGCAGAAACTCCTCCCAGAAACTACCCAACCCTTTCAGCCTGTTTGGCTGGTAAACTGAAATCACACACACACACACACACGCACACAGAGCCTGAAACTAATGGTAATTTCAGACGTTACGAGACCACAGTCAACCACAGTGAATCCCCTGTGGTGGCCGTTTGTCCTGTAATGTCTGTTGTGAGTTCTGTCAGAGGTTCACCACAGTGAACCTCTGGCAGGAATCACAATGACCGGAATTACGGCTGCCCGGAGACCCAGAATCGTGGTTAGCTGGACCATGATCCGGGATACACCAAAAGTAACATCTGTTATGTTGGCCCATCCCGAATTGTGGCCCAGACCACGATGCAGAATCGGGCGTAGTGGCCGTATTGGCCGCTGTGCCTGCCCATCTCCCGGAGGGTGGGTGGCCGGGGGAGCACAGGGGGTGGGGCTGTGTGGCTGCACGTCATGCTTCACAGCCCCACCCGCTCCCCGATTCCCCTCTAGAATCAGGCCAGCACGTCTAAAGGACAGCTTTTCTGATTCCTCACCGGGATCCAAAATGGTTCCATTTTGTGAAAAATGTGCCATTTTTCAGTGTGGCGGGCCTCCAGACCCATCACGTCTGAAATTACCCTAAAATAATCCGAGGGCAGATTTTCAGTTTGAACTAGCAGAGCAAGGATGCAAAAAACCTCCTTCTTAGTTTCCTCTCGTGGACCCCAACAATGTTCTGGAGAAGTCATGAAGCAGTAAAGCCATCAGAGCACTGTGACTCTACCAGGAACCCCCAAGATTTTATGGGTTCAGGTTTGAACACACTTGTATGAGCTCTGATAGCTTCCAAGATGATAGGATAGAACTGAAATGAGTGTCCCCAAAATGGGTAAATTCTTTGAGTAGGTCTGGGTCACAATCCGGGATGGGCCAACGTAAGAGATGTTACTTTTGGCCTATCCCGGATCGTGGTCCAGCTAACCATGATTCTGGACCTCTGGGCAGCTGGAGGTCCAGAATCGTGGTCATTGTGATTCCTGCCAGAGGTTCACTCTGTTGAACCTCTGGCAGAACTCACAACAGACATTACGGGACAAACGGCCACCACAGGGGATTCACTGTGGTTGACTGTGGTCTCGTAATGTCTGAAATTACCGTTAAAAGCATAAATCAGGAACCTCATGGTTTAATCATGAGAGCTGGCAGAGCTACAATATCCCGTGCAACAGCAGATGTCTTGGCGATGGTAAAACAACGGTTTCAAATGTATGAACTTGGTTTGGAAGTTCGGAATTTGACCGAACTCAACTAGTTCGGTCAATCAAACTGAACTTCCGAACTGAACTCAATTTTTGAACCGAACTGAACCAAATTTCCAAACTCGGTTCTGTTCGCACATCCCTAGCAGATGAACCAAATTGGTTCTCCTGGGGCAAACATGCGCCGGGAGACAGGTCTGCAGGAGATAATGATCTGTCTATGACAAGGGCTCAGCAACCAACTCCCTCACCAACAGATCCCCCGGCCTCAAGACCAGTACAAAAAATAAGGTCCAGGGAATGCTCTCCATCATGTGTTGGGCCGGTGACTAATTGAGACAGGCCCATGATTGTCATGATAGCCATGAATTCATGCTCTGCATGAGTTGAAAGCTGGAAGATGTAAAGGGATTTTGCGTTTATTTCTAGTTTGCCCAATTCCAGATGCACAGCCCGTACTTTGAATATGCCTGAATGGTATTTGGGTAATAGCCTATATTTGTTTAGGCCCTCTTGGGTAACCACTTCAGTTATTTCTGGTTGGTGTCTTCTATTTTCTGTTTTTCATCTTTTTCAAATCTGCTATTTCTGTATTTTGTTCAGTTTGGAATTTTGGTTACATAATTTCAGCAATATTAGCACTCATGCGCATGCACAGTTGTCCAAAATGACCTAACCAAATACCGAGCCATTTTCTTCAAGGGATGGAAAATTTTGCCCTTAGCTCTCCATGCCTAGATTGACCAGATACAGATTATGAGTCTGCAGCGTTCTCACAGCAAAGTAAAACCTGGAGAGAGGGATGATTAGAGGAGCTGAACCAGCACGGAGAGAAGAAGTGACTGATGTTGCAGTTGTTTCTCTTCTGTGTTTTCCACCTTCTGCATTGTGCCTATCCTACCCACTGCAAAACAGAGGGGGCTGACATTAATACACAGACAGAGTCTTAGGTAGTTGCTGAAACATCCATAGCAAACTCAGCGTCACTAGACCTGAAACAAAAAAAGCCAGGTGAGTGCTACTTCCAGAAACCTACCGGCTTTCCCGTGGTTTTTGCCATTTTCTGTTATTTTTCCCAAGTTAAATGGGGCTGCTATAGGCTGGTCCCAAGCCCCATGTGTACTTCCTGTGACACCCCCAGGGGCTGTGGAGATGAAAACATGCCAGCTTAGCACTGGGGAAGTGCTGCAAATTGCCGTAAAAGTGCTGTAAAACTGCCATTTAGCTGTTGTAAAATTCCTGGAAAGTGACGAAAAAGTCCCAGAAAGTGCTGGAAAGTGATGAAAATGACTAAACAAATGGCAGAAGCATGAAATTACTGGAAACTGAACCAACGGATGTGTGCGAGCACACCCGTAAGGGTGATTTCCCTTCAGAACGGGACACTTGCTGTTGTCTCAGCCCTACACATCGCACGCTCCTGTTCTAGTTAGTTACAGCCCAAACGCTGTGACAGAAGAAGACTCAAGGCTGGAGAACAGAGAAGATTTTGGGTTGGTGGTAATTTATTTATTTATTTGTTTCATTTACATCCCGCCCCCCTCCTGCTGATAGCTGCTCGGGGCGGCTAGCAAACTATATTCAAAATGCATAAAATACAATAATAAATAACAATAAATACAAAAAGATTATAATAAAACACCATCAAAATGGTGAGGCATAAAGGAACAAAAAGCCCTTCCTTCCATAAACCTCAACGCCCCACCTCATACCCATCTCCCTCGCCAAAAGCCTGGCGGAACAGCCAGGTCTTACATCGATGTCAAAAGAAGGAGATGTCTGGGTTCTCTGGCCATTAACCATGTATTACGACAGGTAACTGGCAAATCGAATAACTGGATAATACCACGGTTAACCGGTTTACGACATTATCATTACCACATTACCGTGTAACCAAATGTTATCATTACTAATCAGAAACTGGGACTGGAAAAGGAGTGAGCAGCCATGAAAGGAATAATGGGGAAATGACAAATGGCAATACAGTAAATGGGGCCGAACCCATGCCCTGTGGATCCTGCACATACTGCTGCACACGCACATGCATGCAGTTTCCCCACAGCACAATTTGCCAGCAATGGAGGTGTGCGCAGTTTCCGTTCAATAAATCAGCATAAAAACCCAACTCCCCAACCTTTCCCCTCCCCAACCACACCCAAACTCCCACAAACCCTCCCAAACCGTTCCCTCATACTGCGCTACCCCAAACCTACCCACCAACCCCCCCCATTCCCTATCCCTCCCCGCAAAATGCCTTAACAAATAGAAAGGTCTTACACCGGCACCAGAAGATGCCCAGGCTGAGGCTCAAATGAACCTCCGGGGGAAGGGAGCTTCATAACATTGTGGCAGCAACTGAGAACGTCTCCATGCGAGCCCTCACCATACGAACCATATGAACAAGACTGAGAGAGGCACTCGCGGCTAATCGAAGGGGCCGCAGTGGGGCATGGAAGGACAGACGGTATCTCAGATATATGGGGCCCAGACTGTTTAGGGCCCTAAAGTTCAAAACCAGCACCTTGAATTGTTCCCAGAAAGCTATTGGGAGTCAGCGCAGACTTTGGAGCACCGGTGTAATATGCTCCCGATGCCTCGCCCTTGAAAGGTGGATGAGTGTGCCCTGTCACGACACTCTCTGACAGTGGTATAAATTCGCCTAATACTTTGGCGGTTATAGTGGGTGCTGAGCTGGTCAGGCCAGATTAACTGAAAATTTGGTTTGGGATTAATCTGTTTTAGAAGTGAAGTGGGTCCCTGATTTGGTGCATTTTCTGATACCATTTTGGATATCTGAACTGGTACCCAAATACTGTCGATGCACTTGAAAAACAGACATTTTGGGCAGATTTTCAGTACTCAAAATTACCAGGAAAAAACACCAAAATAACACTGGAATCATTTCCCAAAATCCAGATCTGGAAGTTGAAACATTGGGACGAGAATGGTATTTTGGTATACCGGTTTGTCAGTATTTCAACATTTTGGTATTTTGGGTACCCAACTGAAGTAACCAAAATTTTTGGTTTGATTGGAACCGACTGGAAATTTGAGTGGAATTATACCCGACTGGAAATTTGATGAGTATACCCGTTTTTTCAGATGTTCATTCCATCTCTCACACCTCTAACTTTGGGGTGGATAATGTTGCCTCTGCTCTATTTGCTTCCTTGCTCGGCCTTCATGCTGTCTCAGGGCCCCAGCTTTCTCATGTAGCTCTGTCTCCTTGTGACTCGATTTCTTTTCCCTACTGATTATGCTAGTGTAAATATTTCCCTCAATTATCTGTGCTTTTTCCACCCTTTGGAAGCCCAAATGTCATCTGTGTTTTCACACATGCATTCTGGCACAACACCCCCCTCCCAAAAAACCCCCCTCTTATCAGGGGACCATTTATTCTGTGGGAGATCAGTTACTTTCTATGGAGTCCTTTTCACCAAGCAAGAATAGGCGTCCTGCAATCAGAAGCTTCAAAGGTTAAACATTTCCTGTTAGCAAAGCCAGGCCAGCTTGACAAAAGCCACCACCATAAACCACTCCTGCTGAGGGCTTGGTAAACAAACTCCTCCATGCTGGATGCCTGAGATTAGTGAAGATGAAGGGGAAGGGGAACGTTCTGCACAGAAAGAGAAGATAAAAGAAATGTATCAGCTTGACTTTCAAAAAGAATCCAGCTCCCATTTAGGGGCCATTCAGAAGGGACCAAATTATATTCTGGAGAACTCAACGTATTCATCTCAATTAGGGGTGACATTAATTTTTTTTTTTAAAAAAAATTCCTACTCACCCAAAGTAGAGGGCATCTTCAGCTGCTGCCCAGAAATCCAACCTGGCACCCCAGCCTGGAACCTAGTCCTACTCCCAGATTGAGGCTGGTGGCAGGGCTGGGTTGGCCGGTGGTAGGTGTGTGAGTGGGTGAATGAGTGGGTGGGGTGGGGGGGTAGAGCTGGGAGCATACCAGGCAGCAAGCAAGCAGGCAGGCTGGGCAGATCAGGGAGCGAGCAGGCTGGGTGACCTGCATCATGGTGGCCGGCTTCCCTGTGTGAGCCTCAGGCATGCGTACACTGGCCACCACCATATTTGCTCTCTGCAGAGAGGGAACGCGAAGGGGCTGGTGTGCAGTTGTCTAAGCGATCCTGGCGATGCGGGTGGCAGCGGGCAGTGGTAACGGATTGAGTGGGGGGTTGCCGCCCCTCCAAATCCACCTCCCTAGGCAACTGCTCCTAAGTCGGGCCCTAATCATTCAGTTTAGTTTTAGTTTTCATTTTGTTTACCAAAAAACCCCTTTCATTTACATGGGGGGGGGGGTTCATAACCAACCCATTTGTTTTTATTTTTTCCCCTTTTATTTGATTAGACATAAATAATAATAATAATAATAATAATAATAATAATTAATAATGTTGCGAGCACAAAATGGACGCTTTAGCCTTTCTGTGCATTCGCAGTCCTGGTCCAAAATGATGCAAGCAGCGGCAGCCCGTATTTTGGAAAAGGGCAGCCGGTCTGTGCATGTGAAGACTGGCTGGTCTTTCCAAAATGGCACCGGCACTGCCAACACCTTAACCACTCAGGCATAAGTCACTTAAATACTTGTGAAATTTTTCTTTCTTTCTTTCTTGAAATGAGGACCTGCCAAAAGAAGCAAATCAGTTGAATGAGGGAATTTAATTGAATTTAATTTAATTTGTTGTATTTCTACCCCGCACCCTCCTGCTCACAGAGCAGCTCGGGGCGGCTTACAAAACATATAAAGTTAGTAATAATAAAACAAACACAAAATATACAATTTAAAATTCATTAAAAATATACAAAAAGGGCAGAACTCCCAGCCCCACATAGAGTGCGTTACCGTAGTCTAATTGAGAGGTAATAAAGGCATGGATGACGGTGGCCAGATCCGAATCCAAAACATAGGGATGGGCGAACAGAACGGAGTTCGGAAATTCGGTTCGATTTGGTTTGAAATTCGAGTTTGGAAATTTGGTTCGGTTTGGTTTGAAATTTGAGTTCAGCTCGGAAGTTCAGTTCGGTCAACCGAACAGATTAAGTTTGGTCAAATTCCGAACTTCCGAACCAAGTTCGGCTATTTAAAACCAGACTTTTTGGTGTGTGTTGCCACTAGGGATGGGCAAACAGAACAGAGTTCGGAAATTCGGTTCGGTTCAGTTCGGTTTGAAATTCGAGTTCGGTTTGGAAGTTCGGTTCGGTCGACCGAACAGCCCTAGTTCAGCCCAAACTCCGAACTTCCGAACCGCGTTTGTCCATCCCTCCCAAAACATACAGACGCAGCCGTCGTACCAGATGCAACTGGCGAAATGCTCCCCTCGTCACAGCCTCCACCTGGAGCTCCAGGAGAAGCTGTGGGTCGAGGAGCACCCCCAGACTCTGGACCTGTGTGGCCAAAGGGGGGCAAACCCTGTCAATGATGAGAGCCACCCCCCCAGCCCTTCCCACCAGCATCATCTCCATCTTGTCAATCATCTTTTCAAATATGACGCTACGGGCAACCACATTAGCCCTGCCACGGTCTGGGAAAGGCAACCTCAGACCGTGGTAGAATGGGCTATCATGTCTGATGGCCTGCTCTACCTAACTCTGACCAGTGGTTGGAGCTTTTCTGGATGGGCACAGTGGTCTCATAGGCTGCCACACTCACCTGTCAGGGATGGGGTTGGGCCACACTGAGCAGTGTGGGGTGTGGGGCTGTGTAGACTACATCCACACATACCCTGCCCTCTCCTTGCCCCCTCCCCAGCCCCGGACGCCAGCACATTTGTTTGGCAGCAGGGACGGATCTTGCCCATGGTGAGGGCTCTCACCATGGACAGGATCAAAATGTGGTAGTGTTCAGCACAGTCACATGTAAAAATACCCTGAGTGATCCAACCCGAAATGAAAGAACAGAGTAGGGATGGGTGAATGTTTGGAAGTTCTGACTTTGGACCGAACTCGGCCTGTTCAGATGACGGAACCGAACTTCCAAACTGAACACTCGAACTTCTGAACAGTTCAGAAAAGTTCGGATGAGTTTGAATGAGTTCGGGGGCGGGGAAAATGTGACTTTGGACTGGAAAAACATGACTGGAAGGGGGAGGCAGCTGAGGAGCAGACTTCCTGGCACCAGGGGTGGTTTCAGGGCCAAAAATACCAATACCGAAAAAAAATCGGTTTCGGTACTGATAGCACTTTTTTGAATGTTTGGCCGAGTTTGGCCAAACCGAACTCTGCCGAACTGAACAGCCGAACCCGAACTCAGGTTCTGAACTGAA
>QEPC01009472.1:2806095-2853016 GCA_003113815.1 Sphenodon punctatus | reverse complement strand
CACTGACGCCGGCAGCCACAGCCGGCGCTGAGGCCTCCGGACCGCCCGCCGCCGCCGGAGCTCCGCAAGGTAAGCGGCGCGCAAGCTATGCACTGTAGTAGGGGTGATCCCTGGGGGGTGGGGGGGTGTTGAACACCCCCCCCCAGGAATCGGGTCATACTTACCAGCGGCTGCGGGGATGCCGCGGCCGCTGGTGCTGGGGGTGTGTGGCCTCGCCTCGCCTCACCTCGCCTCGCCTCTCAGTCTGTTTTTATTTAAACAAAAATCCAGGCTGGGCAGGGTGGGTGGGGGGTGTCCCCCCTTCCACCCGCGCAGCCTGGACTCGGGGAGGGTTTTTTCCCCCCTTAACTTGGGGCTTTAAGTTTTACATTGCAGCCATTTTTAAATGGCTGCAATGTAAAAAATCCGGTAACCCGGAATCCGGTACCCCGGACCAGATTACCGGGTCGAATCCGATAATGCCGGTACGCCCGGTACCGGCATTATAGGATACCGGATTCTACCGGTTTCCCACCCCTACTGTCTAGTATGAGAGAGAGAGGGGGGGGCAGGTGCCAGGCATTGGGAGGGAGGGACAGAACCTCAGGAATCCCAGCAGCAGAAGGTTAACCTTCAGAAAAAGCAACTGCTCCACCAACTTGGCCCCCAGTCTCAGGCGGTGCGGGGCGCATATTTCCCCCATGATGGAGAATACCCTCTCACTGTGGACACTGGTTGGTGGGCAGGACAGGATACCCTTGGCCACATTGGACAGGGCCGGCCACATGTTGGTCTTGCAAGCCCAGTAGGCCAAGGGATCGCGGCTGGGATCAATACATGGCTCCTCCTCCAGGTAGGTCTCCGCTGCTGCTGAGGCGCCATCATACTCCCTCTGGTAGCTCTGGGTGGGCACCGCCTGCCCCACTGCCCTCAGCCACGTTGCTTGCCATTTTGTGCTGGACCCCATGCTCCCCAGAGTGGCCTGCACAGAGGAGGAGCTGCTGGAAGTAGGGGTCCTGCTGCTGCTGATCCTGCTGCTGGTGCTACCGCTAGGGCTGGGGGCAGGGATAGACCCAGATGGCTGGAAGGGGTCGCTGCTCCCACTCCCACCATCCATTCTGCTGCATGGCCCACTCTGCGTGCTGGACCTTCTGCACCACTGCACCCTTCTGGAGGCCATAGAGTGCTGTCTCATGTGCCATGCTGCGCTTGATCCTGGGATCCAGCATGGTTGCCAGGACATATTCCTCCCGGTACAAGAGCTCATCAAAGCGCACACTCAGTCCTGCCTTCAGCTTCCGTGCCAGGTGAAGCGCCTCATCGCAGAGCTTCCTGCCCAGAGGGCCACAATCCCGCCCCCCAAGAATCTCGTCCAGGCTCCTCTTGAAACTATGGACCAGTGGTGTCAACAGACTGAGGGTGGCAGTGGAGCTGCTCACGGTCTCCGTCATGGCCAGGAATGGTCTCAGGATGAAGACCGTGTGAGCAATCATCTCCGATTCCTCCCTGTTGTTCCCTGGAGGTGCCTCAATGTCTGTCTCCAGTTGAACCTGATGCAGGGTGGCTTTCTGTTCAAGAAGCCGCTCGAGCATCAGGAAGGTGGAATTCCATCTGGTGGAGACATCCTGGATGAGCTGGTGCCTTGCTCGGCCTGCTTCTCCCACAGGAGCTTGCTGCCCTTCATACTGTGGTTGAAGAAGCCCACCAGCTTCCTCTTCCGCTCGACCAGGGAGCTAAGGGTGCCTGGCCCAATCCCCTTCTCCCCCAAGCCCAGAGTGTCCTTCACCACAAGATGGAGGGTGTGTGTGGTGCAAGGTATGCTTGTGAAGCCCCCGTCATGGATTGCCTTTAGTATATTGGTCCTCTACAATTGGAGGACAAGGGCTGGCCATCCAGGACTATAATTTCTGCCAACAGGCACATGGCTTTCCCTTGGATGCCAGTGCCACGGTGCCCTGATGATGGCCTTGACACATCCCCCCCACCCCAGCTCCTCCATGGTGAACTGTTGGCGCTGCTGTGGAGGCTCCTGCTGCTGTTCTGCCGCCATACTGCTCCTGCTGCTAGAGGCAGCAGCAGTTGGTGCAGGTCGCTGGCCCTCTGAAGGAGCCGGGTGACTGACCGCTGCAGTTGGGAACCCACTGGCATCCACTTCCCCTGCCTTCCCGCTGAGCAGCAGAGCACTGTGGCATGACTTGAGGTGCCTTGCCATTGCAGTTGTCCCAAGGTTGGCAAGCACCTGCCCACGCTTCACCACCTTATTGCACAACGTGTACTGCACCTCTCTGGGATCATCTGCCCGCACCTCCTTAAAATGATCCCAGACTGAGGATTTTTTCCCCCCTCCTGACTTCTTGCCTGCCCCGGGTGACGCACTGCTGCCAGCGCTGCTGGGAGGGGGAGAATTTCATGGCACTGGCAACACAGCTCTGGGAGGTGGGTCAGACATCGCCTCGGGTACAGACATCTCCTCTGTGGCACTAGTGTCTGCCTCTGACTCACTGTCTGTGATTACGGTGATGTCCCGTGAAGGGGAGTACTGGGACCCTGGGGCTAGACTGCCCGTGCCTGCCATGCTGCTGGCACTCTCCCTGTGCTCCCCTCTGTAGCTGCTACTGCTGCTCCTACTCCTCTCCCTACTGACATTGCCTGGGGATCGGGCCCTGCCTCTAGCAGCCGGGGTGGGATCCACCAACTCTGGACTGCTGGGGAAGCAGCCCCAGCACCTGCTCCAGCACCACCAGCAGCAGAGACAGATGCAGCCTCAAGCCCTGCAGGCCTCCCAGTGCCCTGCGTGGCAGTGGAGGAGGGCACTGCCAGGAGGCGACGCTAAGCCGTTGAAGCCTGTTGCCCTAAAGCAGGCCTGCGGAGTTTGGGGGGGGGGGATGATATGCTCTGCCTCTGGCTACTGCTGCTGCCACTCCACTTGCACGACCCCGCCCACCTCTGGCACGTGCCCCATTGCCTCCCCTACGGGCAGCAGACCGGCCTCTCCTTCCCTTCTCTATTTCTCCCTCCAAAATAATGTTTTTATATTTTGTTTTGTTTTTTTATTTAATTTTTTTATCTATCTATCTATCTATCTATCTATCTATCTATCTATCTATCTATCGGATGGGGGGGATTCACAAACAACACAAACAACACAAAACTTACGTGAAACCTAAATCAATCTAATAATCCTACTCTAAATGAAATAATGGGGAAAGGGAATCAGGGATGGAATGGGAGAGGGAAATAATTCAATGGAGGGGGGAGGGAGGAAGGAAGATTGAACACAGGGAACACAGGGGGTAAAAAACAAAAAATAACCACTAAATCTATCTAAGCTAAGCTAAATAAATGTTAATATGGGGGTAAATGGGTTGGATGGGTGAAACAGGAGGAGGATGGATTAGGAAAAGGAAGGAACAAAAACTGCTGGGAGAGGGAGCCTTCTGAAACGCCTGCTGTTCAGGAACAGTGACTAGTTCAGAAGGTGTTGGGAAGGGAGGAGATAATCAGTTTTGTTTCTTGCTGCACCCACCTCACCGCAAGCCCCATTGGCTCCGTGCAGCCTAGCCCGTGGCCAATCGCAGACTGCCAAGCCAGTGGTCTGAGGCGAAAATGGATGGTGATTGGGCAGGCTGGCTGTTACTCCAAGCCTCTCCACCCTTGGTGCCTGGAGGTCTGCTCCTCAGCTGACTCCCCCTCCTTGTCACATTTGACCTTCCAGTGACACCATGTTTTAGCCACCTGAACTCACCCGAACGTGATCTGAACTGACCAAACTGTTCAGTAATTTCGACGTTCGGAATCTAGTTCGGTTCAGTCGGTTTGTGTTCGGATTCAGGTTCGTGTTCGGTCGTCCGAACAGGCTGAGTTCGAACTTCCGAACCGCGTTCGCCCACCCCTATCATTCATTTAGTCGTTTGGATCCAGGGAAGCTGGCCCAATGCAAAATAGTGGGTTGGACCCCCTCCTAATGTGAGAACATTTATGGACACACACTGACTCCCCCATTAGCAACAAAGGATAATTTTTCTGTAAATAACATGTTATGCTCTGGTAAACATCCTCTTCAGGGGTTGGGGAATCGCTGCATTGCTGTACTTGTAGGCAATAAATAACAACAACGGGGCTGATCCCAAGCCTTGTGGACCAGCGTGCACTAGGGATGGGCGAACGCGGTTCGGATGTTCGGAGTTCGGACCAAACTCGGCCTTTTCGGATGACTGAACCGAACATCCGAACCAAACTCTCAAATGACCGAACAGTTGGGTCATGTTTGGATGAGTTCAGATGAGTTCGGGGGTGGGAAAAAAATGACTTTTCAGGGCCAAAAATTCGGTTTTGGTTTTGGTTTCAGTTTCGGTATCGATAGCGTTATTTTTGAATGTTTGGCCAAGTTCAGCCAAACCGAACTCGGCTGAACCGAACCATCGAACCCAAACTTGGGTTTCGAACCGAATGACCGAACGTCCGAACATCCAAACCGCGTTCTGTTTGCCCACCCCTAGCATGCACCACACACACGACGCACATGTATGCAAATTGCATGTCCTCCCAGCACGGAGTCCATAGCGCATGTGCAGACTTGGGATTGTGGCCAATAATAATAATAATAATAATAATAATAATAATAATAATAATAATTTAAAAATGCTATAGGGTTCCCATCCCTCACACAAGCATAGGACATTAAAATACAATTAAAAACCTAAAATCCATTTAAAACCCAATTAAAACAGTTTTAAAATGAGTGGGAAGCAGGGAAGGTAAAGTGCATTGAGGGGAGCCAGCACTGATTCTTCTAAAAGCACCAAGGGACAAGGAGAGTCTTTAAACATTTTTTTAAAGCTGAGAAGGGAGGAACTGAGACATATTTGGGGGGCAGTGGGAGGAGCTCCACCCCAAGGAATCCATGCCTTATCTTGTGCATTAGTACTAAACCAAAGAGTGGTGTGTTGTTTTTTAATCTGGGGATTTTATTTGCATATCTGGTTAGCCCTCTGGATGTCTGAATGTCCTCAGCCAAAGGGAAGGTTTGTACATCCATTTCCCCACCTAGTTCTTGTCTGTCAGTTGTTTGGCTTTTCAATGATTTAGAGGCATTCTCAGCCCCACAATTATGGTCCTCGCTGCCCCTGGATCTTCGACTAAGCCCCAGCATGTTCTTCTGGAAGTGACGTAAGATCGTTCTGTCTGGCCGGGCATTTGACAGGCAGGGATAGGGTGGTGGGGGGGAGTTTATGCTGTAAGCCACCCTGAGCTTGATTGGGAAGGGTGGGGTATTAATGCAAGCAAACAAAGAAAATATTTCATTGTTCAGTTATTCATTCCTCGGATCAGCCTGTTTTGCACTCTCAACCCTGTATACTATCGCATATTATTCCACCCTGGCCACTATCTTTCACTGGGATGCAGGACCTGCCACGTGCAGCAGCTCCACAATGAGAACACAGCAATAGGTATTAGCCTGGTGTCGCTGAATAAATATATTAAGCCAGAGAATTTAGCACAGACAGAGCCCACGGTAAGTGAGAAGCAGGGAAATTCATTAGCATTGAAATAAGCTAGTGGTTATCTAGGTGTGAAAAACTCCATTATAGGAAATCCGCCCCCTCTTCCTTGCCTGGGCACTACCCAAAAAAGGTTCCATGTAAAATAATCCTCACTGAAATAGCAGAGAATGAATGAGCTGTGTGTTATTACCCTGCCAGAACTGGGAAGGGCCAATGGCAGGAATGAAAGGCTCTGGGGCTTCGGGAACTAAGGTGCTTCAACCTCTTTTGAGTTCAAGAACCAAGCACATCTGATCCTGGACTCCCGGACCCCTCCCCAAACACACCTCCATCCATCTACCCACTGTCCCAGCCCCCCACTCCTGCCTGTGACCCAGGGCTGAAACAAGTACCCATGGGTATTAATACCTGCAATTTCGGAAACCATCTTGGGTCCCTAGGGAGCTACTCAAGTCCCGATCAGGTAACTGATACCAGGCCCAGACTTAGGGGCAGGTCCCCTAGGCCCGGGCCTTGGGCGGCATTTTCGGAGGGGGGGCGGCAATTGCTGGCACCACCCGCTCCGTTTTTTTCCCTCCCTGCATGGCTGGAGGTTGCTGCCCACAGCCGAACCCTGCTGCCTAGATCCCCATCCCTCAGCTGCCTCTGCCTTCTCGCTGCCTGCTAGTAGTGCAGCAGCAACAGTAGTAGCAGCAACACTGGGACACCAATCGGGCTGGGAAATAAAGCTGTTTGTTTACAAACAACTTCTCCCCATGTGAGTGATCAGAAGGCTGTTGCCTTGTAAAGAAGGTTCTTTGAGATGGCGTCTAAAATTCTTTGCTGCCCTCATAGTGTCTGCAAAGTCACGTTCAGCGGAGCTGTTCTTGGTGGTGCGGGGGCTGGTCAGTCCGGCCTCCCTCTGCCTGGATGGGGACGTGTCCCAGGCCCACTGTGATGAGTTTGCCACCTACTTTGCAGACAAAATAGCTCAGATCCAGAGTAACTTCGACACCGGGTGAGAAGCAGGAAGTGAGGAGCATGAGGTTATGGAGGCACCGTCTGGTCGATCTTTCTGGGAAGAGTTTCAGGATGTGATGCCAGCCGATGCGGTGGATGTCCTGGGGTCTGTTAGGGTCACCAGTAGTGAATTAGATCCATGCCTGTCCTGGTTGGTGAAAGCCTCCAAGGAGACATTGGGGACGGTGCTGGCGAGGGTGGTTAACGCATCCCTTTGGCAGGGGAGGTTATCATCCAACCTCAAGGAGGCTGTGCTGAGCCCCCTGCTGAAGAAGCCATCTTTGAATGTGGACGCACTCGCCAGCTACCATCCTGTCTCTAATCTTCCCTTTTTAGGGAAGCTTATTGAATGGGCAGTGGCTCAGCAGCTCCAGGCCAATCTGGACAGTATCGGTTTCCTTGACCCTTTTCAATCTGGGTTCCACCCCGGCTATGGTGCTGAGACGGCGTTGGTGGCTGTGGTGGACGATATCCACTGGGAGATGGACGCAGGATGTTCGACCTTTAGATCTCTTGGCTGCTTTTGATACCGTGGACCATGGGCTGCTGTTGAGACGGCTGCGAGACCTGGGAGGTCTGGGCGGAATGGTCGACAAACTCATGAGAATCAAAGTTCTCTTCATCATTCTCTCAAGATTCTAAAAAATGGCTGCCAAGTGGCGGTGTATGGGCAGAGTGACCACGGTGGCCATTTTGCGCACGTGCAGAGTATTTGGGGATCTTGAGAATCTTGCAAGACTCTCGAGAAACGTCAAAAATGCTCTGCACGTGAGCAGAATGGAGGTCAGTGGACTGCACATGAGCAGAATGGAGGTCAGAGGGCTGCACGTGTGCAGAATGGAGGTCAGTGGGCACATGTGCAGAATGGAGGTCAGTGGGCTGCACATGTGCAGAATGGAGGTCAGTGGGCTGCACATGAGCAGAATGGCCGCAGCGGCTTTTCTGCGCATGCACTGAGCATTTTTAAGGGGTTTGAAAGTCCCGCAACTCGGAAAACTTGGTGAGATCTTATCCGCTGCGGCGAGAGTCTCGCACATTCTCGCGAGAATGCAAAGCGCCCCCTGTCCATCTCCCCACGTAGCTGCACTCCCCACTTCAAACACACAGACCCCTGCACCTCTCCCCCACATACATTCGCCTCCTCCAGGCAGAGAGGGAGACAGACAGACAAACCCACGCCTCCGTAATCTCACACACAAGCATCCAACCCCCTCACACACACACACACCACAGACACAAACAACACACCCCTTCCTCCAAAACACATATTATCCTTCTTTAAGCTGTGATCCCTGCAAAACACTCACCAACGCTGAGGCAGCTGGTGGGCTGTGATTGCTGCTTACTACAAAGCTTATAATTATCCCCGTCAGGTGCCCTCTCCTTTCATTCATTTCTCGTTTACACCTGTTGATTCTCCCCTTCAACGAGATTGTAAGCTCTTTTGGACAGGGACTGTACCTTTGATTTGCTAGCATAGCCTCTAGCCAAATAGTTACACACACAAACACACTTCTTTTAGCAACCTGGCCTGGCACGTTCATCCCTCCCCTCCCCCTCTTCCCTCCCTCTCCCTCTCCCTCTCCCTCTCCCTCTTCCTCTCCCTCTTCCTCTCTCTCCTCCCTACGAAGCCAGTAGCTTGGGCTTCATCTTTGACTCGCACCTTACCTTCAAACCCTATATTGACTCCGTTGCCNCTCTCTCTCTCTCTCTCTCTCTCTCTCTCTCTATCATTTATGGGAGCCTTGTCCATGGGCTTTTTGCCACTCTAACAGATCCTGTTTCAATTCGCACTTCTACAACCTGTGGGCTGTTTTTAAATTGGCACATCTGGGAGGCAGGTCCATGGAGCACCAACGCACAATGGGGGGGGGGGATTTAAATGGGCCAGGATGGGTGTGCACTGGGTGTCCATGCCTACCCATGCACAGCCCACTCCTGTCCCCACACGGAGTATCCCAGATTTTTTTTCCTGATGCGCTGTGTGTGGGTACGAGTCGGTGGTGCATGCGTCATGGGAGTGCGCACCCACCCACAGTGCCATCACACAGGAGTTTGGGTGGGTGGGAGATGGGTGGACCTCCATGGGCACATCCTATTTAAATACAACCAGTGATATGACTCCTGTTTAGAGCTGGAATAAATAACTGCAAAAATAGGTCTATTCATTGAATTTCCAGTATCCAAATTGACCTGTAACATTTGAGTACTAATCAGTCTCTGGTTAGTGCCTGATTTGGGTACCCAATGTCACAGAATCTCGACTTCTGGCCCTAGAACGTTGACTTCTGATCCAGGAATATTGACTCCTGGTCCCGATTCTTCTTCTTCTTGCTTTTTGAACAAGTTTCTGGCCTGATTTTTCAGTTGTCTGTCCCGATTTACCAATTTGTGATCAGAAAATTGGAAATTCAGTAATGGAAATTATTGATTTTCTGGGTAGTCACGTACCTAGTCAGTATCCAGAAATACAGGTATTACCTGCAAGTACGAAATTGGGTACCTGTTTCAGCTAGTGTTATATACATGGGTCACCAGGAGCATCGACGTGATGATTTCAAGGAGAAGTCTGGACCAGTCCCCCACCAAGTCCCCCCCACCAAGTCCTAAGAAACCCTGCCTCCTGAACTCCTGGAAATGTTAGTGGCAGAGTAGAACATGGAGAGGGTCCTGTGGCTGCTCACTCACTCTATCGGGAGTGAAGAAGGATTCCCAGGAGAAGGGGAAACAATGGTCAAGAAAGGAAGCCAGTCCCGCTCACACTTGCTTCCTGTTGCAACAGAGACACCCACTAGAGGAAGAGGCAGGCCAAGTTCTGCAGCCTTTCCTGTAGGTCTGTGTTGTGCATGGAGTAGCTATTCAGAAGAGTTCCTGCCGATGGGCACACAAATCAGCAAAGGGCCAGGTGTGCCATGCAGAGCAGGGCAAGAGACTCTGTGCCCACCTTCTGCCAAGCACACCAAGACAGACAAAAATATCACCTTGCCATGGTGCTAGGGCTGGTCTGAGAATTTCCAAGGACCAGGGCAAAGATCAAATGTGGGGGGACCTGGTGATTCCACCCCCTTTGCCATGGCCATTCCCCCTTAGGGACACCCTTTGCACGGCCCTAGAGAATGAAATGGTCATGTTTGGGTCTCCGTTGGAGGGGAGTGGGGCCCCTGCACTAGAGCTGAAACAGATATCCAGCAAGACGGGTATACCATCAAATTTCTGATACTCATATTTGGTACTAATCAGTACCATAATATGATCCAAATTGGGTACTTCCTGGACGCGATCCAGAACTCATGTGTGCATGGCTTCTGCATGACATCTGTGTGGTTTGCGTGCACGCCAATGGGTGTTTTTACACACACATTTCTCCTGGATGTTTGCTGTAATATCCAGAACTTTCTGTGTGTCTAAATCACTCATCCAGATCTTAAACATTTGGATCTTTGAACTTCTACATGAAACTTCTCCCAGAACCTTTGTGTGTAAAAGGTTCTCCTGGTAAATGGCTTTGCTTCAGGCAGCTGTGTGTGGTCACTTGGTTTCCATGGCAGCCTGTCACGTCTACAGCTGCGGCTACTTTAGGCTGCCTCGGGGCAGTGTTTGTGTGAAGAATGCATCCAGGAACTGCCTCAGGGCAGTGTGTGTGTGAAAAATACATCCGGAACTTGTAAACCCAGAAGACTGAAACATCCAGAACTTTAACGTGTGTCTAAAAATGCCCAAT
This sequence comes from Sphenodon punctatus, assembly GCA_003113815.1. NCBI lineage: Eukaryota > Metazoa > Chordata > Lepidosauria > Sphenodontia > Sphenodontidae > Sphenodon > Sphenodon punctatus. Next base: position 2,842,813 of record QEPC01009472.1, on the reverse strand, counting down.
GTCCCCATAACGAGGGTGCATGCGGGTTGTGTACACAGGGTTTGGGATCAGCCCCATTGGGTGTTAACAGATAGGCTGGGAGCCCACTGGACTCGCCCTTACAACCAACTCACGTCGGCTCTGCGATGACCCCTGCAGATAGGCTGGCAGATCCCCCAGCTGCAGTCTGTGCTTCCCAGCTCCACTATAGAGTTGTGGTCACTCCTGTGACCACTCTAAGCTGTGACCGCGACTCTGTGATGAAGAACGTGGTCTGCCCGATGGTCTCCACCATCAGAAGGGAAGCAGTCACATGGCAGTGTGTTGCCCTAGTTCGGGCTGGGTTTCCCTGCCAAGTGTGCGGCACCATTCTGGGGATGACACCGTGAGGAGCTGCCCTGACCCAAGCTGGGGCAAACATCTGGTGGCCACCCTTCACGCCTTATAAGAGAAGCTCTTGAGAAGATCTCACTGACAGTTCGAGATCTCACGAGATGCTTGAGGGGGGAAAAAAATTGAAAAATAAATGCTCTGTGTATGTGGCAGCGTGGCCCTTTCCCAAGATGGCGTCAGCTGCGTCGGTGCTATTTTGGAAAAGGGAAGCTGGTCTGCGCATGATGCGGAGAGGCCATTTTGTGCATTTACAGATCGTTTAAAAAATTTCCCCCCAAGAACTTCACGAGAACGATGTTGCGAATGGCCGATTCTCGGCTTGTTCTCGATCTCAAAAGTCTCGTTGAGAGCCTGGTTCTTGAAGAGATTCTCGAGACAAGTGCGATCTCATTTCAGCCCTGGAAAATGTGAATATTACCCACGGGTAATCAAGTACCCGTTTCAGGAGTCCCCACGTGGCTATTAACTCTGCTTGTAAGCAAGATCAGACTCCAGCTCCACACTTGTGAATAAGAAACAAGCCACCTGGCTAGTATTTTATACCTGTCACCAGTTCCTGCAGAAATGGCAGCTGCTTGGCAGGCTTGCAACTCTGCCCTCTTCTTGGCCTCCCCCCTGAAAAAAAGAGCATTTTCTCCTGCTCTCTCACTCACTCTTGCAAAAACCCATGTTTTCCTTAGTTGCTAACCCAAACAGCTTTCATCCTCCGCATGTCACCGGCAGAGAGAGACTCTGTCTTGTCATTTCCTCACAGAATTCAGAGACACAAACTCTAAAATTAGAACTCGCCAAAGACAGTGGCATCCGGGTAAATTAATTTAATGTTGCTTCAGCTGAAGCCTCCGGGGAGGACGAGGCTCTACCTGCAAGAAACTGATAATAAATAACATATGAAAGTGAAAGCAAAAAAATAAAATAAATAAAACAGGCACCAATTCCCCCCTCCCCCCCAGCTGCTGTTTCCAGAGCCTGTTGGGTTTTATTTTTATGAAATAAAAGTGGGAAGAGGATGGACGTGATTTCAGAATGGAATTGAAAGGAGCAAATCCCCCAGGGCTGCATGCTGTCTGCCTGAGCTATTATCAGGGTCCTATAACCACAGCATCTCAGATCCTCACGTTCTTTACACAGCAGTCCTGAGAAGAGCTCTCTGCCCATTTTACAGATGACAAACTAAGCCCTGAAGAGACAGAAAGACTTTCCCAAATGCACACAGGAAATCCGTGGAAGTGCTAGGAAAGAGACTGGGGCTGCTTTCAGACCTTACACACACACACACACACACACACACACACGCATATTCTGACTGTGGGAGGGAATGCGCAGCCAGGATATGCATGGGGTGCCACCAGTCTGAAAGCCCCCCCCACATGGCCTTGCTGGCAAACACCCGCAGAGTTATAGAGCAGGATTTTGTACCTCTGCGGGTGTTTCCCAGCAAAGGCACGCGGGGGGGGGGACTTTCAGACCAGCAGCACCCCACGCATATCTCAGCTGCACATTCCCCTCCCCCCCCCCCAGCCAGAATATGCGCAGGAGGGGGAAGATCTGAAAGCGGCCTAAGTTTGCTGCTATGTCCATAGGCTGCGACCATGTCTCTATGGTGGAGAACGTAGATTGGGTCAGGCTAGAGATTAAACAACTAGGCATTTCCATATTTGCTGGTTCAAAAAAAGCCATTCTGATTTCATGAGAAAGTCCAGTGAAATCATAATGGCCACTGGAATTTTGGTCAAAATTCCAGTGTCCATTCCCATTTCACTGGACTTTCTCATGAAATCAGAATTTTGGTCAAAATTCCAGTTGGAATTAATTTCCGATTGGAATTCTGACCAGAATGGTGTTATAAATGCGCAAGAGAGGACTAATAGTGCCGGCATGGAATAACTGAAATGCCAAAGTCACTGAAATAACTGAAGTGAAATTACCGAAACAGATATTTGTTTATAGAATCGAAGCAGAATCTGAATAGAATCTGAATAGTGCCTTGAGTAACCCTCCCGCGGCCGTATGGGTAAGGCGGGACGTAAATCTAAAGATAGATGGATGGATGGACTACATTGGACTCAATTCATAGTGTGTGAAACCATTGGAAATGATCTTCACAAAGGATATTTTTTTTCAGACCATTCATACATCCCTCCCAATATCTAGTTTCCAGAAGCAACCGACATAAGATACTTTCAAGGGAGTGTACAAATACGGGGCATTTATGGAGCAATTCCTTCCCTGTTGTTCACTTCCATCTTCCCGCCATCAGAACTTCCATCACACTCTGAGTTATGAGGTTACATCCTCCAATCATTCTGGCTACTAGTCACTGATGGACGTATCCTCGGAGGATGTATCCCATTCTTTTCTTTAACCCAGTTGATACAAATGTCTGGCTCAGATACTGTTTTATGTTTTGTATCACAGCAGTCCCTAGTGCCGTCGTTCCATTGTACTGGGATGAGTCCCATACACACATGGTTCCTCTCCCCCAAAACATAACTTCTCTGCTTAGGGCAGCTGCCACTTTGGCCACCAGACTGGTGATGAAACCGAGGAACCTGTGACCTCAAATCCCAGGTCTCTACAGCTGGAGCTGCCGTGTAAAACCAGGCTGTAATAGCACTCGTAGAAACTAACCTAAAGCGAATTTGACTTTACACCTTTGTGGAGAATTTCCACCTTTCTGGAATGTCACTCAGTATTCTAACTGCAGGACACGGCTCTTTTGCACTCTGCACGGCACATGGACAAAATGGCAGAGCAGTACTGAGCACCGCCATTTTGTATATGCACACTATGGGGAGAAATTAACCCGATGGTTTCAAGAAGAAAACAGACCAGGTCGTATTCCAGTCCACATTTCACAAGACCGGCCATGTATGCCAAAAACAGTATCTGAGCCAGACGTTTGAAAACCGTACAAAATGTTCTCCTTATATTATTGCCCAGAGACATTAGACACCCAAATGTAGGACTGGAATTCTTAGGACATTTCATATTCACGACAATAATTCACACATTCCTCTTCACTACCAGTTGTACAATTGATAATTTTATTTATTTATTTAATTTGCATTTCATGTATTTGGGTTACTTCAGGATTCTAGTATTTCAATCAATTTGATCATTTCAGTTTCTTACTCCTATCCACCTCATTTAAACAGACATGACATGCACACAACAAATTTGTTGAATGTGGTATTCATTACACTGGACAATAGTATTTTAGACCTGAAACGGATACCTAATTTAGTACACGTGGGTAACACCTCCATTTTCAAATACTGGGTTGGCTACCCAACAGACTACCCAGTCACTGATTGGGTACCCAACTACCCGAAAAATCTGTCATTTCTGTTATCAATTTTCCACTTACCAATGGGTAAATTGGAATGGAATACTGAAAAAAATTGGGATGGTAACTCAAAAAATCAGGACCAGTAGTCAACATTCCTGGACATCGACTTGGGTACCAAAACTTCAGCAAATTTATCCATCTCCGCAGGTACTCATTTCATCTCTAGTGTCAGTCCTACTTTACTACATTCTGCTTCTTTGTCCTCCATCCTGCATCCAAGCAGAGAGTTGGACTATATGGTCCTCAAGATCCTTTCCAACTCTAAGACTCTATGGGAGGAGAATGAGGGAAAACTAGGGCTAAAATGAAATCTGAGTGTTATCAAGATTCTCGTTCAGAATTGCCATGATTGGGAGCTGCCTTGAGCCTCTGCAGAAAGGGTAGCATATGAATTAGACTAAATAAATAAGTTTTCTCAATAGAGAACAAGTCAATAATCAGCTGTTCTCAACACCATTCTCGCCAAGAATTTCATTTAAAAAGAAAAAGAGATCTGCACATGCTCAAAATAATGCTGGGGCCCTTCTGCGCACATGCAGTCCCTTTTTCAAAATGGTTCTCACAACATTGCGGACATTTTGGAAAACAGCACATGTAAGTGGCCATTTTCCGCATGCGCGGACTAGCAGACTTTTTCCAAAATGGTGGCAACGCTGCTGCTACCATCAGAAATGACCAGGAAGCCATTTATGAATGCACGGTTCTTTTTTAAATTTAAACAAGATTCTCAGTGAGATCTTGCACAGTTAGCAAGATCGTCCTGAGATCTCACTAAGGGTTCTCGATTCTCACGAGAATAAAATCAAAAATCTATTCTCGTTTCTGGCCTAGAAAAGAGACCAGGGCACTCATCTTCCTTTGGGCGGGAGGACAGGTTTATGAAGAGCTGCAATGAACAAAATGAAGAGCCACTTGTGGTCCATCAGGGGCCATGGTCGTAGGTTGACGGTAACAAATAATAATCAAGATCGCTGTCAACATGCCAGCATTTAGAAACACCCAAATTACTACAGGAGTGATGGCAGTGGGAAAGAGAACGCTAAGACCTGATCCAGAGGCCAGTGAAGACAGAAGGAGTCATTCAGGGTCATGCACCCCAGCAAGAGGAGATGGAAAGACTCTATTCTCCATTTATCAAAGCAGTTTGGCTTCTGCCTACTTTCCAGTGGGTGGTGATGATGGTCATTTTTGCACTCTTTTACAAACTGTTGCAGTCACCTGCTTTAACGTTCTTCTAAACTGGCGGCACCTGAAGTTCACTAGGAAATCTATTATTTTAAAATGCAAAGTCCTCCCTGGCCCGTCCCCCACAAACCTCATGAAGCTGAAATGTTTTCAAAGTGGAAACATAACACAAGAAGAAGAAGAAGCATCGGGAAGGTGTTGTTGTTGTTGTCTGGCAAACCCTATGCCCATTATTGAGGAGGCAATTACCCATTTTGCTATTTTGAATTGTTATTCAATTACCCAATAACAATTGAACTGCCGCTTCGGAAGAAGTCTTTCTCTAAAACTCCAGCTTAGAAAATCACTTGGCCATAGTTGTTGTTGTCCCTGACTGTACTAGCAGGATAGAAATCTCAACAAAGCATTGAGTTACAAGAGCAGCAGGTAGAAAAACAATGCAGAGATATTGACTTAGGCAGATGTTTTTTTCCAAGCAAAAAAAGGAACTTTGTACGAAAGACGAATCTGCCTCGATTCTTTCAGCTCCCGCAAGTAATGGATGAAGCTTATGAAACCTTTCCTATTCAGAGCCAGCAAGTCACCAGCCTCCCTTTTATTCCAGCTTCCAATTAGCAGATAAGCACTGGGGCTTAATTAATGGAGAAAAGAAAAGGGAATAAAACACATGCTTCATTTTTGGCTCTTTAAAAGAAAAAAAATGAGTTGGCTGTTCGGCATGTGAGAAGATTGAGGTTGGGCCTCTTTATGGAGCGGTGCAGATGTTGTCTGTATTGTTTGGGGGGGGGAGGGCAGAAGGAAGCATAGATTGTAGGCCCTGGACACAATCACAAACCCCCTCTATATGGGATCCGGGTGGGAACCACATGGGATCTGCACGGGATCCAAGTGGGACCCATGTGGGATCCACGCAGGTCCCAAACGGGTTGCACACGGCAGAATGTGCTTTCAGTGGATACCTGCACAGGTGTACATGTGCAGCTTGCGTACTGTGTGCATGGGGCATTGGATTGGGCCCCATGAACAAGGACTCATATTTGCTGCAGGTGCCCCATTGTAGAGCTGAAATGGGAACATAATTTGGTACCTGTGGATAATACCCACATTTTAAAGTATTGTCTCAAGTATTGAATGGGTTACGGGATCCTCAATGAAGTATCAAAATACCCATAAAATTGGTAATTTCCAGTACCATTTTTAAATTTGTATTTTCCCGTTACTGATTAGCAAAATCAGGATGGAAAGCTGAAAAATTGGGACTGAAAATTGATATTCCAGGATGGGACATCAACATTCTTCATTTCATTTCATTTCATTTTTAATTTGTATCCCGCACTCTCCCGCCAGGCGGCTCGAGGCGGCTCACAACAAATGAAACAATATATACATCCACAATAGGGTCAAAATCACATCAACAAATGTCCCCAATCAATACAGTTAAATAATTCTGGGACATTCCAGAACACTGAGTACCCAAATTGGATCATAAATGGGTATCGATTAGTACTAGGGATGGGAAATCCAATGGAAAATCGGAATAAAATCAGAATCAGATTCAATTGCTTTGGATTTGAATTGGATCAGAATTGGTTCATATTTTCCCCTCCGCTGACTGCGATGGGAATTTTTTTTCCCTATTGAGGTTCAAGGTTTTGGTATTGATCTATAAGGCCCTTCATGGTCCAGGCCCCTCATACCTCGGGGACCGCCTCGCCCTCCGCACCCCAGAGCAGCTCCTTCAGTCTGCCGGAGGTGCCTTCTTGGAGGTCCCCCGTGTTAAGCGGGGGGCCACGATGGAGAGGGCATTCTTGGTGGCCGTGCAGCGCCTTTGGAACTCCCTCCCCGAGGAAGCTCGCCTGGCCCCAAGCCTGTTGACATTCCGGCAAATTTGCAAAACCTGGCTGTTCGCCCAGGCCTTTGGGGAGGGGGGGGGAAAGGTTTTTTTTATCCCCTTCCACCCTTATTTATTGTATATATATTATTATGTTCCCTGGTCCTGTTTTAATTGTTGTAATTTTATGAGTGTTTTAAAATATTTTATAGCAGTATTCTTATATTTTGTTGAGACTGTAAGCCACCCCGAGCTGTTTCAGGAGGGGCGGGGTATAAATGTGAATAAATAAATAAATAAGTCAATGGGAAACTGAACCTATTCATTCTAATGGGCAATGCAAGGTATATCGGTTCTTGAGCTGCAATCAGATTAATCCAAAGCAATAAAAGTTGGGTGAATCTGATTCCGATTTTCCCATCTGTAATTAGTACGCAATATTTCCAAGTCAATTCAGATACCAGAAATGTCTTTTCAGGAATAGCCCCCTCCCAAGCCAGCCCCCCCTTAGAAATCAGCTCAGTTTACGGTCAGTTCCATAGTTTGATAACAATTAGCAGGTCTCATAGTATTACTAATGCCAGGAAACAGCCCTCTGGCAACCACGCCCAGCCCTATTTCGGCCAGGCAACAGTCCTCTGGCTGGCTTGCTCACCGTTCTGGTCTTCAGCAGTCCATACTCACACAGCTCCAGTCCCTGGGCTTTTCCCAGAAGCCCAGCATCCCGACCACTCTTGGTTATCCCCAGCACTCCTGGCTGTTCTTAGTTATCCCAGGCTACTCACCAGTCTTCAGGACCATGGAGAGAGTTCCTGCTGAGATCCCAGGTTCTATGAGAGATGTGTCCCTGGCCACAGCCAGACACAGACTGAAGCCTCCTCAGACTTGGTCTCCTCTTATACCCCAGGAAGTGGGAGTGGGTAGCTGTTCAGGCTTCAATCCCTTAAAGGGCAAGCATCTTGCCACGTTCACGTCTGTCTCTTTGCTGGCTTTTCTCAGTATAACAGGGCTGGCTTTGCCAAGCCCTTCCCCATTCATCCAGTTCAGTTTTCTTGTGCATCCCAGCCTGCCCAATCCTGAGGCTGGTGCCTGCGGCACTCTTAAAAGGGCAGCAGCCCTGTCATTCTGCTCCCTGCCACCGCAGGGATAGACATTTTTGCAGGAATTCATTTCAGCTCCAGTCCCTGGCCATGATTAAAAGCTGGAAAATTATTATTATTTTATTATTATTATTATTATTATTATTATTATTATTATTTTAATTTATATCCCACCCTTTTCCCAAAAGGATTATCCAGAAAACTATCTGCTGCAAAATATCTTATCAAATTTGCCCTCTTTGAACCGTAGCCTGCAGAACAGATAATAACCACTGTTTGATTCCTGCTTCATCAAATATATGTTTGGGTTATTTCAGGTGGATTATTTGCTTGTTTGGTTACTTCCGTATTAGTAGTGCTATTGCACATGCACAGTAGGCAAAATGAAGTATCCAAATAACTAAGTAATGGGACAACCAAACCTACAAATAACCAGTTCACCAAAAATGAGCAACCAGACAACTAGGGATGAAATGAAATTTAGCCAAAACAGAAAATCTCATTGAAATCCCAATCTCCGATACCATCGCCGAGTGGTGCTCAGGGATTATTTTTCATCATACCAAGACCTCTCGGGTGGAGTTCCACAGGGTTCTGTCCTGTCCCCTCTCTTATTCAATATGTAAATGCAGCTGCTTGGTGAGGTGGTCAGGAGGTTTGCGTGTGGTGTCACCACTATGCTGATGATGCCCAGCTTACTCGGTGTTTGGCAGCTGTAGGGGACTGGATGAGGGTGAACCGACTGAGGTTGAATCCTGACAAGACGGAGGTGATGGTGGTGGGGAAGACAATGAAGATCATGGCCCCTATCACTGATGGGAGTCTGTCCTTCATTGGTCTCCCAGGTACGGAGTCTTGGGGTGCTCCTTGATCCGCTTGGATGTTCAGGTGGAGACTGTGGCAAGGAGTGCTTTCTGCCAGTTACATCTGGTGCGACGACTTCGAACATATGTTTTGGACTCCGACCTGGCCACTATCATCCATGCTTTCATCACCTCTAGGCTGGACTATTGTAACGCGCTCTATGTGGGGCTACCCATGATGATGGTTTGGAGACCGCAGCTGGTGCAGAATGCGGCGGCCTGTCTCCTGGTGGGATTGGGCCGCTGGGAGCATGGTGCGATTGGATCTCCAATCTCTGCATTGGCTGCCTGTAGTCTTCTGAACCCAATTCAAGGTGTTGGTGCTTGCCTATAAAGCCCTAAACAGTCTAGGCTCTACCTATCTGCAGGACCGCTTCACCCCACGGATTCTAGATTGGCCGCTGTGGTCATCTGGGGGTGCCCTCCTTGAGGTCCCCCGAACTTTCTGGGCGGGGGCACGATGTAGAGGACATTCTCGGTGGCCGCTCTGTAGCTGTGGAACTTCTTTCCGGTGGAGGTCCAATTAGCCCCAGATCTCCCCTCTTTTTGATGTAGTTGTTCTGCCTGGCATTTGATGGGGAAGATGGGTAAAGAGTGGGAGCAGTGGGTTGGGATTTTTCTTTTTTCTTTTTATCCTCCTTGTAATGAATGGTTTTATATGTTTTATTGTTATTGTAAGTCGCCACGAGTTGCTGTGTCAGAGGGGCGGGGTATCAAGTTTTTATAAATAAATAAATAAATAAATAAATAAATAAATAAAATAAAATAAAATAAAAAACCTCAGTACTCGGTAACGACTGACATTTTGTTTCTTGATTTATTGACTTTCCACTTCCTGGGACCCCATTTACCACTTTGCTGTTGACCGCTTTGCCATCCATTTCAAATCCAGAGCGGTAATCCCGATACAATATAACATTTCTTGCACTCCATTTCCCCTGGTACTTCCCTGTCAATTATTGGCTGGTATGCAGATTCCTTTACTAATCTGAAGTCCAGTTGCAGATTAGTCAAAGTAAAAAAGGGAACAACATAGAACAACAATTCTGATTGGAGGCACTGGAGTGGAGGTTAAGGGTCACTGGGGGGAGATTAAGGGGTGGGCTATTCGCACAGTGATTGATTGGCTCAGAAGAAACTCAGGAGTAAAATAGTACCATCAGCTGTAAATGAATGGTATGTGGGATGCAGTAAAAGCTAAGCAGAAAGTTGGTAAATCGAGATGTATCCCACAGTATTGCGAGAATCAGGAAATCACATCGGTACTGCGAAATGGTTGGGAAATCGATCTCAGTTCCTGATATGGCAGCAGTTTAACTGTTCGTTTCAACCGTACAGACAACTGAATAAGCAGATTTGCGAATATCCATTTTGATTGCAAATAGAGTGGCTGCCCCGCCGCAATTATGGAAGTTCCTCCCGTGTGGTGGTTGCTCTGAGCCCATGCCTACTCATCTTCTGGAGGTGATATAAGAACTTTTTTATTTGGTCAGGCATTTGGAAAGTAGGAACAGGGTTCAAGGAGATTTGGGGGTAACGGTTTGGGGAATTTTGCATATTGTAATCTGCCCTGAGCCCTTGGGATAACAGATGAATAAAATAAGTCAACAAACAAACAATATTTGGATAGCTCTCGGAAAATGCAAATAATTACCCAAACCAATGTCTGCGTTGTGGACCTCAGGTGAGTACATAGACCAAGACTGCAATTCCATGCATGCAAAATGTTTACATGAGCTGGAAGGGCATGGGAATTTGCCCTGCCTTTTGACCCCACCACCACCATGGCAGCCCCTTCTGCCCCGTTTTTCTTTCCTGGTTGCAGCAGAGTTGGGAGGAGAGGGGACTTTCCTACAATCACCCTATGCATGCTCACTGACCGCGATCCCAAACCTCCTGCGTGCAGGATCCACGCAGGTCTTGCATGGCTTACCTGTGGCACAAGGTCCCCACCATGGGGGTGCACGTATCACACAGTGCACATGGGGCATGGGATCATCCCCGCTGTCTGGAGTCGTGTTCAATTGTAGTATTTGTCTCTGTGTGTGTGTGTGTGTGCATGAGGTTTGTGTGCAGACCTTGGATTGGGGGCTTGTAGCAGCAAGGCCTCCAGGGCCACATGGGGGCACTGGTTTTCAGTTTGGGGAACTAGCACAACCTCGCTGCCACGCCCTTCCAGCTGAGTCTGGTATTTAACCCACAGATTTGGGGTGCACTATGTAGGGGTTCCCCTGTAGGGTTCCTACCCTTGGCCTCCATCTCCCCTTACAGCCAAGGCCTACACCTCCAATAGTGCACAGTCATAGGGGTAATAACTCCCCAGAGTGTCCTAGGACCCCTATAGGGTCACACAGAGTCTCTCCCTAGTCGAGGGTTCAGCCTCTCCAGCTAGGAAACCCTCAGGGTGCTCGTTAAAAGTCCTGGTGGCCTAACACCAAGCAGATCCCACCTGATAAATCCAGTCCCCTGTTAATCCTCACAGACTTCTGAAGGCAGGTACCATGGGTGGGTCCCTGGAGCCACTTCAGTCAGGAAGGAAGGGAGCTTGAGCAGCTAGCTCCTCCTACTCCTATGGCCACCCACTCTAGACTGAGCCAAGACCCTGTATAGGCCCTGCGCATGCTCAGTTCGTTCCCTCTGTCTCTACTGAGCATGTCACTGGACTTAGAGCTCAGAGAGAGTGACATACTGAGCATGCCCCAGCACTTATAGTTCAGGAGCCTCTACTGAGCATGCTCCAACAGGCTTCACTCTGACAATATAGCTGTTGGCAGGTCAGGAACAGGGCTTCAACAGGTTCACAGAAGCTGCCCTGTTACAGGGCTAATATCCAAAAATATAAAATCTAGTATTTCTTTTGGCTCTAGTCCAGCCCTTTTCACCAAAGTAAGATTTGTCGTACCTAAAATATCTGGAGATGCATCTAACACACACCCACACTGTAGAGGAGGCATTTCCCATATTAATCTGTAGTAAATGCTACATCTCTGCTGTAACCCTCAGCCCTGGCATTTCAAAATGGCTATCACATAGCCTTCTACTTTGACGTGGGCTCCCAGATTTGCAGGCCATTGCTCCTGTCCAAGTGAGGGGACCAACAAATTAAATTGGCAGGTTGCCATACAGAGCAGGTCAAGATACAGCTGAACCCATGATAGTCATTGCCTCCCTCACTGCTAATACTGTCATGAAAGTGAAGGGGAACTTGGACCTCTGAGGCCATTGAGAGACACTAAGGGCTCGCCTACTTGAACTCTCTCTCTCTGTAGTCAGGTGAAGGTTTGATTCAACTAGGACATGTAATGGTATTTGATTTAACTGGGGTATACAATGGTACTTGATTTAACTTAGGCATGTAATGGTGTTCGATTTAACTTGGGCAGGAAATGATATTTGATGGCAAAGGTTAGAGGGCCCAACTTGAGATGATTGTTAGAGCAGGACATGGATTTTGTAGCAGGACAAGATGGAGGTACACCCTCTGAGCTGTGGGGAGACGCTTGTACACCCTATGCCCACATTCTGCCCAGGATTAGCCCTTACAACAGTTTCAGCACTGCCACATTCCCAGGCAGCGTTAAAACACAGAACACACAAGAATCTCTTCCTCTTGCTGCCTCTGCACCAAAGATCCCCTTGCAAGGAACTAAAACTAAATAGCACTGCAGCCTCCACAGAGCAGTGTCTTGTCTTCCTCATTATATGCATGAAGAGCACAGCTTTAAGGAACATCAGCGGCATTCAGTTCTGAGACATTCATTCGCTATGACTCCTGCATCCTTAATATCCCATTTTGCCTCGTCTGGTAATAAACTAGCACTCTCGACTTACTCTGTGAACAGGGAAGCCCTGTTCTTTTCAGCCGTGACAATGCAAAGAGCCCTTGAAGGCTCTAAAATATGGTTGGTGTCCTGATTACTGTGAAAATACAGATGAGAAAGCAAATAGGGGCAGCTCCTTGAAGGGGCGAGGGGAAGGGGGGTGAGATCTTTAGATGGGCAGGAAGCCAGGAGGATCAAGCCAGGATGAGCTTATTCTTTTCTTGCAGAGCACACAACATGCTTTTCTTGAAACCCCTTTAACCTGGTTTAGTAATAAAGTGCTGCCTAGCAGAAGTGCAAACTGGGTGGGGAACACCTGCCCTCAGGCCAATCCCCCAGCAGAGGAGGGGAGTTCTGGGGCAGGGGGTGGGGGGGAGGACCTCCAGGTTCCTTTTCCTTCTCCCTCCTTTCTTGCCTCTGCTGGGTGCTTCTCATTGCACCCCCGGAAATCTCATCCTGGGGAGCCGTTCTGACAGGGCTCTCCCCATCTCTTCTCCTCCTCCCTTCTGATCGATAACGGGGAAATCGGTAAATTGGTACCATAAACGACTGGTTTTTCAGGTGTCTGGCAGTGGTACTTGAAAATGTGGGTATTCCTTAGGGATGCGCACCAGGGACCCATTACTGAATTCGTAATTTCGTTATTATTTCATTATTATATAGCTTCAGATTTTGTCATTTTGGTATATATAAATTTGTTTTCGTTATTGAACTTTGTTTTTACAAGGTTTCTACAGCTGGAAATGTGTACGTAAGCCACAAAATGAATTTTGTATAGAATCTGGACCTGTTATTTAATCTTTCTGAACCTTGGCACAGATGATCCCTTGTGTAAGGGGTATATTATGTCCAAATTGCATCCAAATTGGATTGGGAAGAAAGGAAGTTACAGCCATAAATGCATTAAAAACCATAATGCTTATAAAATCTGGATCCTACATCCAATCCTTCTAAAATTTGCCAGGATGTTCCCTTGGGTGGGAGGTAAACTCGGTCCAAATGTTATTAAAATCAGATGCAAAATAAAAAAGTTACCCCCTAAGCTATGTGTCCCACAGACAGAAAATAACGAAATAATGACAAAATAATTATGAATTCCTGACTAGCCTGTGGTATCAGTGCGGTGTAGTGAACAAGGTTCTAGACTTGGACCTGGGAAGCCAAGACTCAAATCCCACCCTAGCCATGAACTCACCAGTTAGTTTTGGGCAAGTCACAACCTCTCAGCCTCAGTTCCCCCATCTGTAAAATGGGAATATGGGTGTGTCTTTCCCCGTGGTCCCCCTCACCTTTGCCCATCTCAGATATAAGGACCTGCCTCTGAAAAATCGGTGACTGGAAAGCGCTGTGTACACTTAGGAGCGCTATAGAAATGAGTAGCAGTGTAGTAAAGCAGACTGAAACTGAGACGTCCATCTGGTTGGTACCCCCTGTCCATTTCTGAATTAGTTGGCTCCCGTTCATGGCAATTATTTTTTATTGGCTCCATCAAGGCTGCACAGCAATCGTCCTGACTTGCGTTGTTTTGCTCAAGGCAGAGCCAAGCTTATAAGCTGTAACGATCCATCACTCAGGCTAGCTGCGCCGCGTAAGGCCTGGGTGGCAGCTTCAGCTGAAAAATGGAGCTTGTGCAATCCAGCTACAACTCTCACCCCTTGGGGGAACAGAATTGCTGAGCTGCTCCCTTGTTCTGTCTAGAACACAGAGAAGAGCCTGGGTTCTCCTCTCGCTGTAGAAGGCGGTCATGGTCACAGGGCTGAACGTGTCACCTGACCTTTCTCGGACAGGAGGGGGTGTGCAATAGGCACATCATCCGTTTCCAAAAACCCGTTCGTTTTCAGGAGGGTTTGGCAAAGGACTCTACCTCAGCCGACACCACTGGCACTGTTTTGCAAAAAGGCCACGCATGTGCAGAACAGCCCCAGAAGCCATTTTGCACCCGTGCACTGATTTCTTCTTATTATTTTTTTTAAAAATGGGCAAACCACCTCTCAGCCTCTGTTCCCCATCTGTAAAATAAGAGACAAAAACAAATAAAAATGAGAACGAATGAAATCAATCAAATGTAATTTGCTTATTCATTTGTTTTCATGACCTTAGGTATGAAAACGAATGGGGCTCCATAATGAATTAAACAATACAAAATTTCCCTGACCTGGAAAGGGATGGAGACATACCAGAAGGGGCAGGGTAAATGAAATCCTCTCCTGACCCACCCCCCACACTCCCCAAAAGATTTTCCTGGGTTGTCTAGGTGCTCCTAGATATTCCAGAAAATTAAGGATTTCACCCGTACGGCTGACATGGGTAGCTCATTTGTGACTCATAGGGAACACATGCAATTTGCAGTATCGTGCCAAGTGCCCGAGAGACTACCTGAGACCTGATTGGGTACCAATGACTTGGAAATACCAGGGGTTGTCATGAACGGGTTACTGTTTTACCATGTTGCAATCAGCACTGATTGCTAAAACGTTAAATAGGTAAAGACATCGGGACAGGAAGTCCGAAAATTGGTACCAGAAGTTGGAAAACTGGTACCGGAAGTTGGAAGATTGGCACAAATAAAGGCATTTCGGTACATCAAGTACACCACCCGGCAATAATCAGTTACCGATAGTATCTGAGGATGTTACTGGATCAGGTTACGTACCGCAATTTCGAAGAGCATACCTGTTTTTTCAGGTACTCATTTCAGTTCTACCCAGAACCCCTAGATGGCTGGTCAAAGTCCAGAGAGTCCAGAGTTGGGCACCATAGCTACCTTATGCTATACTGATGATACAATCTTCTCACCTTCATCATCACCATAGAAATCCTTCATATATTTATTCTCACAATATTCCTGTGATATTGGACAGTGCTGTTACTCACATTTTACATTAGGGAAATGGATACCCAGAAGGGACAGGTGATTTGCTCATCTCATACAAATAATCTTTGGCCAAGAATCGATTCTGGAGTTGAAAACTGAACCTGGGTGTCTCAAACTACACCTCAGGGGACAGCCTTCCTAAATAACCATATCACTGTCATTTTATTCCTTCCATAAGAGGAGTAGCTCGTTATGCTATGGCTCTTCAGCTTGGAGACAAGACAATCAAAGGAGGGACATGAAATAAACAAACTAATAAATAATAAATCTTGGTTGCCAAAAGGATTCAATGAGTTCTTAGAGGACAGATGAAAGAGGGTTACAAAAGCAAGCGTAGTGTGCAGCAAGCGATAAGCGATCTGTTGTTTACACTTCCTCCAAATACTAGAACTATGGGACACCCAATGTAATTAACTGGCTACGGTTTTTAAAACAAACAAAAGGACATTCATTTTCACACAATCTGCAACTAACCTGTGGAACTCACTGTCAGGGTACATTGTGGAGGTCAATCGTATAGAACTCAGGAATGCGGAGAGGCATTCTCTGCGGCTGCTCCATAGCTCCGGAATATGGCTGATACGAGATCTCGCAAAAGTGAGAAATCTCATCGAACTCTGAGTTCTCTGTTTGTCCCAGACGGGTATACAACAGTAAGATCAGGGCACAGAATCCTCCTAACAAAAGGAGCCCATAACTCAGCCCCAATAAGCACATTGGGGCTGAGTTATGGGCTCCTTTTGTTAGGAGGATTCTAGATTCTTTTCAGGCCAGATTTCTGACCGGCCTTCTGGGATATATCAAAGGAACCCCCCATGCAATGGTGAGGCTGGAGTTGGGTCAGAGGGGGTGGCAGCAGATGTCTATGGAACGGGCCCTTAAGATGTGGAGTAGAACCTTCCTGGGGCAAGAGTCGTTGCTCCTATGGAGCTCAGGAAGGATAGTTGTGTAAGCCCATGGCAGCGTAGGGTGGAGGACCATCTGCAGACTATAGGGCTAGCACGGGAGTACCTAGCTCATAGGCCATACGTTACAGTGGCAAGGGAGCTTGTTCAAAGGACACGTGACATCGACAGGCAAACAGAGATGGCCAGGGTAGGAGAGGCTGGGCATTTGAGGAATTACGATCAGTGGGCCCCTCCCCCAGATTGCATGGCCCCATATTTAGCCTTGTGGATGTCTGCAAAAGCCAAACAATGGCTTTTTCAGGCCAGAGTAAACGCTATACCATCGCGGGTTTGGGATGGTCGCTTTACGGGGATCCTCTTTGGCGAGCGTCTTTGCCCTTTCGATTTTCTTGAGGCGGAGGCAGTCGCTCGTATGATACTGCGATGCCATCTATACGATAAGCTCAGGGAAGAGTTCCTGGCCTCTCTTCTGAAGCGCCGCCCGGGTAGATCTGAAGAGGTGGTGCTGGAGTCCTTGTTGGGGTCTGTAGATAATATTCAGACGATCGTGGGATTTCTTTTTCATATGCTGGAGGCACAGAGGTGCTTTTTGGAATGCAGAGCAACCCCAGAATAACTGTGTTCTTGTACTTTGATAGGAATTCTTGAAGTTGGATATGGGTACTTTGGCACCTGCTGTACTTTAGTTACTAGGCTGGTTATTGTTGTGTGTTTGTTTAAGCCATGATTTGATGTCATAAATATCAATGCAATAAATAGCAATTATTATTATTATAGATTATTTTGCAGGGGTCAAGTGCCGCCGCCATACGCCCCGGAAAGGACAAAGCAAATTCCAAGTGGATTACGGCTGCAATTTGGGCTAGGTACTAGCCTCAGCTGACATAATATGGTATTGTGTGGTTTACCTCCTGGCACAATTTACAGCAGTCCGGGACAGGGCGTGGCATCTTGTGTGTGTTCTCCCCAGGTGCTTTGATATCATGGGGGCTAGTTATAGTTACAGCCATCCCACATTGTTAGAATTTGCTGGCCACCGCAACTGCTGCTATGAATTATCGCAGCTTACTGCTAAATACTTGAAACCCTTCATTTCCTGCTTTCTTCCAATGAGCCTTACACTTCCTGCTAGGGAATTTCATTTGGGGCCTATTATTATTTGAGTAAGCAGATAAAGGTTTTTATTGAGGCTATATACTTATTAGCATAGTCTTTTTATTTATTTATTTTTATTTTTGAGGAACTTTAATTGTTTCATTTTAGAAGTTGGAAAATTCACCTTGGACTACTGGTGTTCGAGGGTGTAAATGCCTAGGTAAAATAGCTTGTTATTCAGTTATAATGTTGTGAGTTTGTTTTGTCTCTTTATATTGATTGTATATGTTGACAATGGCCTATGGTCACGTCATCTCAATAAATTCATTCATTCATTCATTCATTCAACTGAGATGTATTATTATTATTATTATTATTATTAATAATAATAATAATAATAATAATAATAATAAATTTTCTTGGTCAAGAACTCACTTCGGGACGGAGATGCCCTGGGTCTCATAGCTGTGACATTTTTGTTTCTTGTTCAGCTCAACTATGGAACTCCCTTCCCTTGGAGGTTTGCCTAAGCCCTAGTCTAAGCATCTTCCATAGGCAAACTAAGCCCTATTTATTTGGGGCAGGCATTTCACAGGCAGAGTTGAGAGTTGTTGTGAGGGTGGGGAAAGTTACAAGCATTTTATGGGGTTTTATCTTTTGTATTTTAGGTGTCGGGGTGGGGGCGGTTATGATGATGGTAGCCAGACTGAGTCATCAGGGAAAGGCAGGATAGAAATTAAAACAAACAAGTAAACAAACCAGCAATAAACTTGGTTTCCAA
The DNA here is from genome assembly GCA_003113815.1 of Sphenodon punctatus. Classification (NCBI taxonomy): domain Eukaryota; kingdom Metazoa; phylum Chordata; class Lepidosauria; order Sphenodontia; family Sphenodontidae; genus Sphenodon; species Sphenodon punctatus. The sequence goes on along the minus strand of QEPC01009472.1, from coordinate 2,824,630 downwards.
AAGGATTAGGTGAGTTCTTAGAGGATAGCGCCATAAATGGCTATTGGTCAACTCAGTCAGGTTCTGTTAATAAATCTGATCTGATTTGTTATGTGCTTCTCCAAAGCAGGACACTTTCGGAGACAGGACGCTGGGCAAGATGGACCATTGCTCTGACTCAGGCATGGCAGTTCTCATATTATTCTTAAGTCCTTAAAAAATGGAGGAAAGGGGGGGGGCAGAGAATTACACGGGGTGTTTTTACACACACATTTCTCCTGCGTGTTTGCTGTTACATCCTGAACTTTCTGTGTGTCTAAATCACTCACCCAGATCTTAAGCATCCGACTCTTTGAACTTCCACATAGAACTTCTCCCAGAACGTTTGTGTGTGAAAGATTCTCCTGATAAACTGCTTTGCTCCAGGCAGCTGTGGTCACTTGGTTTCCATGGCAGCCCCTCACGTCTACAGCTGCGGCTACTTTAGGCTGACTCAGGGAGTGTTTGTATGAAGAATGCATCCAGGAACTGCCTCAGGGCAGTGTGTGTGTGAGACGAATTCATCTGGAACTTACTTGTGGACTTGTAAACCCAGAAACTTGAAAGACCAGCACTTAAAGGTGTGTGTAAAAATGCCCAATGACACATAACACAGCACATTTGAGAGATCTGCCTGGAATAAGGAAAAATCCAGATTAGACAAGTCCAGAATATAAGGGGATGGTTTCTATGCTATTAGTAAAAATAACAAAGGTCCTTAAAGCTGCTCATTATCTGTAGTTGGCTCACGCCATTTTCCAGCTCCACACCTGGAGGCAGGGTGTACACAGAAGCTCACAGTCCAGATGTTAGGATGTAGCTTCCTCATTCTTAAACCGACCCCTCCCCCCCGACAACTGACTCCTCTTGTTTTCAATTGGCTGGACACAGTTGACTGTGTTGGGGATAAACAACTTTCCCAGGCAGCCAATCAATTTCCCCCATGGCTTCCTTTATTTTCTTGGGGGGGGGGGGGGTGTCAGGCAGTCGGGGAGACACATACAGAAAAAAGCACCACCAAAATGCATTGCTGTTGCTCTAAGCCACTGATTACAGTGTTGAAGAGAAATAATCTCCGTGCAAATCAGTCTTTCACAAACCAGTCCTATTCAATAGCCCACAATTGGGAACGGTTCCCGGATTCGTCCTCTGACAATTAACTAACAAACCGTAGCTCCGAGCAATAAATTTCTTAGGGATTACTGTTTAATAAAACCATAACTCAGGGAGAAAATGATCCATCGGAAGCCATATAAATTACAGAAGATGCTGTATACAGACTTTGTCTTCATCTGCCCTCGGTGCAAATTTAATTAAGGAAGATGTGGGTGGCTGAGTTGCCCGAAAAAATAATAATCATAATAATTGGGGCAGTAAAATTTGTTTAACCTGCGCTGGGCTCTCAGGTAACTTTATTCCACGGATACATTCGACAAACAAGTCTCCTTTCCTGTAGCAGAAATCTCACTCCCATGGCTACAACACTGCCCTCCTGATGCAATCCCCTTCGCCTGCTCTTTAAGCTGGGTTCTGAATTGGTTTTTGCGGTATCTCATGTGTACCCCAAATGGATCAGATTTAGGCTGTTTTCAGACGGGATGTGCCCACCCCGACCCACCCATCCCCCATGGATCTGGGCTCCCGTCTGAAGGCAGCGTGGGAGGAGGCATGCTCCGACGACCCATGCATCTTGCACCTTTGCCCCTCCACGGAGCAAGCCAGGTTATCCCCTGTTGTTGCTTGGGGGGGGGGGATGAATGGGAAATGCACGGGTGTGGGTGCACACTGACTGCACCCCCACCCCCTGCCATCTGAATTCCCCCCGCACACACACACACTCACCGGAAGTGCGTGAAGGCATACACGGACCTGCCCCCCAGGTGGGACTGTCTAAAAATGGCCTTCAAGTTGCATCAGATAGTCAAATTGGTACCCACAGGTAACGCCTGCATTTTAAGGCAGCCCATCAGACAAGGTTACCCGAGGACCAGTCAGGTGCCTGATCCTCCAAAATGCAAGCCTTACCCCCCAGAAACTGACAAGCCGCAACTGGAACCATCTCAGAGCCCAGCTCCGCAGCACTCCAGCTGGGGCGTGTCAGTTTCAAAGGCAGGCTGGGGCTTCCCCCACATAGCGCTCAGGCAGGCACTGTGTCCAGGAAGCCGCGTTTGAAATTGACAAGCATGGGCTGAGATTACTGGGGAGCCCAGCTCTGCAGAAGTCTCAGCTGGGGCCTGTTACTTTTCAAAGGCCAGCCAAGGTGTGTGTGTGTGTGTGTGTGTGTGTGTGTGTAGAAGTGGACTTTGAAAGTGACAAGTCCTGACTGGGCCATGTGGCATTCTCAGCTGCAGCCTGTCACTTAGTCGCCGGCTGGTGCGTTTGAGCAGCCCATTGGGTCCTATTCAGGAATCGATGGTGTCCAAACAGGGGTGGATCAATTCAGCCCCCCCGATTGGTTGGAAGTGCCTGAATCTCTGGGTGCCTGGTTTTAGCTTTTGTCAGATTCTCTGAAAAGCTCAGTACGCTGGGTTAATTGGGGGATTCTGAGTCATTTAGAAAATCCTGATTTAGAAAGCCTTGATTTTCCAGTCCTGATTCCCCATACTCCGTTATCAACATGACCCTCATTCCATTGAAACCAATGGCTCCGCTCCAGAGCTAAAAGGGGTAGTTCATTTGCTACTCACAGGTAATACCCACGTTTTTTAGTACTGTACCGGGAACTCAATGGGCTGCCCGAATTTGATTGGGTGCCTGGAAAATGCATCAATTTCCTGCACCAATTTTTCAATTTTCTGGTTACCAATCGGTAGTTTGGGACAGAAAATGGAAACGTCAGAATGGAAAATCAAAAAATCAAGACTGGAAGTCAGCATTCTTGGACATTCCGGGATATCGGTTACTTGAATTGGATCAAAACTGGGCACTGAATCAATACCAAATATTTTTAAATCAATTAGGATACTGGAAACTAGATGAGCATACCTATTTTTGCTGTTACTATTTTCAGCTCTGCTCATCTCCCATCAATTTTCATGGGTGGTGATGGCACCCTGTGTCTTTTGGGGCAAAGAAGATGCTGTTATTAGACTAGATGACTGTAACACACTCTACGTGGGGCTACCCATGGTGACGGCTTGGAAATTGCAGCTGGTGCAGAATGCGGCGGCCCATCTCCTAGTGGGACTGGGCCGCCGGGAGCATATTACACCAGTGCTCTGCTCTCCACACTGGCTACTGGTGGTTTTCCAGACCCAATTCAAGTTGTTGGTTTAACCTATAAAGCCCTAAACTGTCTGGGCCCTGCCTACCTGTGAGACCGCCTCACTTCCCGTGTCCTGAATCAGCCCCTGCGGTCATCCGGGGATGTCCTGCTCAAGGTCCCCAGGTTTCTCGGGTGGCCACGCAGGAGAGGGCATTCTCGGTGGCCATGCCGCACCTCTGGAACTCCCTTCCGGTGGGGGCCCGGCTGGCCCCGGACCTCCCCTCTTTTTGCAAAAGTTGCAAGACCTGGCTGTTCCAGCAGGTGTTTGGAGGGGAACAGGGGTGATTGGGGGGGGGGGGGTAAGGGGGAAGTTTTCTCTGTTGCCTCCTTTTAATGTGTTTTAATTGGTTTCATTGTTTTTATTGTCGTAAGCCTCCCCGAGCTGCCTGTGGCAGGAGGGGTGGGGTAATACGTTTTAAATAATAATAATAATAATAATAATAATAAATAAATAAAAAATCCAAAGGGCTTCATTCGTTCAGCCGTTCTTCAAATCTGGCCTCCAATATATGACATGCTACCAAAACACATCTCGTCTCTCCATGAAAAACACAAGAGGTAAAATGAGTACACTTAAAATAAAGTGAGACCTTCAAAACTGAACAATATGACCCAAAAAGAACAAACTGAGTAGTGAACACTATTCAATCAAGCATCCATTATGTGTCGTTTCAGGTAGTTTGTTTGTTTTCATTCCTTTGGTTTATTTCCTTTTTTGTTCAATTTCCATTTAGCAGAGTCATTCCACAACATTTGTCCCACTGTGTTGGGACTGAGTTTGGACTGGTCCCCAGGGAGTTGGGCTGAGCTTGTGCCTTGTTTTTAAGTCTGTGTACAGCTGTAGAGTAGAGCTGAAAGGAGTACCCACAAATCGGGCATACCCATCGAATTTCCAGTACCTGAACTGACTTGAAAATCTCAGGTACCAATCGGTACCCGATTTTGGGTACCCAATGTCCCAAAATGCCACAGAATGTTGACTTCTGATCCTGGAATATCAACTTCTGGTCCCGTTTATTTTGGTTTTCCGTACTTTTTTGTCGATTGGTAACTTGAAAATCCTTTAATCAGTACAGGACATTACCGGTATTTATGGTATCTGGGCACCCAATCAGTAAAAAGGAAGCTTGTCAAGTATCAAAGAAAAGGCAGGTATTACCAATGAATCTACCTATTGCAGCTTTATTCTGGACAGAAGCCCAGAAAGCTGCCTTACTTTCCCTGGCAGGTATTGGACAGTTGCCTACTCAGTGGGATTCTCCACAGGGAAATCAATGGAATTTCCCATGTGTCTCCATGGTAGCAAATTGAAGCCAATTGGCTGCCTTTCTGGGCACGTACACTGAAGTAAATCAGGAGAGACTCTGCTGAAAATGGTGGGGTTGGCAGGTGTGAATGAGAGATGAAACAGGCCTTTTTCTTGCGTTGGCGTTACCACCATCTTTACAACCCCTTTAAAAGAGACTGTTTATTGTGCAGTATAAAAACAAAAACACTCGTCCTAAATTTCTCAGCAAAGCGAAGTCTTCCTGGCAGCACAGGGGACCAGTTCGTTCCTGGCTTCCATTAACGACAATAGTTTTAGCACTTCCCTGACAGTTTTGTGATACCCCATGTAATATTAGCAAAGCCAATTTGTTAATCTGCCAATGCCGGCATTAAATATCCCCCCATTTTGTGCGCCAACACCAGATTAATGAGAAGTCAAACCCTAGCTACTGTTTTCCTAGTGAAGCTATGAAATTTTGTGTATAATTCATTTACCCATGTAATGGAAACTTAATGGCACATGAAAGGCATAAAATAGAATTTGCAGTAATGTCTTCTTTAAGTCTTAAAGACAGACTTGTGCAGTAAGAAAAGCCCTAGTCAGCCTTCACAAGAAAAGCAGAAAGCACAGGGCTGGCCCTAACTATTTTTTTTCTGCCCTGGATAAAAGAAGTCTTGCCATCCCTTAATCTCCTCTTCTCTCAGGGGCTGCCAAGACAGTCCATTCAGGAGCCCTATCTGGGTCTGGTCCTGAAGCCAGGTACATAACTACCACCTTTCTTTGGCTCAGAGTGACTCCTGGGTACACCTGAAATGACTAAACACATTTACCCAACCCAATAAATTCAGGCACTAAAACTGTAGGGCTAAAACTCAATCTCAATTTTCTCATGATTCTCACCGAGAATCACGGTTCTTTACTTGCTTTTTGCAAGAATCAATAAACAAGAAAATCCCAGTTCTCCACACTTTCTTAGCCGAGAAGTTTTCTCAATATACCATTACCATTTACCATGTAGCGGGTTTGCCCCGGTAAGGTAATGGTTCTTAATTCTCATGAGATTTTCAAGAAAAAGAAATTGATTCCTGTTTCCATCCAATGAGTGCCCAATGGTCTACCCAAATTACTGAGACACTGTTTTTCATCCTGAGTTTCTGACATCCAGTACCAGTTTCTTTACCAATTTACTGTTTTACCAGTCGGTACTGATTGCTAGATGGTAAATCAGTAACCCAGTAACAGCAAAAGCCCATTGAGTACCTGACATGCTACTCGAAAATGCAGGTCTTACCCATGGGTAGCAAATGAGATATCCATTTCAACTCTACTCATTTTTAGAAAAAAATCTATTCTTCTGACAAAAATTCAATCAGGAAATTTTCACCACCCTCAGCCTCCTGAAGGTATCTCCTCTCCTGGTGGGTGTATTACAAGGGTGTGCAGACACAAGGTAAGTCATGTCAGGATTAGGCCTGAAACTCTATTTTGACTTTTTCTCTGTTATTGCCGATAATTGCGATTCTCATCTTGCTTTAAACAAGAAACGATAACTGAGGAAACTGCCATCTCTCGACAATTCTCCATTGAAAATCATTTCTTGAATTACCATTTACCATTTTCTGGATTGTTGTTTACTGTTGGATTGCCGGATACCGAGTTACAGGTTACCGGGTCGTTGGTTACTGGGCTGCCTGTGCCTGGGTTGCCAAATCCAATAATCAATAAACACGGTAACCAATAAATCAATAACCAATAAACATGGAAATAAACTAATAAATCAATAAACTAATAACCAATAAACATCAATAACCAAATAACAAATAGCCAATAAACCAAAAACCAATAACCAAAAAAAAAAATAACCAGTAAACCAATAACCAAGAAACATGGTAATAAACGAATAAACCACTAACCAACAACCAGCAAGCAATAAAAATCAATAACCAATAACCCCCCCAAAATCACAAATAACCAATAAACCAATAACCAATAACCATGGTAATAAACCAATAACCAATAAACACGATAAATGGCAAATCACAGTAACTGGAAAACATGGCACATGGTAAATCATGATACTGATACAACCAATAAATGGCAAATACCATGGTAACCGGTAAACATGGTAAATAATAAAAGGTAAATTGCGGTAACCAATAAATGGAGTTGCGTCCCAGATCACGATTGGGGTTCAAAAAAGCTGACAAATCTCGGCAGCAATTCTCTATTTCCTCACAATTATCGTGAGAATCAATTTGATTCTCATTTCAGCACTAGTCAGGATCCACACCCAACTGAGGATAACCACTCAGGATCTCACCAAAGTTGTTTATTCATCCAATTCTAAAGGGTTCTCCCTCTGGTCAGACACCATCTCTCCTGTAGGCAGCCAAGCAGCCCCATGACCCCCCTCCCCCGCCTCAGGTCCCTCCTATAACTCAGGCCTCCCTGGCTAGGCACTGTCCCTCCTGCAACCAGGTAGCCATCTTCTCTCTCCAGGCAGAGCCCTCCTTGACTCCTCCCTCCCTAATGTTCAGCCCCACTCCTGGTCTGCTTGGGGACTTAAGCAGAGCTCCCACTAAGCTCCGGCTTCTTCTAGGTTTCCTCACAGAGCTCCCATCTTAGTCTGTTCAGCTCTGGACTGGCCACGTCACCCCATGCCCAGCCCAGTTAGCCCCATCAGTTCCTCCATTAGCCCAGACTCACGGCTAGCCCTGGCTGTGTCCAATTAAGGCACTCTCCTGTGCTGCTGTAGCACCTGCACTAGCCCAGCTGGCACTAAGTTTGGCTGGTGCTACCTCTCTTTAAAGAGCCATGTGCCCTCTGCTAGCCTGTCCTCTACAGGGTGATTTTATTAAGAGATATTCCCTATTTTAAAAAGACTTTGGGTTATATGATTAGTGAAGGAAAAGATTCATTAATATTCTTACCCTTTCCAGAATGATGAGCACAATGAAACTTAAATACCACAAATGCCAGGGATGGAAAACTTAAGGTTAGGGCATGTGCTCATGTGCCACCTTGACCTTAATTTTGGAGTCCAAACGTATCCCCATACACTCGTTTTTAGTTTGGGTTTAACATTTCTTGCTGATTAAAGCTTTGGCTTGTAGAACGGTCTTTCTGTCTTAATTAGAGCTGAAATTAGAGCTCTTAATTAGAGTTGTCACTCATTGGCTACCCATGGGTAATATAGGGTGATTTCAGACGTTACATTGTCTGAAATCACCGCAGTCAACCGTGTGTGTGTGTGTGTGTGTGTGTGAGAACAGAGGTGAACATCTGTTTGCGCGCATCCAGATGTTCACCTCAATCAACCACCCCCCGTGGTGAACCTAACCATGATTTGTTCTCTCGCACCACAGCGGCAAACAAAGCATGGTTAGGAGGAATCCAGAACGTGGTGAAGGAAAAGTAACATGTTAACTTACCTTCACTGCGTTCTGGAGTCCTGGCGGCGGGCAGCGGGCAGCGGCATCAGCCATATAGGCCGCTGAGGCTGCCTGTCTCGGGGAGGGTGGGCGGCCGGGGAGCGCAGGGGGTGGGGCCGTGCGGTCACACGCTGCATCGCGCGGCCCCACCCCTTCCGGGGGGGATTGCACAACAGACGTTACGGCCGGCAGCATTGACCCTGGGCCGTGGTTCGGAGGTCCCCACAGCTGGGTGCAAGGGGGCGAACATCTATTGGCGCACCCCTTGACCCCCGCCCATGGTCCGAACTACCCCACGGCCCAGGGTCAATGCTGCCAGTCGTAACGTCTGAAATCACCCATACGCACAATTTTGGGTTGTGGATTGGGTGCCCAACGAGTTACCCAAGTACCAATAGTGCTCCCAATTACCTGAAAATACTGGTTATTGCCTTTATCAAATCAATAAAAGAATTTGGACGGTAAGTAAAAAAAACACCACAGTTTTGGAAGTCAAAAAATCAGTACCATAAGTTAGAAAATAGTGATGAAAATGGAATTTTGATACATTATGTAATTTGTTTGACACTAATAGAGTACCAATTAATAACCAATGATGTTGAGTTGAGTACTGCAATTTTGATGAGTTTTCCCATTTTTTCAGATGCTGGTTTATTTTAATTTTATTTATTTATTTCAGTCCATTTATAGGCCACCCCTCTTGTAAAAGCGAGTTGGGGTGGCGAACAATATAAATAGTAAAATCAAAATATAAAACAATATAAAATACATTTTAAAACAATCAAACCCCACACAGTCTGTCGTAAAAAAACCCACTACCCATCCCCCCCACTAATCCACCCCTCCCTCCCCCACTCCTGGACCAAATGCCTGGCAGAATAACCATTTTTACATTGCGGCTGGAAAGCGAGGAGATCCGGGCTAAGGCGGATATCCATCAGGAGTGCATTCCACAGTGATGGTGCAGCTGCTGAGAACACCCTCCTGTCCGTATGGACCCACCAATTGCACGGGCCCTCCAGGAGGGCGTTCCAAGATGACCACATGGGCCGCTCAGGGGCTCAGGGAGTGAGGCAGTCCCTCAGCTAAATGGGGCCCAGGCTGTGTAAGGTTTTAAAGATTAAAACCAGAACCTTTAATCGGGCCTGGAAGACAATAGGCAGCCAGTGCAATGACTGGAACACAGGACTAATGTGCTCCTGCGTCCCGTCCCAGTTAACAGGTGGGCCGTTGCATTTTGTACCAGCTGCAGTTTCCGGACCATCCCCACCGGTAGGGAATTCCAGAGAGATGGTGTAGCCACGGAGAATGCCCTCCTGTCCATTCAGATTAGTTGATAGCATAGGAATTCCAGGAGGGCGCCCCTGGATGACTGCAGGGGCAAGCCAAGGGCACAGGGGATGAGGTGATCACTCAGATAAGTCGGGCCTAGCCCATGTAGGGCTTTAAAGGTCAAGTACCTTGAATTGGGCCCGGAAGACAATAGACAGCCAGTGCAGTGCTCGGAGCACAGGTGTTATTTGCTTCCTGCGGCCTGTCCCAGTAAGGAGGCCGGCCACTGCATTCTGCACTAGCTGCAGCTTCTGACCCGACACCATGGGCAGCCCCACATAGAGCACATTACAGTAGCCCAGTCACAGGGTGATGAATGCATGGATGATGGTGGCAAGATTGGAATCCGAGACATATGGGTGGAGCCTCTTCACCAGATGCAATTGGTGAAAGGTGCCTCTGGCCACAGCCGACACCTGCAAATCCAGATGCAACTGCGGATCCAGGAGCACCCTGAGGCTTTGCACAGATAGAACCAATGGAGGATGGACTCCTCCAATAATGGGGGTTATCCCCTCCCCCAGAACACCGACCCTGCCCACCAGCATCACCTCTGTCTTGTCAGGACTGACTTTCAATCGGCTCGACCTCATCCAGTCCCCCACAGTGACCAAACACCGGGACAGCAACGAGACGGTAGAGCCTGGGTCAGATGAAAAAGACATATACAGTTGGGTATCATCTGCATATTGATGGCAGCGCACCCCCCACCTGCATACGACTTCCTCAAGTGACTGGATGTATACATTGAATAGGAGAAGGGACAGAATGGAACCTTGCAGGACCTGACGTGGTAGGTCACCAGGCCCCTAAGACCACCCACTGAGATCTTCCTGCCAGGTAGGAATGGAACCACTGTAGAACAGTGCCGTCTAGCCCATCCAGGTCCCGCAGACAAGTCATCAACATCTCGTGATTCACTGTATCAAACGACGCCACTGATATATCAAATAGAACCAGAAGGGTCATACGATCCTTACCTAGCTCTAGCAGGAGGTCATCGACCAAGGCCACAAATGCAGTCTCCATGCCGTAACCTGGAAGAAAGACAGACTGCGTGGGGTCCAGAAAACCGGTATGATCTAGATGTGCCTGCAGCTGTCAGGTCACTACCTGTTCAATAACCTTCCCTAAAAAGGGAAGGTTAGAGACAGGTCAGTAACTCGCCGGGACATCAGCATCAAGTGATGGTTTCTTGAGAAGGGGCTGGACCACAGCCTCCTTGAGGCAGTCGAGCACCCACCACTCCCCAAGGGAGGCAGTTATCCTGGCCAGCACCGGCCCCACTGTCTCCCTGGTGGCCTTAACCAACCAGGACAGGCAAGGATTTAGTTCACAAGTTGTAGTCCACACAGACCCCAGCACATCCACCACCTTGGCAGGTGTCGTTGGCTGAAGTTCATCCCATAAACTCAGACCAGACAGGGCATTCCTAACCTCTGGCTCTGCTATTGTCTCTGAAAGGACAGAGTCAAAATCATGCTCAATGCAAGAGGTTTTGTCTGTAAAGTATGCCAAAAACATGTCACAGCAGGCCTTGGATGAGTCCAGTTCCAGGTGGAGGGAGGACTGACCAACCCCCGCACCACCCAGAACAGCTCCGCTGGATGCGACTGAGCAGACATTATAAGGGCAGCAAAGAACTTTTTCTTTCCTGCCCGCATAGCCATGGCTCTCAAAAATGCTCTATGTTGCAACCGACCATCTTGTGTATGAACACGGTGCCACTATCGCTCCAACAGCCTCCCCTCATGCTTCAACTGCCCCAGGCCTTCCTTGAACCACGGTGACCTGCAGTGGTGAAGCCCTGGAAGCAGATGCGTAGGAGTCACCCAATCAATGGCCTCCACCAGTCAGGCATTCCAAAAATGCCACAAGGTTATCGATGAAGTGGCCATCGAGGTCTACAGGCAAATCCTCCAGAGCATTCTGGAACCCAATCGGTTCCATAAGTCTCCAGGGGTGGACTAGCCTAATAGCCCCTCCCCCACGGGCAGGTAGACGTGCTGGGATGCCAGTACGCAGGAGGTAATGGTCCGACCACAGCACATAACACCTTAAAACATCGAACCCCCCACCTCAAGGTCAGTGCAGAAAATCAAATCCAGAGTATGCCCCCCGCCCCCCATGTGTTCGGCCCCTTACTACCTGGGACATACCCATGGTTGTCATGGCTGGGCTCTCTTCTTAACCACTGGACAGCAGGAGCCATCCTATGATGAGATACTTTTGACAGACTGAATCCTTTATCTTAACCTGTAAAATCTGTTATTTTTATCCCTGATGGTTACAGGTTCAAATTCTGCTCTTGGACCAACCAGGATGGGTTACAAAATGGCACCCAATGTGAAGGTGGAATTCTGGGAGACTTCAGAAGTTTGGTGGGAGACTCATAGTTTGAGGAAATATATCAGCAGCTTCAAACTCAGATCTCCTCGTATACATATTTTAATTTCCACCATTGTCTCCTCCAATTCTGAAGGAAGCCCCTGCTGGTTTTATTTAAATTGCTGTAGAAATGTAATAGATACAATTTGGAAGAATTAAAATGGCTTCATGGAAGTGACTGCACTGGTAAATTGTAGTTTATAGAAAGAGACTGTAAGAGGCCAAGCAGGGGACATTTTCCTGAGAGTTATTTAAAGGCAATTTTTCAAGACCTCTTTTTTTCTCTCCTCTCGGTTAATTACTGAATGTGCTTCATAAATAAATGTAAGTAACATCCTCCTAACTGCCTCACAATCACAACGTTCACTAAATGATATTGTTCCCACAGATTATGAGAAGCCCATAAAACAGCCTGAACTTGGATTTATGATGATCAGATTAATCCAATTTCATGCAAACGGTCAATATTAATGAATCTGTGTCTGGATGCTATTGATTGCTAAGGTACTGCGGAAACTTTTATTTATTTTATTTATTTATTTAGTCCTATTTCTATGCCGCCATTTCAGCAGAGACTCAGGACAGCTTGCAATCATAAAAACAGAAGAAAAAAGCCCTTGAAATCAATTTTAAAAACCTGATCACCCACCCACCCCACCCCTACACCTCCCACCCAATCCTATCCCACCCTATCCCTGCCTGCCAAATGCCAGTCCAAATAAAAAGGTCTTCCATCATTTCCTGAAGACGAGCAGTCTTGGGCTTTGGCGGACCTCCAAGGGGAGGGAGTTTTATAACCGTAGGGCAGCTACCGAGAACACTTTTAGCATGAGAAAATTCGATAGAGTAACTGCTGGTTTGGAAAGGGGGAGGTCATGGTGCTTTCTTGCTTGTTATTGCTAAGGAAGGGACACAATGACAGAGTTAGGTTACTCAGGAAGACTGGACCCAGTGTGATTAAGAAGTTAGTCTGCAGTCTTAAGAGACAGGTTCACACCTCAGCTCAGCCAAAGATGCCTTTTGTAAGATGGAACATCCTCTGGACCTCTGTTCTCCAAATGGAAAATGGGAGTTCATGCACTGCTACATATTAGGGATTAGGGGTGGTTCGAAACAGACATTCTGCTTTCAATGAAAAGCTCCATGAAATCAAAATGACTATTGAAATTCTGATCGGAAGTCTAAACAAGTCAAGGCAAGGCAAGTTAGTTTATTTGCAACACCAGTGGCCATCACAAAGCAATACAATAACAAACATATCATTAAACATTAAACCCAAAAGGTTCACAAGAAATACCAAAAATAAAGGTTTTTATGGGTTACAGCTGTTCCTACTTGCAAGTCTGATCTTAATCGCAGCTGCCAAAATAAATTTCCGATTGGAATTCCGATTGGATAGTTTCACGCAGGCGCAAAAGCACAGAAGTTCTTAACGCAGCCGTGATTCTGCACATGCACAAAATGGTGTCCATCATTCCGCGCCTGAGCACACGGCCTCTGCAGTAAAATAAGGTAGAGGTCACCATCTTCGACACTATGTTGTTGTACAGCAGTGACCGTTTTCCGCATGTGGACACCATTTACCTCGATGTGTGAGGTATTTAATTCACGGTCGGCAAATAATTCACGACCACCTTTCATGCACATGATCCCCTACTTCCGTCTCATGTAATCCCGCGTCGCAGGACTTTGAAATATCGCGCAAGCAGGTTGCGTGACAGCGACCCACTCGTCTAAACGCAGCCTCAGTCGTTTCTTCGCCAAGCTGAAGAGCCCCAACCTACCAAGCCTCTCCCCATACGGGAACCCTTCCATGACCTTGATCATTTTTGTTGCCCTTCTCTGTACCTTTTCTAGTTCAGCTATGTCTTTTTTGAGATGGGGCAACCAGAACTGCACACAATATTCGAGGTGCAGTCACACCATTGATTTGTATAGAGGCATTACAACAGCCTCAGTTTTATTCTCTATCCCCTTCCGAATAATTCCTAACGTTCTGGTTGCTTCTTTGACTGCTGCTGCCCACTGGGCTGAGGATTTCATTGTATTGTCCACAACCACCCCCAGATGCTTTTCCTGAGTGGTAGCTCCTAGCTTAGTACCCAGCATTGTGAACGCATAGTTTGGATTATTTTTCCCTACATTAATCACTTTGCACTTGTCCAAATTAAATCTCATTTGTCATTTAGATGCCCAAGCACCCAGTGTCATAAGATCCTGTTGCAGTTGGAATATGATGATGAGTGTTTGGATCCATGTTGGAACATGATGATCAGTGTTTGGATTGTATATGTTTCAATTCCATTGTTAGTCAAAAAGTTGTAAATTGTCCTGGGAAGAGATGGTAGAGTGAATTCATATCAAGAATACGGCATGAAAGTGCAGAATCACTGGATGTATAGTGACAGCATCCATTAATATTATTTTTGTCCATGCATGGTTGCAAATTAGTGCTTTATTATTATTATTATTATTATAAACATTTGTATAGCACCAGCCGTGTACCTGGTGCTTTACAGAACAAAGATAAAGATGCGGTCCCTGCCTACGGCTTACAATCTAAAAAGACAAGGAGAGGGGACAAAGGGGAGACAAGGGAGAAGCAAACAAACATGCAAGCGGCTGTTGTATAATTTTATATTACCCATGGAGAAAGGGGGTTAGGATTCCCCCGAAATGCATTTGGGGAGTTTTTTTTATCATCTTTATGTATGGTGTTATGTTAGAGGGAGACTAGCTGGAGCATGGTCTGTATATGTATTTTTTAACATCACCAATAGGTGCTAGCGGTCTCCATCTATTAATTATTAAGGCTGTTATCCACAATATGTGGGATTATCAATAAAATCAATTGATTTGGGTGTAGCAGCCTATATATTATTTTCCCTCCTTTTTTTTCTTTTTTCTTTTTTTCTATCCTGTTGCAGTTCCTCACAGTCTGCTCATATTTTAACTACTTAGAATAACTTGGTGTCGTCTTCAAATTTGTTCTATCCAAACAGAATTCCAACCAAACAATCATTTTGTATGAGTTCCAATTGGACATAATGAAACAACCGGTTCTGTCAGAGAAAGAAAGTGGGTGGCAACTTTGATTCGCTCCCACCCCAGATCATAGGAATATTTAATAGGTTGTGATTTATTTAATCTCATTGACGACCATCACAGGAAAGTCATTAACGAATGTCAAATAAACCATCCAGGTTTTTACTGGCTTTGTTTCAAACCTGGAAATGGTCAAAAGCGGTCTTATCCTCATCTTTCACATTTTGAGGTGCACACTTCTGGAGATATTTGGAAATGCACATGGAGGTGCACATTTTGAGATACACACTTCTACTGGAGATCCCTGCCCCGAGGACTTCCAACTCTCCCCTCCTGTCTGATTTCATGGGATCAATTTCAGTGGGTGTCCTCTGCTGATGCAGCAGATGTCCTTGGGACGGTTAGAGCCACTTGTTGTGAAATTAGATCCATGCCCGTCTTGACTGGTTAAGGCCTGCTGGGAGACATTAGGGCCGCTGCTGGCGGGGGTTGTCAATGCCTCCCTTAAGGAAGGCAGAGTGCCAAGCCACCTCAAAGAGGCAGTGGTGTGGCCTCTGCTCAAGAAACCATCTCTTGACATTGACTCCCCGGCCAGTCTCTAACCTTCCCTTTTTAGGGAAGGTTATTGAACGGATGGTGGCTTGGCAGCTTCAGGGGCATCTAGTTCGGGTCAGTTTTCTTGATCCCTCGCAGTCTGGTTTTGTCCCTGGGTTTGGCAGAGACTGCATTTGTGACTTTGGTTGACGACCTGCGCCGTGAATTAGACCGGGACAGATCTTCTATTTTAATTCTGTTAGATCTGTCGGCTGCATTTGATACCATTGACCACGAGATATTGGTGGCCCGGCTGCGGGACCAGGCTGGAGTGGGTGGAATTGTTATTGAATGGTTCTGCTCATTCCTGGCCAGGATAACTCGGCGTGTGGTTCTTGAGGAATGTACTTCATCTCTCCGGGACCTCACGTGTGGAATTCCACAGGGTTCCATTCTGTCCCCTCTCCTGTTCAACATGTACATGCAGTCTCTGGGCAAGGTCATGAGAGGGTTCGGCGTGCATTGTCATCAGCACGCCGATGACACACAACTCGACCTCTCCTTTTCTGCAGACCCAGACCCAGCAATCTCGGTGCTTACCCGGTGCTTGGCAACTGTCAGGGACTGAATGAGGGTGAGTCATCTGAAGTTGAATCCCGACAAGACGGAGGTGACGTTGATGGGTAGGGCTGAGGTGGTGGTGGTTCCTGTCATTGATGGGGTTTGCCCCCCTTTAGCCACTCAGGGCTGTAGTCTGGGGTTGCTCCTCGATTTGCAGCTCTGCCTGGTTGAGGCTGTGGCGAGAGGAGCATTTCGCCAGTTACATCTGGTGCGATGACTGCAGACGTATGTCTTGGACTTCGACCTGGCCACCATCATCCATGCCTTTATTACCACTCGATTAGACTATTGTAATGCACTCTACATGGGGCTGCCCTTGGGGATGGTCTGGAGGCTGCAGCTGGTGCAGAATGCGGCGGCCCGCCTCCTTACAGGGAAGGGTCGTCGCGAGCACGTTGCACCAGTGTTCTATTCTCTGCACTGACTGCCTATTTTCTTCCAGGCCCGATTCAAGGTGTTGGTAATGACCTATAAGCCCTAAACGGCCTGGGCCCTGCTTACCTGCAGGACCACTTCAGGCCCCATGTCGTATTGCAGCCCCTGCAGTTGACTGGGGATGCCCAACTAGAAGCCTTCCGGGTTCCTGAGGGGCGACGATGGGGAGGGCATTCTTGGTGGCTGCTCCTAGGGTGTGGAATTCCCTCCCAACGGAGGCCCGCCTGGCCCCAGACCGCCCTCTTTCTGAAGACAGTAGGCGTCTTTAGACATAACAAAGATCAGGTGTCAAAACCCCTAAGCACATGTTTGGCTGTTGTGTATAAGCACCATAACAATCCCAACACCAATTTGGCCACCCGTTGGAACACGCAATGTGAACACCACATTTGCGTGTTCCGGCTGAACATGTGACCAACGTTGTGTCTAATGATATTGTGTGGGGCATGTTAGCAGGTACAACACTGGAACGAGGAGGCAGAGCTTGTGTGCTGAGATTGGGTGGTGAGCAAAACTCTGATTTGCCCCAAGATGGGCTGTATGTCTAAGCAGCGCCCCATGGTGAACATAGGGCCAAACTGGTGTTCCTATCAAGGTCAAAACATACATTCAGACACCTGTTGACATTATGTCTAAAGATACCCAGTGTAAGACCTGGCTGTTCCACCATGCCTTTGGAGAGGAAGACGGATAGGGCGGGGTGGGTTAGGGGTGGGGGGATGATTCTGCCCTTTTAGTATATTTTTAGTGTATTTTAACTTGTGAGTATGTTTAATTATGAATTGTGATTGTCTTTGTTGTGAGCAGCCCCAAGCTGCTCTGTGAGCAGGACGCTGCGGGATAAAAGAAAATTGATAAATAAATAAAATAAATAAATAATTTTTTCCTAGGCCCCCTTCGAATTTAATTGCTGGTGATGACCCCGGGCAAGCTCCCCACTCCCCTCTGAAACCACCACATAGACAAATTAAGCTGTGACTGTGGGATTAAATGCATGAAAGATTTCCATGGTGCTACATTTTACAGTGATGGAAGTTGTAGGAAGATAAGAATGTAACTGCTCTACTGGGCCAGGACAAGCTGCTCACATCAAAGTCGTTTTTCTTCATAGAAAAGCACAGAAGTTGTCATGGGGCAATTCTAAATTGATCCATCTTCTTTATCAGGAGCTTCCAGCAATCCCAGAGTTTCAGGGGCATTGACTTCATCATAGCCTAAGGATGAAGATAAGTAGCAGTTTATAAAATGGTGGCTCATAAAGGACAGACCCACCATGCAATCAGAGAATGTGACCTTATGCTCATCTTTGCTTCCCAGGACACAATGTAGACCTCTTCTAATCTAGGCAAAAACCATGTCCTGCTAAGTAACTGGATAAGGAGGTTCTGTTAGGGCTGAAACGAGAATGAAAATAATTCTGGTGAGAATCTTGCGAGAATCTCGCAGCCTTGGTGAGATCCTGCGAGATTCTTGTGAGAAACTCAAGATTCTCAAGAATACCCCCAAAATTATCCGTGCGTGCACAAATTTAAGAACTTCTATGCCTTGCATATTAAAAATAACGATGGCATTCTAAATTATTTTCATTCTGTGCAGCTCTGGTTTTAAAACACTGTCGTTTCAGAAGTAGTAGCAGGCAGGATATAATATACATGCCAGATCAGCAAATGAACCAAAAGTAATTGATGGCCCTGGTGGCCATTTTTGCTCATGTTCAGTCCATTTTTTGGTTAGTTTGAGGTTCTCAAGAATCTCACAAGAATCTTGAGTTTCTCATGAGAATTTTGAGTTTCTCGTGAGACTCTCGTGAGAAACTCGAGACAAGAAAATCTCGTAGGGAACCCTATTCTTGACAAGATTTTCAAGAGGGGTGAAATTTTAGTTCAGCCCTAGTTCTGGTATTTCCCAATAGCTATGAGCTCCATCTGAGATAAAGACCCCATAGCTGAAGCACTGTCCATCCACAGGAACAATTCCAGGCCTCAGGAGTTTACAGAAAAGGTTCTCAATCTAAGACGTAGGAACCCCAGTGGAGTCACGTTGGGCTTGATTCCAAACCACACACACCATACTGGACTACTGCAATGCGCTCTACGTGGGGCTGCCCTTATTCCTGGTTTGGAGGCTGCAGCTAGTGCAGAATGCGACGGCCCGGCTCCTTACAGGGACGGGTCGTTGGGAGCACATAACACCTGT
>QEPC01009472.1:2783398-2796038 GCA_003113815.1 Sphenodon punctatus | reverse complement strand
TGAGTAGTGGACTAAGTACCAAATACCAAATACCGAATACTGAATACTGAATACCGAATACTGAATACTGAATACCGAATTCTTTGGTTATTTGGTGCTCAGTAAAACCGAGTTGAATACTGAGATACTTGGTAAGAACCAAATAATTTCAAATACCGAGTTTCAGCAGTAAAAAAGTCATGTTCTCTCTCTCTCTCTCTCTCTCTCTCTCACACACACACACACACACACCTCTGATAGGGGAATTCAGGGATTGGTTATTTACTGAAAGTGAGGGGGCTCAGGAAGCAGCCTAGAGACAGAGAGTTGCAGGCAGGGAGCACCCTAGGGAGCGAGAATTGCAGGAAGGAAGAGGGCGCAGCTTTTCTGTGGCCTTGGGAGCTTGTACTAACTTTCAAAGTGGCCCCGGAAAAGGAAAGGGTTCCTCACCCCAGCTTTAAAAGAAGGGGGCCTCCTTCAGCTGAAAGGGCACTGGGGAAATGCCATGATCTGGATTGCCATTTGACCGGGCTAAGAGAGTTCTCTCCCCAATGTTGCTGGAAAGCATCTGGAGACTTTTTGAGACAGAGCAGGCGGCGGCACCTTGACTTCTCTCCTAGATCCCCCTGGATGGCACCCTGCTGGGACATCACTTTGATGCCAAATTGCTTACTGCCTCCGCACAAGTTAAAAGCTTTCCCTCTCCCTTCTTGATGCTCCATCTGCTACTGGGGAGGGAGCGAGGGGGGAGGAAGCAGCAACCTGATTTTCTACCTCCAGCCTAGCAGAGAGAGCTGGAGGCTGCAGGCAGCATAGGCTAGAGCAGCTGCCGAAATCCAAACTTGAAAACAAAACAGCAAGGCAGGAGGGCTGGAAACGGGGAAAGGCGGCTGCAATTTACTGAAAGTGTAGCTGGAATGAGACGCAAACACCATTCTAATTTGGAAAATCTAATTTGAGCGCCAAGACACAGGTGGTCTTGGCTCCCATCTACACCCTAACCTCTTGTTACTCCCCAAAAATGGACTGAGGTCACCCCCTCAATTAAATCTCCCTGCAATGCAGTCTGTTACTGCAGTCATTTGAGGGGAAGATAAGGCTCCTCTAACTGAGTTATGTTTAAAAGCTACATGATGTAATTACTAATGTAACAGGGCTTTTCAAATCCGGGGGCAAGGTATCATTTTCCACACACCTCTCCTCTGTTTGCAATGGACAAATTGCCTTCAAATCAACCACGCCGGGCTTTCTAACATTGAAAGCTACCTGGGATCAGGTTGCATTGAACAGATGCCTGCCAAGTAACAGCTGTTTCAGCAAGCAATAATGCACTGGGCAACAGAAAGTGCAGATTTTGGGCCGGAGTGTGTTTCCTTTTTTAAGAATGGTGTAACCCCAGTAGACATTAACAAGATGGATGCCATCTTGGCCACTGGTGACCGAGACGGGCAACCTCTGGAGATAAAAGTAGGAGTTTCTACAACTTGAGCGAAAGATGAAAGCTTAGAAGCTGCCCCATAACTAGAATTGAAATGAATACCCAGAAATGTGTGTAATTGTCCAAATTGTGGTACTTGACCTTGTTGCATTTTTATTGTAATCTCACCTGGCCATGTAAACCTGTTTTTATCTTAGTAACTGTGTACACTGACTTGTGCTGCATTTTGATTGTATTCTCCCCATATCACATGATTGTAAACCTGCTTTTAGATGACTTTAGTAACTATATAACACCTGTTTGTAGCATTAGTAGATTAAATATAAATAGTATTGAATATATGTTAGCCCAAGTGGGAAAAACACTGGTTCATATTATAGAGCATGATGGGTACAAGCTAAAGAACCTACTAGCCAGCTAAACCTCAAACCAAAATCCTCAGGTCACAGTGATACGAAGTTGAGAGCCATGCACAAAGGAGAGGAGAAAGGAATGTTGCTATAAACAAAGCTATAAGTACTGCAAAACAGGAGATAGGCGGCAACACCTAACCAGACAAAGGGGCCTTTTTAGTACTTTGATGCAGAGTGACTGGGTGTCAATGAGAAAAGTAGCCTTGGAGATGCCAGGAGGGGCATGAGTAATACCCCAATCTAAATTACAGAAGGTTTGGCCCGGACTGGAGGGTTGGGGTCTGAATGCTCTGGAAATAGATTGGGGGAAAATAAATAAGCATATCAACTGGGTAAGCCCCAAACCATCAAAAGATTACAAAAGGCTTTGTTCCCAAATATGCTGATACACCTCCTGCCTGAAAGGTCAGTCGAACCCTGCACTCAGTATTTTGACAACATGTCCCCACCCAGAACAGTATAAAAAGCCAAGCAATACTCCAGGTCCTTGTCTCAGCGCTTGGCATCTAACTTGGTGTCCGTGGGCTGATGACCCTTTCTGGAGCTCCTCCATAGGGAGTTCTGCAACACAACAAGGGGCACCTTTCCCGGGTACGGACCCCCGGGCCCCCACCTGTATCAACCTCTCCAAACCAACGCTCGCCACTGTGATCTGCAGGACACGTAAGAAACATATTTTATATGCTAGGCAGGCCAGGCTAGGATCTATCTAAGAACTGTTGCATTGGGTTCATGCTGTACCTGATTGTGTGAGCAGGATAATAAAACAGTGTTGTACCCAATTAAAAACGTCTAATTTGTGGTGTGGGGGTGACAAAGATCCCGATTGGGGAATTGTGCTTGGGAGGGAAATTACTGGATATTAAAAACGTCTAATTTGTGGTGTGGGGGTGACAAAGATCCCGATTGGGGAATTGTGCTTGGGAGGGAAATTACTGGATTTTAAATCTTAACAACCTGATATGGTAACATCAGGTACTGCTCAGTCCTTGATAAGTGCCGATCAGACTACCTACCCAACGTACCGATTTACCGTTTTTCATTCCGATCTTTCATATTCAAGTATGGATTTTTTTTTACTTTGTCCCAAGTCTTGTACTGATTTACTATTTTACCAACTGGTAAAATGGTAACTTAGTAATGGTAATACCCAGAATTTTGTGGTGATTAGGTACTCAGTTCAGTGCCCTGGCACCAATCAGGCACCTGATAGGCTACTAAAAAAGTTCAGGTATTATACCCACGTAGCAAACTTGCTTCCTGTTTCAGTTCAACTTGTAACAGGCTCCTATATGCTAGAGTTGAAATGGGTACCTGAGAAAATGCGTAAATCCATTGAGTCTACACCACCTGAACTCAAAATGGTGGTTCAGGCAATACCTGGAGTTTACACTCCATGAGAATCCATCTTGGTTATTCTATTTTGGCCTTTTCTTTTTTTTTCCCCTTCATTTTTTCAGTTTGGTTGTTTCAGTATTTTGGTATTTTGGTAATGTCAATTGCCTATATGATGCACCCAAATGACTGAAAAATTAGAGTTAACCAACTTTCAAAAACAATACACGGAAACTCAGAAAACTGAAACAGAATCCCCCTCCCCCAATCACCAACACGAATACCCGTTTGGGCCATGAATATTCTTTGGGTGCTCAGAGGACGACCTGAAAATGTGAGTAATACTTCAAATAGCAAACCCACTACTTGGTTCAGCATGACTGCATGCCAGGGCCGGCCTTGGGATTTGCAGAGCCCACGGCAAAGATCAAATGTGGGGTCCCTGCTGGCCCTTCTCTTTGGGGGCAACCTCTGCAATACCTTGAAGGGGGTCATGTTTTGGCCCTGCTGGGAGGGAATGGTGCCCCCATAACCTGGCCTGGTGAAAACAGAGGGCACTGTAGGGCCTTCAGAAAGAGTGGGGCCTTGGGCAGCTGCCCCAGGTCACCCTGTGGTAAGGCTAGCCCTGCTACATGCTTAGTAGGACAAGCACAGTTGACTACATGACCACATCATAACTTGGTTATATTCACCTTAGCACAAATCAGGCATGAGAACCAAAAGGTATCTGGCCTAGATGTTGGTCAGCAAGACATGGATCTTGCTCAAGATGTAACAAGTCAACATTTATGGGTCAGAAAATAATTTTTCACATGCTACCTTGGTGTAAGGGACTGGTTTGGAGTCAGGGTGCTCAGCATATAGGTCAGCAACAGAGTGTGCTGGCAGACATTTTTTTGAGGCCATAACAGGGAAGCCAAGTCAGGATCCATAGTCAGTAGGTCCATCCAAATCTGTCAGCAAGCATGGGGAGCAATCCAGAGGAGCATGAGTCAGCGAGCCAAAGGAAGACTTGATATTCCAGAGTCAGTTTGGGTACAGCAGGGATTGGAGGCAAGACACAAGACAACGGTCAGAAGCTGAGGCCAGCTAAGCCTCCTGGTTGCTCATACAATGCACAATTCCTGACATGCTCCCTTTATAGTTCGAGGGTGCAATCCAAAACCCCCACGCAATGTGAGCCTATGCCAGACGCCATTTATATACGTTGATACACATGTGTGCATGCGCGACCTGTGCGCAGCAAGCCACTTAGCAGAATGGCGCACCCATGCAGATATGACACTCGCCCACACCCCGAGCCCACACATCCCGCAGCACAGGGGATGAAGCAGGAGCCATGCCTGTTCCATTCCCCGGACTGCAGGGTATGTGGGTTCGGGGGTGGGTGGGTGTCGTATTGGCAGGGGCACGCTGTTCTACTGAGCGGCTTGTTGCACACGCAGGGCACACACATAGGGCTGTAGTGGAATGTCGCAGCAGTAGTTATTTCCACCGGAAACAGCGTTTCCGCAATTTGTGGTACGGTGTGGCAGAGGCTTTCATTCCGCTAGTTTCATTCCGCTACTTCTGCAGTTCGGCTAATTTCATTCCGCTACTTCCACAGGCTTCGCAAAATAGCGGAAACATGACATTTTTGCTACTTCCGCTATTCTGCCAGCACCACAAAATAGCGGAACAGCGGTTTTCCAACAGTTTCCGCAATTTTTCCACATCCGCAATTTGCAAAATGTTGGTGGAATTGGCGTAATGTCCGCAGAAAAGCCGCGGTGTGGCGTGGGTGATTCCGAAATGGCGGAATGGAATCATGGTGCAGTAACAGCTGCTGCCGCATCAGCCCTACACATGCACACATGCGCACTCGTCGCCTGGCCAGACATTGTGCCAGCAGGTGGCATCCGCCACCACTTGGACTGCACCCTGAGTCTGCAGCAGCCAATGGCAGGCATGGGTGTTTCCTCAGGATTATGGGAGGAATGAAACTGTAGTAGCCCAAGGCATCTTCAAGCCTGCATAGCTCTGGTGTGGTGCAGGGGCTAGGGAGACCCAGATGAAGAGCTGGCGTTTGAGTGAGGGGACGATACCCTATTTTTGACTGGATTCGGTTTTTTGACATATCCAGTCAGTTCGATCAGTCTGGATGAAAATCGGAATAAACAAGCATTCTAATTTTCGTTAATCAGAATGATCAAAAAATGTCAGCTGTTCTGCACAGGTGCTAAATGACAGCAGACGTACACAAAATGGCAATGCCGTTACACGGCCACCGCCATTTTGCATAGGCACAAAACAGCCGACCAGAGTTCCATTCAAAAATTTGGAACAATTGGAATTCCAATCTAAAGTTCAACCACCAATCCATTTATATGGAACGGTTCTGCGAAAAGGAAAGGGTTGTTTCATGTCAACCCTAGTTCAATCCCAGGGGGGCCTCACACCTGGTGAGGACTTGCATCTTACTTGCTAGCTTTGGTCACCTGGGTTAATCTCATTGAATAAGTTTCCTGTCGTTGCAGGGAACGTTGGCACTGGTGCTCCTTGATAATTTCATCTTCAATTTAGTGTTGCTGTTTTGCATGGAGGTGGCAGGGTGAGAGTTGGTGCGACTGACAATATCCAGAGATCAGACTACATGACCTTGTTGGTGCCAACCTATCTACACCGACAGCCCACAACTAAAGCTGGAATTGGATACTCACAGCCTTATTGGATACCCACAGGCAATACTTGCATTTCCAGGTATTATTTATTTATTTATTTATTTTATTTGTTTATTTCACTTTTCTTCTATCCCGCAACCTTCCTGCTCACAGAGCAGCTCGGGGTGGCTCACAGAATACACAATCAACAGTAATAATAAAACACAATCACATAATACACATAATATACAGTTTAAATTCATTAAAATACTAACAGTATACTAAAAGGGCAAAAGCCATCCCCCTTCCCTAACTCCCCCCACCTTACCCATCTCCCTCTCCAAAGGCCCGGCAGAACAGCCAGGTCTTACACTGTCTCCGGAAAGAGGGGAGGTCCGGGGCCAAGCAGGCCTCCATCGTGAGGGAATTCCACAGCCTAGAGGCAGCCACCGAGAACGCCCTCCTCATCGTTGCTACCCGGAAAACCCGAGGGACTTCGAGATGGGCATCCCCGGTTGACTGCAGGGGCTGTGCTTTGACCCAGGGCCTGAGGTGGTCCCACAGGTAAGCAGGGCCCTGGCTGTTTAGGGCTTTATAGGCTATTACCAACACCTTAAATTGGGCCCGGAAGATAATAGGCTGCCAGTGCAGAGAACGGAGCACTGGTGTAATGTGCTTGTGGTGACCCTTCCCTGTTAAGAGATGGGCTGCCGCATTCTGCACCAACTGCAACCCAACCTCCGGATCGTCCCCAAGGTTAGCCCCAAGTAGAGTGCGTTACAGTAGTCTAGTCTAGAGGTAATAAAGGTATGGAGGATGATGGTGGTCAGATCAGAGTCCAGAACATACGACTACAGCCGTCGTACCAGATGTAATTGGTGAAATGCTCCCCTTACCACAGCCTCCACCAGGAGATCCAGGCAGAGCTGTGAGTCGAGGAGCACCCCCAGACTATAGACCTGAGTGGCCAAAGGGGGGCAAACCCAGTCAATGATGGGAGCCACCACCCCCCAGCCGTACCCACCAACATCACCTCCTCCTTGTTGGGATTCAGCTTCAGATGGATCACCCTCATCCAGTCCCCCACAGCTGCCAAGCACTGGGAAAGCACCGAGACTGCCGGCTCTGGGTCTGCAGAAAAGGAAAGGTAGAGTTGTGTGTCATCGGCGTGCTGACGACAACGCACGCCGAAGCCTCTCACGCCCTCACCCAAAGGCAGCATATACACATTGAACAGGAGGGGGGACAGAATAGAACCCTGCTGGACTCCACATGTGAGGTCACAGGGAGATGCAGTACATTCCCCAAGAACCACATGCTGAGTTCTCCCGGCCAGGAACGAGCGGAACCATTCAAGAACAATTCCACTCACCCCAGCCCAGTCTCACAGCCGAGCCACCAACATCTCATGGTCAACGGTATCAAATGCAGCTTTACAACAATACACTTCATTGTTGTACAACAGGTACAGCTTTATAACAATAATGATCTTAATTTTTATATGGCACCCCCCCACCATGGCACTCACAGCGCTTTACATATAACTAATAAACACAACTTTTAATCCTCACAACAACCCTGTGAGGTAGGTTATGCTGAGAAAATACTGTAACTGGCCCAAGGTCACCCAGTGAATTTCTGACTAAGCCAAGACTCAAACCAGTATCCCTTCTACTTCCCGGTCCAGGTACTGCACACTTAGCAATTACACCACACTGGTAGCCAAGTCTCGGTATCCAAATCAGTACCCAAATACTGTTCGAGTAACTGACAAAGTGAAATTTTGCATTTGGTGCCCAGAATTACCCCAAACCCTGAAAAAATAACCCCCAAACATTCCAAAGTCTGGGACTAGACGTATAAACATCAGGATGAAAACGGTATTTTGGTATGCTGGTATTTCAATATTTTGGGTACCTGACCAGACAATGTTTCAGGTACCAAAGTATACCCCAGATTTTTGAATTGAATCAGCCACTGTAAATTCAATGGCCCCAATCCCATGGCCTGAAGATCCCCACACCCAAGTTGCGCAAATGAGCATGTGTGAGGCTTGTGTGCGGCTTGCATGTGGCATAATGCATCGGTAATGAAGATGTGCATGCTGAATCCCATGCACAGGATCCACAGACCATGGGATCGGGGCCAATGGGTATACCCATTTTGTTCAGCAATACCCCTAATCCAACACCAAGGACTCATTTCAAATACGTCGCTGTGGAAACACAATGGTGGAAGTCAAGCCAGGAACTTACCGTTTGAATTATGAAGGATATAAACAGGGACAGTCTATGATTCCTCTTTTATTGCACACATGCAGGTTTTCTTTGGCAGGGCTGATAGCTGCAGTTTACGAGAGCCAATTAATAGATGACGGATTTCAGGAGCTTGTTGAATGCATACAGTACTTCTCTTGGCTGTTCTCTGCGACCGTTTATGTGTGTTTCATAAGAGTGACATTTGTACAGACTACAGCGCCGCTGGCACTGGAAAGTCTGATTACAGTATAACGTTAGCCCCACAGTGAACTGGCAATTTGGAATGGTCTGCCTCTCTTAGGCGCAAGGTACATTTAGACAGCAGGCCAGCTGGCGTAAAAGAGGTCTTGACTTCAGTGGAGCTACAGGGGTTTGTATCCACAGAAAAATTGGCCTCTGTGTTTTATCCTCCTGACATTTCACTCTCCGGAATGCTGAGAATAAAAACTACGTTGTCTGTGGTAATGTTTCCGTCCTGCAAACACACATAGTATGTACATTTACTACTGCGAGTAACCCCACCAGGGCTGTAAAGTCAAGTTAATGTGTCTTGGAGGAATTGCAAAGCTGCAACCTCAGCCACCACTAGGGGCACTATAGAGCAGAGGCTAGACATATCAGAGATATGTCCGCTACAGCTGTTGAACCACGGAGCACAACCAGATGTGTCATATGATGAGGAAAGCAGCAGGTCTGCGGTCATGTGATTTCAAGTTGATACAATGCCCTCTCTCAATCCAAACCCATTGAAGAGAATGAGAATCTGTCAATTGACTTGAGTAGCTTAGGGTGCAGGGAAAGGAATGGCTTCTTGAGTTACAGCATATGCGTAAGGATCATTAGTCTTTTATACAGATGTGGCCCTGGGAGTGATCGTACCTTCACAATCCGTTTAGGGGTGCTTCAAAACACTCGCAGATTCAGACTCGCCGTATACAAAACATTCTGGGAAGTGACGAAAAATGATAAAATTGATGGGAAATGTCCGAAAATTACAGGTGCCGATATCGACAGTTGCGGAAGCACAGAATCACTGGAGACTGACGTACTGATGAACACTCACAAGTGTTCCTGAAAGGCCGTATTTCCCTGTGGAATGGGAACACTTGCTCTCATCTCAACCCTACACACAGAGAGTTGTTCTCAGTAACTGTCTCACAATTACCAAGGGGGAGCTTAGGGATGGGCGAACGCGGTTCAGAAGTTCGGAGTTCAGATCGAACTCAAGTTCGGTCGACTGAACCAAAATTCTGAACCGAACTCGATTTTCAAACCGAGCCAAACCGAATTTCCGAACTCGACTCTGTTCGCCCATCCCTAAAAGATAATATTCCATTCAGTTCAATGAGGTTTGAATTTCCAAACTCTGTTCTGAAGTTCGGAGTTCGGACCGAACTCAAATAGTTCGGTCCACCGAACTGAACTTCCGAACTGAACCGAATTTCCGAACTGAACCGAACCGAATTTCCAAACTCGGTTCTGTTCGCCCATCCCTAGGGGAGGTTACCAAGTCTGAGCCTGCTCATTGTCTGCAGGCAATAGAAGACTTTTTATTTAGCCAAGTATTTGGTAGACACAGGGATAAGACTTGCTTGGGCCATTTGAGTTAATGGAATTTTGACTGGTTTTACTTATTCCCCTTGCCACATCCCTGTCAAACAAGGTGGTGAAAGCAACAGGGACTTTGTCACACTGTGTAGACAATTGGTGAATTTGAAAGTACTAGTAACAGTTTTGATAAAACAAACAAACAGAACGCCCAAACCTAAAGCCTTTGCATCATTTTAATAAAAACAAGATGACCAGATCCTCAGCTGGGGCAGGCTGATTTTACACCAATTTGTCCAAGCTGATGATTGGGTCCCACAACCTTTGAAGCAGAATTTTTCTGCAGGGACAATCCAAGAATGTGTAAGTGTGAGCTAGCTGTGGACTTGAAACCCCTGTTACCAGGGGTGTAGCTAGATGAGAATGGGTCCTGGTGCAGAAGATGGAAGGGGGACCTACTGCTGGGGTACTCCACCCCAGTGTGCACATGACTTCTACAGATGTGTGGGCCCCGAGGCTTATGTGGCCGCACCTGCTGTACCTCTGAGAGCTAAGCCCTTGGCCTGTTACCTGCTAATACACAGTCACTGAACACAAAGAATGAGCTTTGGCAAGATCCAAGGCAAAGAGATTCAGCTTGTTCCCACTGGAGTCGAAGGCCAATGTAGGAGCTGTGAGCTCAGCGCATCACTCCTGTCCATCAGGATTCGCTTTAATATGTTATTCCAGTCCCATTAAACCCGATGCATCTATTGGACTGCAATATGTCACAGTTCTGGTGTTCGCTCCCGCAGTGATAGACAGTTATGGCTAAACCAAAATGTGAAGCCAAATGCTAACTGTTAGGTAGGATGAGAAATTTAAAACAGGAGTTCAGAATTATTTTGCTTATTAGCCCCGTGAATGAGGCCAGCAAGTGCCACCGGATTCTAGGGATGGGTGAACAGAACGCAGTTCGGATGTTCGGTTGTTCGGTTCGAAACCCAAGTTCGGGTTTGATGGTTCGGTTCAGCTGAGTTCGGTTTGGCCGAACTTGGCCAAACATTCAAAAATAAAGGAATCGAAACCGAAACAAAACCGAAACCGAAACCTAATTTTCAGCCCTGGAAAGAAGTTTTTCCTGCCTCCGAACTCATCCGAACTCGTCCGAACATGACCAAACTGTTTGGTCATTTGAGAGTTCGGTTAGGACGTTTGGTTCGGATGTCCGAACAGACTGAGTTCGGTCCGAAGTCTGAACATCCAAACTGCGTTCACCCATCCCTATTGGATTCCTCCTTCCCTTCCACCACCATCCTTCTCTGTTAAGAGAACCTAAAGGTTTTAGGGACCCTGCTTGGCTTCTGGGTGGAGACAGGTGTCTGTAAATATTTCACTTTCCTTTAAGATGGAGTTGCTATGAAGGAGTTTAGCCAGAGCTCCACAATGTGATCTGAAACAGGTACACATGATAAAAACGGGCATACCCACTGAATTTGCAGGACCTGATTTCACTTGAAATTTCCAGGTTCTTCTCAGTACCTGAAATGGTGTCTAGTTGGGTACCCAAAATACCAAAATACCAGAATACCGAAATAATCATTTTTGTCCCAATTTTTTATTTCCGATCCTGGATTTCAGAAAAGGATTCTGGTATTTTTTTGGATTTTCAGGTCATTTCAGGTACTTGAAAACCAGAAACTGATCCACCCTCTCCCCCCAATACTTGAATGGTATTCGGGTACCAATTCGGATACCCAAAACAATACCTGAAAATGTGGGTATTACCAAAGGGTGCCAAATTTGATACTAGTTTCAGCTCTAGCACCAACCTATGGTTTCCACACAACATGTTGCTCGTGATGCCCTGCCATTTTGCTCATGGCAGCGGAGTAAGGGTAAATGCACAGAGAGAAATAGCCAGAAATGAAAAAAAAAATGCATAGTAATCGGCAAACTGTAACTTGGTAATGCTGTATCAGTAACTCATTTAGTCGTTAACTCAAGCAACTCATTGCTTGATGAGTTACTGTGTTACTGCTACTGTTTAGTACCTGACAATACTGAGGTGATTTGATCACAATGATGCCAATGTGTTTTTATCTGTTTGCAGTGGTACCAGTCTCAACTCCATGTAGGATAGGCTAGAGTTGCACAGCTAGCTATGTGTTTAAATAATGCTTTCCTCTTCCTGGCTGTAGCTGAGAGAACTGGATCCCTTTAATAATAGAGACTCTGGAACAGACTTTATTATTGTTGTCAATTCTTCCTGGAAAGTCTTGGAGGTTAACTTCTCTGCTCACTGCAAACCCCAAGCTGCCCTAGCAAAGGGGTTTTCTGAATCTAAATAAACAAAAAATATTTTTATAGCCTGGTTAGAAACTTCCCGACACACAATTAACGTTCCAGGAGTCAAATCTGCTCTCTGTTGACAACTTACTTTCCAAACTCAATTGGACTGCAGCAGAGTTGGAAGCAATTTCTAAGTAAGCTGATTTCCCATGATTGCATCTCCAAGGCATTCAGAGATTCCTTGTGTCCTTGCCTCTTTGTTTAAGGTTCACACTGTGATATGGACCAAGGTAGTGGTTAGCTTTATGGCCGGTCACCAGAGCTTGGAAACAAGAGCCAATCAGAAGTGTTGTTTTATGCACACAATGGAGCTTAAGCCGAGGCCTGTCACAAAGCTCCCCAATCCTGATCCTCCCTCCATCTTCCCTGTGTGGCACATCAGCTATGCTGAAACCAAAGGAAAAGCTTGTAAAATGGTGTGTTTGACAGATATCCTACCCTTGTTTGATGAAGGAATGGCTTCTGTATGCAGAGAGGCTGGATAGATTGGGGCTCTTCATAGGGATGGGCGAACAGAACAGAGTTCGGAAATTTGGTTCGGTTCGGTTCGGTTCGGAAATTCGGTTCGGTTCGGAAATTCGGTTCGGTCGACCGAACTAATTGAGTTCAGTCTGAACTCCAAACTTCCGAACAAAGTTCGGAAATTCAAACCCCATTGAACTGAATGGAATATTATCTTTTAGGGATGGGTGAACAGAG
>QEPC01009472.1:2705957-2759399 GCA_003113815.1 Sphenodon punctatus | reverse complement strand
GCCGGAATGTCAACAGGCTCGGGGCCAGGCGAGCTTCCTCCGGAAGGGAGTTCCAAAGGTGCGGCCCAGCCACCGAGAATGCCCTCTCCATTGTGGCCCCCCGCTTAACACGGGGGACCTCCAAGAAGGCACCCCCGGTGGACCAAAGGAGCCGCCCTGGGGCGCGGAGGACGAGGCGGTCTCTGAGGTATGAGGTGCCCAGACCGTGTAGGTCTTTATAGATCAGTTCTACTATATACATGATTTTCCTTTCGTAAATCCAATAATCCAATAGTAAAGTCATCCTGCAAGAGACAGTGTTCTCCTTCATCCAGTACCGATATATAGATTCCTCCTTCCATATATGCAGAATGGCAGCCAACCTCTTACACATCATCCACCACTTGTGCATGCACCAAACAGTGACCATCATTACTATGCATGTGTTGAATGAGAGCCACTATTTTGTGCATGCATAAAAGGCCATTTTAGTTTTTCATTTGGTCCAAGTTCCAATCCGACATTACAAACCGCCCATTTTCAATGGAATCGGAACTGGGTGGAAATTGTAGTTTTGCCCCTTCCACAGATATTACCTGCACATAAGGAGCGGAGTTTCCAGAAATGCAGTGGAGATCCACAATCTCTTTTTCTGGCTCCCCCACCACTTTATTCCAGCATCTGGAGCATGTGCAAGACTGGGAATTTGCACAGGCACAAAGTAGGGAAAATATACTTTCATGTGTACAAAATGCAAAACTGTATGCTGACTATTTCATGTGTGCAAATATATTTTGCTGATTTGTTCTTGCGAATGAAAACATTCTGACTCTTCCCCATGCACCGTGGGAGGCAGCAGGCATTGAGCAATCACAGAGTCCCATGAGACTGCTTGGGCCTGCTTGCGCTGCTCATTGGTCAGCGATACATCCATCAGATACTGCTGAGCTGCTCGTCCCTCCCAACCCAGGAAAAGTTCAAGAGTTCAACCCTGTTTAGGGCTCCAAGATGTCTGTTCCCTTCTCCCCTCTCCACATTTTCTGTCCAAAACCCAACTGCCACATCACTAATAATAATGGGTGTTTTTACGCACACATTTATCCTGAATGTTTGTTGTTTCTTACTGAACTTTCTGTGTGTCTAAATCACTCATCCAGATTTTAAACATCCAGCTCTTTGAACTTCTGTGTGAAACTTCTCCCAGAACGTTTGTGTGTAAAAGGTTCTCCTGGTAAAATGCTTTGCTCCAGGCAGCTGTGGTCACTTGGTTTCCATGGCAGCCTGTCACATTTACAGCTGCGGCTACTTTAGGCTGCCTCAGGGCAGTGTGTGTGTGAAAAATGCATCCAGAACTTACTTGTGGGCTTGTAAACCCAGAAGATCGAAACATCTGGAACTTTAACGTGTGTGTAAAAATGCCCTGATAACGATAACAACATTGTCATTTTCATTATTATCAAGTGTCATTTTCATTATTGCAATAACGATAACGAAAACGACAATTTTCGCTATTGTTCTTGCAATAACAAAAACAACATGCACACCCCTGCCCTGGAGGTGTTTTCACTGAATTGCTAAGAGAGGCAGGGCTCGGATCTGTATTGCGTTAGATAAGGGGCAAAAGGCCTGGGGGGCCAACTGCAGCCCATGGATAATTTTTACGTGGCCACTTCCCAGTTCCTGAATCAGGCACTTAGATCCAGTTCCTACTCTTGAGCATAGAAAGGCTGACTACAAGGTAAAGGAGAAGAGATGAGGGCATGCACACATGTTCAGTGGCAGACCCATGACACAGATCCATGATATTGACCCTCCTCTTCATGAGCGCACCCCTAAAGCACCTCCGCCCTCAACTCCTACGAGGTCCTTGAAGCTCGTACTCATTTTCAAACTGGCTACTGGGAGGGGAAAGTTTCCCCACCCCTGCACCAGGCATTGTATATGGTGCTACAGCAGGGGTGGTTCGAATTGGCCGTTCTGGTTCCATAGACATTTTCTGTAAAATCCGAAGGGGGTTCAAAATTTGGATCAGAATTCCAATCAATTGAAATTTTTGACCAGAATTTTCCATTTCGATGTACGGCGGCCACTCTTTCCGACATATGCCTATGGCTGCAGTCATTATGCGCACACACAAGTGGGCTAAGCATTTTATTTTTTTTAGTGATTCCAGAGAAACGGAATTGGAATATGCATTTGTTCCGCATTCCTCTGGAATGGCGTGATAGACCAGATTCTGTAGTGAATGCCATCAAAAATAAAATGTCACTCCTTCCCTACACTGCAATCCTCAAGCTACTGAACACCAGTGCTAGCGGTTAGCACTAGAGTGAGCCTTACTTCTCTGGGGGATGGTTCAAAAGGCCAACTTTGATACTAAATAGTTCAAGGATTGCAGCCGTAATGAGAAGATGGTTTCTGTCGTGGAAAGATTACAGTCTAAGGTGAGGGAAGGCAGGCAGATATGGCAAGCAGAGAGGAGAAGAACAAGAGACCAGAAGGATAATGATGATTTGTGTTTTCCCACTGCCTTGTTCATAACCGGCATTTTTGCTTATTTCCAATCTGTGCCTTGCCGTCTCCAGCTGAACCTGGGGTGCCGCAAGGCAGCGCTAATGACAGCACCCGAGACCCATGCAACAACAGCACTTGATTGCACAAGAGGAAAAGTTTACCGTGCAGCGTCGTGACTAGCATCTGCCTCATTCGCTGTGAGGAGCACTTGCCGTCTCTTGGCTAATGAAGAGCCCCCAAAAGCCAGTCAGTTATGCTAATTAATAAATGGGCAGCTTACCTTCTTAAGAGCTCTCTCTGGCTTCATGTAGCACTTCTAAAGAGCCCATGGAGAGAGCAGTAGGCGCTGTCCAGTTCATGCCTCGACCCCATGCTTTTTAGGAAGAGTGTTGCTAGGTGACATCTTTCAGGAGCTGCTTGTGGAATGGGTATGGCCTAGTAGATAAGGCACTCAGCACAAATATCTCATTTTTGCCTACAAGGCTACACATGGCCTTGCCCCTGCGCCCCCCATCTCTCTATTTATTTGTTTGTTTTATTTGTTTATATGTTTAAATTTCTCCCCCCCCTTCCCCTAATGCTCAGGGTGGCTTACATAAAATACGTAAAAGACAAAATACAATAAAATTCTCTTTAAAAAACTTCAATGAAAAAAACCCTACCCTCACCCTTAACCCCCAACCCCCGCCTGCCCAATGCCTTAACGAAAGGAAATGTTCTCCATCACCTGTGGAATAGGACCAGCCTCAGGCTCTTACAGGCCTCTTGGGGTAGGGAGTTCCACAATACAATACTCTACACTAGTATCCCGCTATGCTCCCGTCCGAAAACTCCGCTCCTCATCTACCCTCGCTTGATCATGGCTCTGCTGCTCCTCAAAGCATATGCACCCATTCTCCCTTGCTCCTGCCCCTCCCCAATACCTGGAACTCCCTCCCCAAATACATCTTTCTCCCTCCCAACCTTCAAATTCCTCCTGAAAACCTCTTTCGTCAAGCCTTTCCTAGCTCCTCATCCTCTTCGTCCCTCTTCCATCCCTAATGCAACTACTTAACTAAGCTAAGCACGTATACCTGCAACCTCATTCCTTCATGAATGTATTTTATTTTTTTATTTTTTATTTATTTATAGAAGATTTTTATCCCACCCCTCCTGCCTGCAGGGAAGCTCGGGGTGGCGAAGAACAAATTAAAACAATATCCTCATATCTCCCTCTGTTGCCCCCACCCCCTCCCTTGTATTTCTTAGCTTGTAAGCCCCCCCAGGGCAGGGACTCTGTCTATTTTCAGCAGTTGTAAAGCACCAGGTACTAGGGATGAGACTATTGGAAAATTATCGGTTACCGGTTTTATTGGTATCAGATTATCCGATATCAGATTTATCGTAATATCATTTTTTTTAACATTGCCGATTTTTTGGATCTTTAACATTGCGGACATTTTTAAAATGGCCTTAATGTTAAAGATCCAAAATATTGGCAATGTTAAAAAATGATATACTGATACAGATATTATCGGTATTATCAGATTAATCCGATATCGCCAATTATCAGCATTATCGGATTAATCCAATACCTATAGTCCCATCCCTACCAGGTACATTACTGGCACTGTATACATACATAACAATAGCAGTGGCAACAATTTCAAACCTCCCGTGTGCGGGATCCATGCAGGTCCTGCACATTTTGTGCATGACACAATGTCCCCATAATGGGTGCGGTTTGTATGAACATGTGCGAGTGTACCGCTCAACACACTTGGGGCATGGGATTGGTCCTAATAATAACAATAACAATAATCTGGACTTGGAAGATTACGCATCAAAACTAATCTCAACCATGAGCTCACACTAGGTGGCCTTAAGCAAGTGACCATCTATCAGTGCCTGTTCCTCATCTGTCAAATGGGAATAAAAATGACCTACCCCGTGATGTTGATGCTGTTCTGAGAGTGAATTGGAGAAAGACTGTAAAGCACTTTGAATGCTGAAAGTGCTCTATAAATTATTAATAATAATAACCTCACACCATCCTTGCTTATGGATGTAGGTAGGGTCCTGGGTAGAGCTGGCACTAGGGCTGAAGCGGCATGCCACTGCGGTAATTTTTCCTGACAGAAAAAGCTCTTCCGCAATGAGTGCCATGATGCAATAGAGTCATTCATTCCACTAATTTCATTCTGCTAATTCCACCATTCTGCTACTTTCATTCCGCTACTTCCAAAGACTGCGAAAATAGCGGAATAATGTTTTTCCCCAACATTTTCTATCTTCCACAATTTCCACCAGCACTGTGAAGTAGCGAAAAATGCGTGTTCTGACAGTTTCCACGATTGTTCTGACAGTTTCCGCGATTATTCCAACAGTTTCCGAATGAGTGGAATACCAGCAGAATTAGTAGAATGCCGGCGGAAAAACTGTGGAACGTCATGGGCAATTCTGCAATGGCGGAATGAAATAGCAGAATGGAAAAAAGGAGTTACCGCTTCAGCCCTAGCTGGGACAGGTGACAAATTTCCACCCCATGGACAATACTTGCAGTTTTGGTAGTTGACTGGTACCCAAGAGTCAAGTACTTGGTGCCCAGAGTACTTGGTACCCAAGTACTAAGATGGTTACCCCAAATACCAGGCATTACTGTTACCAATTTTCCTTTTTATCATCCAGTTTTGGTGATGGAAAATCTGTAAATTGGTATAGGTGATCACTAAATGGATGATGGTGGCCAGATCCGAGAGAAAAGGGATGCACATGCCTTCTCACCAGATGGAGTTGAACTGTTTGGAAATTCCCTATAGGGTATCTAAGGATGTAATGGTTAACAAAGCAGGTGACGCCCTGCATAAGGTTCTGGCGGCTCATAGTCTTGTGATCATTAATGGGAGACAGGACGCTGATAGGTTTGGAGAATATACTTTTGATTTCCACCTTGGATCTAGTGTCATCTATTATGTTATAACATCTATATTTTGTTATGAGCACTGCATAGATCTTACAGAGTTGTGATAAGACCAGAAAGTAGTCATCACCCATTGAGGAAAGGTATTGTTACTGGACCTCAGTCTTCTGTCTTGAAACGTATTTCTTCTCTCCCAAATAAGCAGCCAACCATTATCACTTCAATCTGTTCTGGTTCCAGCCTCATTTGGCTCACCTCAGAGAATATATCTGACAAATTCACCTGCTTCGAATTCGTGTGAACGGGGCAGAAACAAATAACAATTTGTTTATATAACAAATAATTATTTGTTTCTGCTTTCTTTATTCCCTGTGGATATTTGTTTTGGGTGTTTCAGGTATTGGTTAACTGAAATAACCAGACTGAATACCCAAGAAACAAATGCGTGGATTTTAATTTGGGTGCTGCTATTTACTTGACTTTTCAGATTTGTGCATTTGAATTTGGTATCCGCATTTGTGAACAATATTTATACTTCAATTTGTGACTATTTGTGAATGTGAAATTTACTATTTGTCTCAGCCCCGCATTAATTCTTTACTGCCATTTCTTATTACCGCTGTTTCTCCACGCATCCCAGTTTTGATAAGCCGAAACCCAGTTATAAATGTAGAATATATATATATTAAAAAGAGAAAAGTACCATTGATTTTAAAGCATTGTTTCCCTTTGAAAAAGTGCCTGTTGCACACAATGGCTTCCCTGTGATGTGTGCAGCGCCCACTGAGAGTCTTAGCCCCATAACAATGAGACAATTAGACAGATGAGTTCTTAGGGTGGAATTGTTTTTTTCTAGCATTTAATGAGGAGAAGTCTAGCTCAATACTTCAGCTGTTGCAGTCAGAGCCGTGCAAACTTATACTTGAATGAGAATATTTAATTTAATCAATAGCTCCCAGGGGAACAGTGGGTGGCCTAGTAATTACACCTTTAGAACAAGTGACCAAAAACAGCCCACTATGTAAGAGACACAGTTTTTGGTGTCTTTGCCTGTCGGGAAAGCAGGGAGTGGATCATTCCTCTGATGTTATCCAAACCTGCATGCAACCAAGGTAAACAGCTAAGTCAATTATCACACTATGGGTTTCCTAACACTAATTCTGATGAAGAAAGACACATCTCAGAGGGGGATGGCATATAAGAGAAATTGGGTAACTTTGGGGCTGTAGATGGTAATTGTTTCAGAAGAACTATGGTTTGTTTAAGAAGCCATCTTTGGATGCTGAGTCCACAGCCAGCTATTGGCCTGTCTGCCTTCCCTTTTTAGGGAAGGTTGTTGAACGGGTGGTTGCCCGACAGCTCCAGGCTCATCTCGATGCCGTTGGGTTCCTGGAACCATTTTAGTCAGGCTTTCATGGGTATGGCATGGAGACTGGGCTTGTAGCTTTGGTCAATGACCTGCACCTTGAGATTGATCTTGTTAGATCTTTCAGCAGCCTTTGATACAGTTGATCATGAGGTGCTGTTGACACCACGGTGGGCCCTGACAGGGGTGCATGGGACCACTCTTGTGTGGTTTCACTTCTTCCTGTTGGGGAGGTCACAGAGTGGTGATGGGCATTTGCTCATTGTTCTCTTGGAACTTCCCCTGTAGGGTTCCACAGGGTTCTATTCTGTTTCCTCTTGTTCAACCACTGGGTGAGGTCATTCGGAGGTTTGGGGTAAAGTGTCATCAGTATGCTGATGACGCTCAGCTCTACCTCTCTTTTCCATCTGACCTAGGTCTTGAAGATCTCAGTGCTCACCAGTTGCCTGGCTGCTGTCAGGGACTGGATGAGGATGAGCTGACTACAGCTGAATGCAGACAAGACTGAGGTGATGATGGTTGGCCGGTCTTGTAACCTGGAGGGGATTTGAACTCTTGTTATTGATGGAGTGCAGCCTCCTCTGGCCAATCAGGTTTGCAAACTTGGGATGTTTCTGGACCCCTTGCTGTGCCTGGATTGTTGTGGTGGTGGCCAGGAGCACTTTTTACCAACTCCAACTGGTGAGGAGGCTGCAGCCTTTTCTTTCCAATTTGGATCTAGCTACTTTCATTCATGCTTTCATTACCTCGAAGCTAAATTATTGCAATACACTCTATGTGGGGCTGCCCTTGATGACTGTTTGGAAGCTGTAGCTGGTGCAGAATGCGGCGACTCACCTTTCGGGGGTCCAGAAGCACTCTAGTGTCCAGCAAGAGGTCCAGAGGCACTCCGAGGCTGCTGGGAGCACATTACACCGGTGACTCAAAAGTTGGCACTGGCTTCCTATAACTTTCCAGGAATAATTCAGAGTGCTAGTTTTGACCTAAATCCCTAAATAGTCTGGGTTCCACATATCTGAGAGTTCGCCTGTCGTACCATGCCCCACTGTTGCCTCTGCAATCAGCTAGGAGCACCTCCCTGTGGATACCATCCATTAGTCTTGTTCATATGGTGAGTTGCTGCCCCAGTGATATGGAACTCCCATGGGCATCTTCCGGAGGTTAGGGATGGGCGAACGTGGTTCGGATGTTCGGAGTTCGGACTGAACTCAGTCTGTTCGGACGTCCGAACCAAACGACTGAACCAAACTCTCGAACGACTGAGCAGTTCGGTTGTGTTTGGATGAGTTCAGATGAGTTTGGGGGCAGGAAAAACATCTTTCCAGGGCCGAAAACTAGGTTTCGGTTTCAATTTCATTTCGGTTTCGATTTTGGTTTCACTAATTTGAATGTTCGGGCAAGTTCGGCCAAGCCGAACTTGGCTGAACTGAACCATCAAGCCCGAACTCGGGTTTTGAACCGAACGACCAAATATCTGAACATCCGAACCGCATTCTGTTCACCCATCCCTACCAGAGTTGACATTGTTAGGACACGGATCCACTCCATGAGTGAATATTGGGGGCCGGTACCCCAATATTCAAACAACCACTTAAAATTAGGGGGAATTAGCTGAATTGATTCACAGGATCCGCACATATCCACTGGCATCAGTCTGAGGACATGATGCACTGCCAGCTGGCTGGAATTTCCCTCCCACACCCCAACACAAAACAGAGATACTCCGATGCAAATAAGGGAGATTTATTGACAGAGGAGTAGGTATGATACATAAACAGTTCACCAACGGGTCAATTTGGATGATACAAATAAGTTTCTATTGATACAAATAAGTTTCTATACCCTCCCACCAAACACTGTTGACATATGTACACAGTAAACTATAAGAAAAACCCACCAGTCTGGTGACTCTGGTGTAAGTGGGCATTACGTGGGAGGAGAAATGAGGAAAATAAGCAATATTACCTATCCATTCGTGTTGAAAAGGGACAGGCAACCCTGTAGATCCAGTGGCATTCAGAGATGGGGAGGGGAGAGGGAAAAAACTTGGACAGACCAAAAGGGGGCAATGGTCTGGGAGCAATCCTTGAGGCAAGCACACAAAGAGTAACCTGCTTGTGTTTGCGTTCAAGAATAACCCAATTTAATCATGGGGGCAAGGGCAGTTATAGGGTTTTGAGAGGCGGGGCCAGGGGTCTCCAAAGTGCACAAAAGGTGTTCCTAAAAGTACTTTAGAAATGCTAGGGCCAAAAAAGAAACCTTTGCGTGATGTGTTTGGGGAAAACAATGCTCTGGAGGATTTCAATGGGGGGCATGGCAGGATGAACCTGAGGGCAAAAGGGAGTTTCTATTAAGGATTTGAATGGGGGGCATGGCAAAATGAATATAAGAGCCAAACAAAGTTTCTATAAACAGGGGACTAAGGCTATTTTTAGACGGGTGTGGAGTGATCAGCCTAGCGATCAGTCTATTGCTTGTCCACAGTTGCAGCCGGCTGTGGGGTGATCATCTCAAACGAGGGAGGCCATCTGTTTTTGACTGCTCCATTGTTTACCCAGGAACCTCTCTTGTTTCATTCTTATTCCTTCCGACTAGACCGGTTTTATATGGGGCGTTTCTTTCTTTTTCCTTTTTCCCCTCTGTTCCCCTGCACCCTTTGACCCACGTCTCGTGGGGTGCTGCCAAGGGAAGGGGGGTCTCTGGTCTTTGGGAGGGAAATGACATCATTCCTAACAGCATAAGACCTTTCTCTTTGTTAGGGCATTTGGCGAGCAGGGATAGAGAATGAGGGGTTTGATGGGTGTTTGGGGCCGGGATGTGAGGGGGCAGTTGAGGAGGGTTTTGAGGGGTTGGGGAGGGGGAAGGGGAAAGGTTGGGGGTTTGGGTTTTGTATGCTGTTTTACATGTACTGGTTTTATTTATTTTATAAGCTGCCCTGAGCCATTTGGGAAGGACGGGGTAAAAATTGAAATAAATAAATATACAAGGTCAACAGAACCTTGTCAACTGTATCGAAGGCCGCTGAAACATCTAACAGGATCAAC
The DNA here is from genome assembly GCA_003113815.1 of Sphenodon punctatus. Classification (NCBI taxonomy): domain Eukaryota; kingdom Metazoa; phylum Chordata; class Lepidosauria; order Sphenodontia; family Sphenodontidae; genus Sphenodon; species Sphenodon punctatus. The sequence goes on along the minus strand of QEPC01009472.1, from coordinate 2,749,597 downwards.
AGGGTAGAATTCCCCTTGCCAAATCTTCAGACGCAGGTCCATCAACCAAGGCCAATTTCATGTGTATGTTCCTACATCTTAATAACATTTAACCCCAAAGGCCAATTTCATCCAAATTTGGCAGAGGGGCAGAAACCCAAAAGGAAAGTCAGAATCCAAGATTTCATTTAAAAAGTGCATCTGGAGGGAAGATCCATTCCCCTTTTGTAGGAAACCAGGATTCATTAATTTGGATGCTTGGCGGCGCACAGAACTGATTGATCCTTACCATGAACAAAAAACCTTGGTAGCAAAATCCACCTGGAGGTACAGAACAGAAAGCCTTGTGCAGTCCTATGGGGTTGCTACAGTGTTGTCATCAAATAACCCTCTAAGGAAGTTAAGTGCCCGTCTGGTGGCAACTAGACTCACAGACGTATTTGTCCAAGCTGACGTGGTGCAGGTTAAATCTGCTGCAGTGGCCCCTGCCTTTGCCGAATTTAAATCTATCTTTAAACTTGAGGATTATTTGTCACAGGTAGAGGCTCCAAGGGTGCGAGCGGCACTTGCACGGCTGAGGCTCCATCAATTCCCCTCTGCAGTTTTAATGGGCAGATACAATAGGCTGCCATTTAGTTTAAGATTTTGTAGTTGCTCTCTAAATAAGGTGGCGGATTTGGAGCATTATATGCTTCTATGACCTTATAATGAGGCCCTGAGGTGTTTACCTATATCACCATTATTATAAGGGAAAGAACATTGGAATTCCAAGTGGAAAATCTCTTATTTGCTGTCAAATTCAAATAAGAACATAATGAAAGTCACGGCAAAATTTGCCTGGAGTGCGGAGTTAGTCAGGAAGAAGAGACTCTTGGCCCTAGAACAGTGATTGCCTCTGCCTACTAGTTGCTTCCTTCCCACACCATAGAGTTGCAGGCAGATCGCCCGACACTCTAGACTGCCACCCACAATTCTATGGTGTTGCCCGGAGCAACCACCAACTGAGAGAAGAGCTGCAGCAGCCGTCTGCCAATCAGACAGACCGCAGCTACGCCTCTGGCCAGGTTTGGGCATCCCACTCCGCTGGTGGTGCTCTGGGTTGTTCGTCGCACCGCAATCAGGGCCGGAACAGCCTGCTCCATGTCTGTTCCACTTGTACATCTGGTGGCTTGCCTTTAGATGGACGGACTACCAGGGGGGTGAGGTGGGGAAGAGACAGGGCTGCTGCCTGTCTGTTTACGTTGACTAGTAAATGAATGTGGCTCTTGGAATTAGGAAAATTTGTCCACCCCAATATACATAGTCAGGGGCAACTCTATAGGTGCAGCAAGTGCAACTGCCTGTGAACTGGGGGGCCCACATACATGTAGCATGCCTATGGAGGTTGGAGTGGAGAGTCCCAGCAGAGGACCCATTCCATCTTCCGCAGCAGGGTCCCTTCCAACCTAGCTAATGCCCCTGAACACCTTGGAAGAGCTTGTGTGACTGGGAAGACCTCAGCATTTGTAGATAATTGGTATTTGGAGCAAACATTTGGAGACTGAAGTTGATCTTCTCTTCTGCTCTGCATGAACAAGGATGGTCTTTTTCCCCACTTTCTAGCAGAAATGAACCACTTAAAAGGTGCTAGAGCAACTGTCCAAAGTCTTCAAACAGCCCAAATGGAACTGCAAATGGGTGCAAAACCCTAACTACCTTTCGATCTACTAATACAAGTAAGTGGCGTGATTCTGCGTTTGAATTCGCAAAATAAATACTCTCAACCTAGAAGCACTTGGCGGCACGGGGGGAGAGGGGTAAACGCAGAGGCAGAGAAAGACTCGTGAAACCATCCCTGAAGTATTTGCATTGATAATTTGAACCAGCACTTTACGGGTTTGGCATTTCATTCATGCTCTCAAGGCAAAAATCTATCCTCGAGTCAAAAACATTAAAGTAAAAAATGGATTTCAATAAAACATGATATAAAAACAAGACATAGCTGTAAATGGAATTGAAAGTAAACTGCATAAAACTCCAGCCCGAGACTCTCATTGCTATTCCAGAGATTCTACCTTTGGCAGCTGCAACGTGATCAGTATTCAGACCTATTTTCCTAGGAATTTACTGCTTATGGTAATAGGCACTGGTCCTTCAATCACAGGCATTTTTCTACTCATTTCCATACCGCCTGAAAATTAAGAACAAGCAGGTATTAAAGCATTCTGCTCTTTCTAGTGGATTTGCCAGCATTGGAACAAACAGGATCAGATTGGATACGACTTGCACAAGTCATGGCGGTTTGTGGGGAAATTATGGCTGAGGGAGGAGGACACAGCCAGAGGAAATAATTCTTACCAGCTGCCCCCCAAAAGTGGAATCATTTCCCTCCTAGAACTGGGATTGTTTTGCTTTGTTTTGCTCCCAGCCCTGAATTTTTCACTAACACAAAAAAGGTTGAATCTTCACTGGCAGGGGAACAACGTTGCCATGAAACGCTTGGGTTTTCTTTGGCGGAAACTCCCCCCCACCCCTGCAAATTTCCATGAACCTGTGGTTGGATGGATAGTGCCCTCAGCAGGGACACAGGTCAGGAGATGTGGGTCTCGTTGGGGCTGATCCCATGCCCCGTGCACGGTGTGCATGTGTGCTCATGGGGATCTCCGCACAGGAGTGGTGTGCATTCCCGTTATCAAGGGATTGTGCTGCGTGGCTCCCATGTGGATTTTGCGGGACCCATGTGCGGGGTGGGGGGGGTATAGGATTGCAGTCATTTTTTACTTAGCCACTGGCCATCTGGATCTGTGATTCTCAACCCTGGGGTGGGCAAGACCCATTGAAGTGTTTTTTGTAAAAATTCCAGATCTCACTTGAATAAATAAGGATGAGTGCTTCTACAGGCACTAGAAGCATCAAGGACTGACCCGAATCCTGGGATGATGTTGGGGATCACCAGAGAAACAACAGATAGTCGAGGACTGAAACAGGTTGCTCATCGCAGGTATTGTCTGCAATTTTGAGTACCGTGTCGGGTGTCTGACTTGTTACCCGAGTACCAATTGGGCTCCCAATTACCCCAAAATACTGGGTATTATGGTTACCGAGTTACTGATTCTCAGTGGGTAAATTGGTAAAGGAATTGGTAAGTTAAAAAAAATAAATAGCAGAAGTAAATAAATCAGTAGTGAAATTTGGAAAATCAGGCCAAAATAGGGTAAATGTAAATGGGTATATTGGTAGCCTTACAGGCAGTAATTGGGTACCAATTAGTATCCAATGTTACTGGGTCAGGTTGAGTACTGGAATTTTGACAGGTACACCTATTTTTGTGGGTACTTGTATCAACTTTAATAGAGACACAAGAGATACACAGAGAGCAATCTCTTTTCCTCCCAGAGTCCCGGCTGCAGGTCAGTTCCTCCCACCGGCTGGGAGGGCCAGGACCTACCTAAGCCCCTCTCAGGACACACCAGTGACTTCTGACTCGCTGTTTGAAAACCGGTGATCTTGGACTCTTAGTGTCACTCTCTCAGTTTTACCATTCGCAAAATAGGAATCAATTCATAATGATGCTGCTCACAACATCAGTAGGACTGAAACCCAATTTCACAATTCTTGCTTTTCTCAACAAGAATCGGGGTCTCAGCTCATCCTTGCAAATGAGAACGAGCCAAGAATTGCGTGGATTCTCGCCAAGAAAAGCGAACAGTCCTCATCTCCTGCAAAAGACCGGGGAAGGACCATTCCCAAACCCTGGCTACGTTTGCAAAAGGCCCTGTACGCGATGTACTCACTAAGACTGGGTCTCTATCTCCTCACCCAGCTTCTTCGTGCAGGGATGGGGGGGAAGTGAGGTTGCGATTTTTTAAAAGGAAAATGATATATATATATAAAAGAAGTCACTGCACATGAGTAAAATGGATGCCACAGCCATTGTCCACATGCACAGCGCTTTTCCAAGATGGCATGGACTGCATCGGCGCAATTTGGGAATAGGGCAGCCAGTTCTGTTCTATTGTAAACTGCTCTCAGTCTTCGGGGAAGGGCAGGATATACATTTTAACAACCAACCAACCAACCAACCAGCCAACTAAATAAATAAATGTGTGTTCTAGTCTGGAAAGTTGCCCATGCTCTTGAAAGAAGCTCAGTCTAGCAGGTGGAATTTTGCTAGACTTTGACTCAAGAGTCTCATTAACATTTTAGCGCTAAGATCAACACTAACGTAGACTCTCTTTCGTGTCACCAGAGTCCCTGGGGCACAATATCTGCTCTGTTCAGGCAACACAAATGACAGAATCTGGCTTTGATAATGCACCCATGGTGCCCAGCAGAGAATGGGCACACATGGAGTTGCACTAACACCACTGAAGCTCATTCCATCACCACCTGCCTCCTGGTCTTGGTAGAGGGTGTTGGGCCAGAATGCTACTGTTTTCTAGCTTTGCACTCAGCTGATAGATGGTCCCTTTGGGACTGCTGCCACCTGTCAGGAGTTAGAGCAGCCGTTTGGTGTCTCTAACCTGTGCCAGGGCAGAGCTGGGCAGAACAAGCTAGCAGCCAGAACAGCAGCAAATTAGCAATTCCATCTGCAGCTCAGCAATCACCTGTGGTATCTAGGTGCTGGAACAGAGAGTATCTCAAGTATGGAAACTATGGGTATTTTCAAACATGACACTACCACAGGTGGACATGCTTACCCGTGTGTGTCCACCCATGGTGGTGTCACATCTGCTCCCACCTGCCAGATGTTTGCTGCAGGCAGGAGCAGAGGACTCCCCGGACAGTGGTAGAATAACTCCGGGTTGTGTGTTGGACTCCCTGCCAGCCCACGTCCCAGAGTTAGCCGTGCCACAGTCCAAGGAAGGCAATTGTGGTAAAACAGGCTGTCACATCTGTCGGCCTGCTTTACCTAACTCCAACGGTGTCTGGAACTTTTCTGGGTGGGTACGGCGGCCTCACAGGAGGAGACCGGGCCACACTGAGCAGCGTGTGTGTGCGTGTGTGTGTGTGGAGCCGTGTGGACCATGTCCGCATGTTCCCTCCCCCCCATCCTCTCTCTGCCCCCTCTCCAGCCCCAGCTGCCAGCACATTTGTTCAGTGGCAGGGTCAGATCCTGCCCATGGTGAGGATCAAAGAGTGGCAGTGCTCAGCACTGTCGCTTTTGAAAATATCCTATGTCCTATAGAAGAGTGGATGGGTGCTGTGTCAAATCCTTGTAGATTCAGACCTTGGCGGGGGGTGGGGGGTAGAGTTGCAACCAGGTACCCAGCCAGTTGGACACCCCATCAAATTTGGGGTGCCTGCCCAAGTCACCCCAGCCGCGTTTGGGCATGAACGGGTACCCGAACATGACCCAACAGGCTATCCATTTCCCCGGGTCCTGGGCTAACTTGCCTCACCAGCCAGGCTGCTGCTCTTCTGGTCCAGACACCTAGCTGCTCCCTGCTTCTAGTTCTCCCTGGTCCATGTGATGCTCAGTCAAGTAATACCTGCATGAGTAATACCTGCATTTTCAGGTACCGTTTGAGTATCCGAATGAGTACCCCAATACAACTTATGTCTCAGGTCTTTGAATACCTGAAATCACCTGAAAACATTAAAAATATCCTAACAAAATGCTGAAATCTGGGATCAGAAGTAAAAAAATGGAAACAAAACTGGTATTTTAGTATTTTATATTTTGGCCCTTTGATACTTTGGGTACCCGATTGAATACTGTTTTGGGCACCGACAAGTCGGATCAGGCACTGTAAATTCAACAGATATTCCATTTGTGCAGGTACCTGTTCCAGCTCAAGTAGGAGGGAACATGGTGGACCATGAACTTCCTAGCCTAATAGAACCACCAGGTCAAGGTAACTGGTGTGCTGGCTACTTTTGACTCTGATCCTGCAAAGGCTTCCAGGATACCTGGGTCTGCTACAGGAACTCAAGGACCTGGCTTTCCCCCCAACTCAATAACCCATCTCCCTTCCACTTTCACGGCTCTTTCCACATTGCAAATTTTGTGTTCGCTATTTAACGCAGTCCCCTTAGAGTACCAACGGCTGAATGGCTTCTTTAATTTCCAAACTTGCATATAAGCCCATTTCAGAATGAAGATGGTGCATAATGAGCCTTAATATGAATGATTGCCAAGTCTGGGCGAGAGAGAGAGTGAGCACTATGGAAAGCGGGGGGCGAGAGAGTACTAAACGGTGATCTGACACACAGGGCTCTGATTTCTATTATCCCAGTAATGAATGGCTGCTTGACATTCCTCACTGTTGCTATATATGGGTTTGATATTACAATACAAACTGTACTGCTCAGTTCTTCCGTCGCAAGAGCCATGGCTCGCTTCCAAGAAATAATATGTGCTGAAGGGTAATTTCTTCAAGGAGCTGATCTCTGTCATTCTCCCCCATTTGCTGGCGAAGCTGATTGACAAGCGGTAATCAGGGAGAAAGGAATTTACATTTAGCGTTTCATCGTTTTCAATTTTATTTATTTATTTATTATTTATTTATGTTTGCATGGATAAAGTAGCACCACGCTTCACGCTGTGCGCAAAAGCTCTGCTATTGTTAGCCTTTGAAAAGGGGAGCAATTTACCAAGAGACCACAATAGAACTTAAATGAAAGGATGAATGGGTTTTGCTGGGGAAAACAGAATTGCTTTTGAAGTTCTCCTTCTCCTTTGTTCTCCTTTTGCAGTATCTCCCTACCCCTCTAAAAACACAAAACAAGAAGTGACAGGTAAGGAAGTTTATCAGCACAGCAAGCACAAAAGGCTCACATATTCCTGAAGTGCTCTGGGATGGGTAGTCCAGTGGCTAGAGCATAGGATGCAGGAGTCCAATACCCTGGCTTGATTTGGGCTCTCCAGTCAATGGGGCCAATCCCATGTCCCGCGGACTGGTGCACGCAGCACACCTGGTGCTTGCGGCACATGCGGCACGCATGTACATGCATGCAAGTCACGTGCACCCCCAGCACAGGGCTCACAGAGTGTGCGGGTTTGGGGATTGCGGCCAAAGCCTACAGCCTCAGTTTCCTGTCTATAAAATGGGATGAGGTTATAGAGTGCAGACGGGCAACACCAGGATAAAGTCCCAGTTAGAGCTGAAATGAGTTCCCACAAAAATAGGCACACTCATTGAAACTGTGGTATGTATCCTGACCTGGTAACATTGGGCACTAATCGGCACTTCATTAGTGCCCAACGGGCCTGATGTACCAAAATATCAATTTCTGTCCTGATTTTTCTGACTTCCAGCATCCAAATCTTTACTACCTGTCCCAATTTCTTTACCAACTTACCATTTTACTGTTTGATACCAATCGGTAAAATGAGCGGTAAAATGGTAAATCATTGGCCACAATCACAAACCCCTTTGCACAGGATCTGCTTGGATCCATGAGGATTCCCCGTGGCACAATGTCTCCACTATGGACTTGTGTGAAGTTTGTGTTCACGTGCATGCACGTGTGGGTTGCGCGTGGTTTCTGTGGACCATGCAACCGACCCCAGTAATTTGTAGGGATGGGGGAACGCGGTTCGGAAGTTCGGAGTTTGGACTGAACTCAGTCTGTTCGGTCGACCGAACCGAACTTCCGAACTGAACTCGAATTTCAAACCGAACCAAACCAAATCGAATTTCCGAATTCCGTTCTGTTCGCCCATCCCTAGTGGCAACGCACACCAAAAAAACTGGTTTTGAACAGCCGATCCTTGTTCGGAAGTTCGGATTTCAAATGAACTTGATCTGTTCGGTTGACCGAACTGAACTTCCGAACCCAACTCGAATTTCAAACCTTATCGAACCGAACCGAATTTCTGAACTCAAATTTCAAACCGAACTGAACCACACCGAATTTCCGAACTCCGTTCTGTTCGCCCATCCCTAGTAATTTGGTAACACCAAGGATCGCTGAGGATCACCACTGTTGCACTTTTAGCAAGCTCCCCATTACACTTTCCCTAAATGTAAATTTAATCACCCAACATTTCCTTTTGGAGGCATTGGGGCTTGTATGCTTATTCACATGAGGGGGATGGGTAGGCTGTTTTTACACGAATTGAGGTGGGTGGGGGGATGGTTGTTTGGCCACAGTGGGTGGAGGTGTGTATGTGTCTGTTTACATGGACACACACCCACCTACACCCATCTCCACCCACCTACACCTATCACGCCTCCTCTGGATTTCCGGAGGGTTCTGAAGGTGGAGATGGGTGGGTGATGTGTATAGGTGGGTGTGTGTTGAGAGTGTGCACGCACAAACACCCACCACCTGTGGTGTTTACACGGGTGCACACCCCAACACCTGTTGGGACACCGAGTGGGAGGGGAGACGTCCGTATAAAAACGTTATCAGTGTCCCTAAGGCTTCTTGGTCCCTGCCTATCACCTGATAGATGGAGGGAGTGAGGTCATCCATCTGGGTCACTCTGGCTATGTATGCGATAGAGGGTTCTGAGGGTTCCAGGGACTGGCCTTGGTCCTCAGAACCTCAGAACTCAGAAATTCAGAACCAAGTTCCGTGACCCTCAGTGAATTCCTAACAAAATCAAGTACCAAGATTCAGCTCTAGTTTAGAGTTGTGAGATAATTTGGTAAAGCAGTAAATGGTAATATCACGTATTCCAGTTTGCTGTGGATAATTTTTTTTGCTATTCTTTTCAGCTGTAGTACGAATTGGTGTTTTGATTAATAAGACAACCACTGTGGTATGCTCTTAGAAATTGGTTAACCAATTATATCTCCAAAAATGTGGTTATTGGTCACAGAATTAACTGTCTCAGCTGTGGGGATGTGAACATTTGTGTGAGGAGACAACTAGGGGTGTGCAGAAGGCACCCCTACCATTTTTGTTTTGTTTACAAAAACTCCTTTGTTTTGGGGGGTTCTCGTAAACGACACTACCATTATTGGTTTTGTTTGCAAAAACTCCTTTGTTTTGGGGGGGTTCTCGTAAACGATCCTACCATTATTGTTTTTGTTTGCAAAAACTCCTTTGTTTTGGGGGGTTTTTTTTAATTTTTCTTTCTTTTTTTGTTTTTTTTTTTAAAATTTCTTTTTTTTTGGGGGGTTCTCTTAAACGATTCTACCATTATTGGTTTTGTTTGCAAAAACTCCTTTGTTTTGGGGGGGTTCTCGTAAACGATCCTACCATTATTGTTTTTGTTTGCAAAAACTCCTTTGTTTTGGGGGGTTCTCGTAAGCGACACTACCATTTTCGAGGGGGGGGGGTTACGTTCATTTTATTAAACATTCTTTTTTTAAAAAGCACCGCACATGCAAAAATCGCCACTGGGATATTCTGAACATGTGAAGCCCTTTTCCAAAATGGCGCCAGCAGCGTCAGCCCCACTCTGGGAAAGGGCAGCACGTGCGTGGAATGGTCCAGTGGCCATTTTTGCATGCGCAGGGATTTTTAAAATTAAAGATAAAAGCATAAAAGAAATCCCTGGGCATTAGGCACAAAATGGTTTCCGGGGCCACTCTGTGCAGGCGTCCCCTTTCCCAAAATGGCACCCGCCGGAGTTGTGTTTTTTTAAAAAATGTTTATTTTTAAAAACGAAAATGGATGATGACGCAAATGGTAATCATATTTTAATTACTAAAACAAATGGCGTTTTGTTCTTTTTAGTAATTAAAAAACCAAAAACGAACCGCACAACCCCTAGAGGCAACTGAGGACGGGGGCAAGGAGATCCATCATTTTCTACCCTCCAAAGGTGGAGGGGGTGATATTAAATGTGTAGGCCTTTCCCAGGTGGGGGCTGCATCCCTCATGTCTTTCTGTCTTCAAGCCCAGAGCTGAACACAGACAGTTACATGTCCGACCAAGCCCATCATTGACCCTGCTGTGCCCCATTGTAAAGTCACCTTGCCAGTCAGTGCTCACTGCCAAGAGAGAGGCCGGTCTTGGTCTCTCTCGCTCTCTCTTTCTCTCTCTCCCTTCACAGTGCTATATTTAACATCCCAAGGCTCATTAAGCACCCAGCTTCCCTACCTTGCCGCCACGCCAATTCAGCGGAGTTATTTTTCGTCCCCGCTTTGAGTATTAATTTCCGTTAACACTTGCCCTATTAATCACTTTAACAATCAAATTAAGACAATTATTTTAATGAGTTAATGGATTATAAAGAGCAGATGATACACATTTATTACCACTTATGCCAGAAAGACTTTTATAAAAGTCAGCCTTGTCAATAATATATTAGGCCGTAAATGTACTCCTGTAGGGTCAGGGGGAAGGGATGGCGAAGGTTCTGTTTGACTGATTTAAATATTCCTGCCTCTGTTGCTGATGGACTTTTACGTGCTCCTCGGCCATTAAAACCAAGTGACAGTCACGGAGAATGATGGGCTGTTATTTTCTTCTGGGACAGGAGTGTTAAGAGTTCAGGGAATTCTTTTACGGTGGCGCTGGTACCAATTGTGTGAGGTAAGACTCCCCTCACCATCTTCAGGGTATTTCTCCTCCCAACGTCCCCATCAGGAAAGGAAGCGCTGTTATCCCATTTTACAAATGGAGTTCTGAAACCCTGAAAGAAAAATGATTTCTGAAATAACTCCACTCTCCTTTAGTCATAAAAAATGAAGTCCTGATTTTCAGACATGCTCAGCGACTCCTTTTGTGTCAGTTTATTGGCTTGAGTTTCTGTTATTATAACTATTGCCCTTTACAGAATCCCTTGGCTGTGAGTTCCTCAGGTTACTGGTCTACAGCAGCAATGGGGAACCTCAGGTCTGGGGGCCAAATGTGGCCCACGGTAGGTTTTTATGTGACCCCTTTCTAGTTCCTGAATCTGGTCCTGCTACCCCAAAGCATTGAAAACAAGTCTCAGGTTAAGGGAACAGAGATGAGGGCATGCTCTCAAGGATAAGGAGCAGAACCAGGGCACAGGTCCATAATCTGGACTTTCCTATTCTTGAGTGCATCCCATATACCCCCACCAACAACCTCTATGCAGCCTTCAGAGCTTGTACTGCTGTTCAAGTGGCCCCTGGGAGGAAAAACGTTCTCCACCCCTGATCTAAAGTATGAAAAAGTGCTTCCTTTTGTTGGTTGTTTTTTTAAAACAAAACCTTATTGCTGTTGGTTTCATCAGGTGTCTTCTTGTTCCATTCAAACCTCAGGTGGTGAGGATCAGGTCATAAGCAGTTCAGGATCAGAGCCACAGCAAGAGGGGCAGAACAAAGATGGCATCAGAGTACAAACGGCAGGCCAATACAAGAGACTAAGGGCACAATCCTATGCCCACCCACTATGCTATGCCTGATCCATCCCCTGGGCCGCAGGGTGTGTAGGCTCATGGGGAGTCGCGTCGGCACAGGTGACATCTTTGCCCCGCGTGGCTTGTTCCGTGCATGGCACGCATGCATGCCTGAGTGCCCACCATCTAGCCAAGCACTGCGCCTGAGGTAGGGCTGTACCGAATAGTACCTCCGAGTACCAAAGTTCCGAATAATCGGCCCGAGGACTCGGTGGCCCTTCGACACTGTTTCCGAAGTTTGGGAATTTGGACTCAGAATTCTGGACCTCAGAAAACTTCAGAAACTTCGGAAAGTTGTTGCAAAGTTCTTTAACTAACAGCCCTACCCAGGAAAGCAGGCTAGCAAAAATGAGACAGTTGTTCCAGAAGACAACCCCACAAAAATGCAACCGATTTCAGAAATCCAAAACAACAACAGTAGTGTACCCACAGTATGACCCACCATCAGCCGTAAGTGCACCCACATTAATCATTATGCCAAACAAGCAGCGCACAAAAATGCAGGCCAGCAAGAGACATTAGCTCAAGAAGAATATAACAACCCTGAAAAACAGTCTGCAACTGCCGAGAGAAATAAATCCCACCAAAAGCCAGCAAGCACAGACCCCAGCAGTCACAAAATTAAAAAATCAGACATTCACCCAGCGCCCAGGGATGCCCTCTTGGCATGGCATTGGTACTGTGGCACTGGTAACATGAACAGGCAAGGGGAAGTGAAGCCAGACAGAGAGATCCCTCTGGCCTCGTGGTGCCAAGTGCCAACCAAGCAGCAGCAGAACTAGAAGCAAAGTGGCACTCAATTATTTTTTTAAAAAAAATTGAATGGCATGTTAAAGGTAAACGCAACCCCCATCCCTCAGCATTGGACCCATGGATAGGACAGATCAAACAGGCCAGGCCAGGCCAGGCCAGGAAAGGCACCCCTCCCCTGCAGCTGATTATTTACAGATTCACCAGCACTGTAGCGCATAGCTAAATTCACCAACGAGAATGGACAAAATGGCTACATCCACTTTTATTTTGCCCTGCCATCCAATCAAAAGCTTGCCATCTGGCTTGGCCAGCCAATCAAAACTTTCCGTCTGGTTTACCATCACTTAAATGTCCCCTCCCATGCCCCCCCTCCTACCAAATATGGCACTAAGTTTCATTTCCAGAAGAAGGGAAGCTCAGCTGCCCACCAGCCCTCCACGCACGTAGCAGTTTCAGAAGTGTTCTACGTTTTCTTAATTATGGCCTTGGTCCTCAGAACTTTGGAATTCGGACATTCGGAACTGAATACCGTAATAGTCACCGAATTCTGCAGTTTTCCAAAGATTTCATTTCAGCCCTACTCTGTGGGCAACTTACGCCAGTCAGAGAACTGCACCCTAAGCCAATTCAATGTACATCAGGTGGAAGAGAGTCCAGAAGGCAGAGTTTGGGTTGTTGCACAGGGTTATAGCTAGGAGAGCAGTCTGAGAGAGGATGCATCAGCCAGATGGAAGAACAGAGAACAGCATGTAGGCCCAAAGTAGAAATGAAACAAATATTGAATATCTTGTTCATGGTTATTATTCCTCCAATCAGTTTAGTAGCTGAATGACCGAGTCATAGTGTTGGTCTGATTTGATTCGGTGTGGATCCAGTTTGGTTTATTTTATTTTATTTTTAAACATTTTTAACCCACCCATCCTGCCACAGGCAGCTCTGGGCGATGCACAACTTTACCAATCATAACATTAAAAACAGCTTTAAAATATTTAACAAAAGGGAGGAATAAAAAAAAATCCCCAACCGCTCACCACCCTAACCTATTCCCGCCACCCTACCCATTCTCCCCCTCAAAAGCCAGGCGGAACAGCCACATTTTGAAATGGCATCAAAACGAGGGGCGATCTGGGGCCAAACGGGCTTCCACTGGCAGGGAGTTCCACAGTCATGGAGCGACCACTGAGAAGGCCCTCCCCATCGTGACCCCGTGGCAGACTTGGGGGACCTCAACGAGAGCACCCCCTGATGACCGCAGGAGCCAATCCATGACCCAGGGGGGTGACGCAGTCCCACAAATAGGTGAGGCTGAGGCCATTTAGGGCTTTCTAGGCAAGCGCCAACACCATGAATTGAGCACAGAAGACTACAGGCAGCCAGGGCAGAGACCAAAGAACCGGTGTAATATGGTCACGGTAGCCCAGTCCCACCAGGAGACAGGCTGCCGCATTCTTCACCAGCTGCAGTCTCCGTACCATCACCAGGGGATAGCCCAACGTAGAGCGGGTTGCAGTAGTCAAGCCTAGAGGTGATGAAGGCATGGACGACGGTGGCCAGGTCAGAGTCCGAAACATATGGCCAAAGCCGACGCACCAGATGTAATTGGAGGAAGGCACTCCTTGCCACAGTCTCCACCTGAGCATCCAAGCGGAGCTGTGAGTCAAGGAGCACCCCCAGACTCCGCATATGTTGAATCAATGTGGGGCAGACCCCATCAATGATAGGGCTGTCACCCCCTCCGCCTTACCCACCAACATCACCTCCGTCTTGTCAGAATTCAGCTTTAGTTGGTTCATCCTCATCCAATCTCCCACAGCGGCCAGGCACCCGGTAAGCACTAAAACTGCCAGGCCTGGATCTGATGAAAAAGAGAGGTAGATCTGGGTGTCATCAGCGTGTTGATGACACCGCGCGCCGAACTTCCTCACCACATTGCTGAGCGGTTGCATATACATAGGGGTGTTCATGTCATTTTTGTTATTACAATAATGATAATGAAAATTGTTGTTTTCATTATTATTGTTGCAATAACAAAAGCAACAAACAATAATAATGAAAATAGAAACAAAAATGACGTTTTGTTTTTGAACTAAAGGGAAAAACTGAAAAATGTATTTCTGGCTATAACTTTTTTGATTCTTATTTAATTCTGTTGAAACCTGGGGGGATTAGACACCCAACAGAGGGAACTATGTGTACCAATCTTTGAAATGATTAGATAAATTAAACTGGTTTTAGAAGCAATTGAATGTTTTGTTTTTAAGAAAAGCTCCATACACATTCATGGTTACAACTTCTTTATCTTCTGTCCGATTTGCATGAACCCTGTGAATATTATGTCCCTCCACAAGCTTAACACTCCTGGCAATTGTCAGAAAGATTTGATTAGGGATCCTGATTTTACAAGACATTATTTAAAAAACATTTCCAGCTTTAGCATTTTTATATTCCATCTTGTTTACAAGATATTTGGCAGGAATGTATAAAATACCTTCCCCATTATATCTGCCAAACTACAGGATGATTTGATAAAGGGAACCAATTTTATAAGGAATTGAAGTTGTTCCCTTAAAGACCATTATTCAGATAAATAGCAGCACATGCAGTGCCAGTCAGAGGCAGGCACCTGGCATGGCAGGGGGAGGCTCTGGCAAGGAGTGCCTTCTGCCAATTACATCTGATGGCCAATTACTGCATGTTTCCGGATTTACAGGACCAATCGGTACTGGCTTTGAGGCGGGCATAGGGGGCAGCCCTTAGGCGGGCATAGACGGGACATAACTGGGACTTTGGGGATAGTATCCCAGAAATCAGGAGACATAGTTTACACATCCAGGTTGGCCAATTATCATCACAATCACATCCTGCAGCACTGTGACAGAGGACATCAGAGAATCTCTATTGGCGGTTTCCTAAACAGATGCTTCTGACTTCCCAGTAACAAATGGAGGAGAATGAGCACAGAATGAGGATATTTGGTTTGCATTTCTGCTGGCCAATTGGCATCACAAACAAATCTTATACCACAGTGACATGTAAGAGAATCCCTGGCATAGGTTCCTTCACTGCATATGCTGTGCAGGCACATAAAATTGGAACTTTTTATAACATCTTTCTGATATTTGGCAGAGATGATCATGAAAGTGTGATATACAAACTGCCATATTTCATGTACACTGGCTGGACTACAAAGATGTTACAGTCAGACATACATGTATAAGTTAATTGCTTATACCACCAAGACCCTTTATCCAATCCTTCTGAAAGTTGGCAGAGATAGTAAATATAGGAAGGGGTATCAGCTTGCCACATTTCATCTACATTCAATGTGAGGCAAAGAAGGTACAGCTAAGAATGTATATGAATATTTTTGGAAATAATAATAATATTATTATTATTATAAGCATTTATATAGCGCCAGCGATGTACCTGGCACTTTACAAAAAATAAGATAGACATGGTAATATCATTCAATTGCTTATAAAATTGTATTCCTTTATCCAATATTTTTGGAGTTTGGTACACTTAATGCCTTCCATGGGAGGTATAATCATCACTCCACATTTCAGTCAAATATAGTGAAAAACAAAAAGAGTTACAGCCAAAAATGTGTTTTCCATGGAAACCAATGGAAAACTAAAATGAAAGCAAAAACAAAAACGACAATTTGATATTTATGAAAATGAAAATGACAGATTTAAATAACGAAAATGAAATAACGAAAATGGAAATGACATGGGCCCCTGGTGTACACCTCTTATTACACGTTGAACAGGAGAGGGGACAAGACAGAACCCTGCGGGACTCCACACAAGAGGTCTCAGTGTGATGAAAAAAAATCCCCGAGCACCACTCGCTGAGTTCTTCCAGCCAGGAAGGAGCGGAACCAGTCAAGAAC
Organism: Sphenodon punctatus; assembly: GCA_003113815.1. Classification (NCBI taxonomy): domain Eukaryota; kingdom Metazoa; phylum Chordata; class Lepidosauria; order Sphenodontia; family Sphenodontidae; genus Sphenodon; species Sphenodon punctatus. Next base: position 2,733,722 of record QEPC01009472.1, on the reverse strand, counting down.
CGCACCGCCCACCCCTGCATGGTCCTGCAGGCGCGTCACCAACATCTCATGATCAAAGGTATCAAACATCGCCGACAGATCTAATCGAATCAGCAGGGCCGAACGGCCCTGATCTAATTCTCGGCGAAGATCATCAACCAACGCCACAAGTGCAGTCTCGGTGCCATAACCGGGATAAAATTCTGACTGTGAGGGATCAAGAAAATTGACACGATCCAGATGCTCCTGCAACTGCCAGACCACCACCCGCTCAATAACCTTCCCTAAAAAGGGAAGGTTAGAGACCGACAAATAGCTGGCAAGGGATTAGATGTCAAGTGATGGTTTCTTGAGCAGGGTTCACACCACCACCTCTGGTGGCTCGGCACCCTGCCCTCCCTAAAGGAGGCATTAACCATCCCCGCCAGCAGCGGCCCCATCGTCTCCTGGCAGGCCTCAACCAGCCATAACAGGCAAGGGTCCAGTTCACAACAGGTAGCCCTGACAGCCCCAGGAACATCCTCTGCATCATCAGGGGTCACCAATCAAAACTGATCCCATAAACAAGGGCAAGGCAGGGCTTCCATAACCTCCAATTGCCCCACTGCAGAAAATGTGGCATCAAAACCATGGTGAATCCGAGCGATTTTATCTGCAAAATAATCTACAAACAAGTCACAGCGGGCACTAGATGACTCCACTCCAAGTTGGAGAGAGGCTGGACTGACCAGCCCCCGCACCACCTGGAACAGCTCCGCTGGACAGGATTTAGTGGATGCTATGAGGGCAGCAAAGAACTCTTTCTTTGTTGTCTGCATAACAATGGCATAGACTCAATGGTACCTCTCGTTTTCTACTGACCCAGACCCTGCTGTCTCGGTGCTATCCCAATGTTTGGAGGCCGTGGCGGATTGGATGCGGCGGAGCAGACTGAAGCTCAACCCAGATAAGACGGAGGTGATGGTGGTGGGGAGGGCGAAGGGGGTGGTGGCCCCCCTGATTGGGGGGGTTTGCCCCCCTGTAGCTCAGCAGGTCCGGAGTCTGGGGGTCATATTGGACGCAGACCTGCGGCTGGAGCGGCAGGTGGAGGCAGTCGCTAAGGCTGCCTTCCGCCAGCTTTATCTGGTACGTAGGCTGCGTCCGTATGTCTCTGGCCCGGACCTGGCCTCCCTCATCCATGCCTTCGTCACCTCGCGGCTCGACTACTGTAACGCGCTCTACGTGGGGCTTCCCTTGTTCTTGGCCCGGAGGCTGCAGCTGGTGCAGAATGCGGCGGCCCGTCTTCTTACGGGGACGGGTCGCCGGGAGCACATTACACCGGTGCTCCGAGCGCTGCACTGGCTGCCGATAGTGTGCCGGGCCAAGTTCAAGGTCCTAGTAATGATCTATAAAGCCCTATACGGCCTTGGCCCCTCTTACCTTAGGGACCGCCTCGCCCTTCGCGCCCCGGAACGGCTCCTGCGGTCTGCCGGGGGTGCCCTCCTGGAGGTCCCCCGTGTTAAGCGGGGGGCCACGATGGAGCGAGCATTCTCGGTGGTAGGGCCGCGGCTGTGGAACTCCCTTCCGGAGGAAGCTCGCCTGGCCCCAAGCCTTTTGACATTTCGGCGGAACTGTAAGACCTGGCTGTTTGCCCAGGCCTTTGGGAGGGAGGGTGGGGGGGGTGATTTTTAATCCCCCACCGATGTATTTATTTATTATTGGACTCTGCCCTGTTTTATTGGTATATTTTATATTTGTATTTTAATTGTTTTAACTGTTTTATTGTTGTTAGCCGCCCCGAGCTGCATTGCAGGATGGGGCGGGATAGAAATCCATAAAATAAATAAATAAAAAATAAATAAAATAAACTCATTCTGTGCCGCAACCTGTCGGCTTCAGCATGTGAACAATGCCACCATCGCTCCAACTGCCTCCCCTCCTGCTTCAACACCCACAGCCCCTCCGAGAACCAGGGAGGCCTATGGTACTTCCGCCCGGGAAGCGGATGCCTGGGAGCTATCTGATCAATGGCCTTCATCAGCACAATGTTCCACACAACTCGATGAGGTCATCGATGGGACAGTCGTCCTGATCAGAGGGTATAGACCCAAAGCCTCCCGGAACCACTCCACTTCCATCAGTCTATGGGGGCGGACCATTCAAATTGGTTCCATGCCCATCCGGGGGCAAACGTGCACCAGGAGAGAGGCCTCCAGGAGACAATGGTCCATCCATGACAAGGGCTCAGCTGATATCTCCCCCACCAATGGACCCCCTCCCCCACCTCAAGGCTGGTGCAAAACATAAGGTCCAAGGTATGTCCCCTCAATCGACGTAGATGTTGAAGTCTCCCAAGACTATCGTCTTCGGGGACCGCAACCCCAACACCAGATCCGCTAGAGCATGCAGGGAGGCCGCTGTACAGGTGGGTGCACGGTATACAAGCAGCACTCCCAAACTGTCCCCTGCCACATCAAACACCAGATGGAGACCCTCAATACCCATTATGGATTGCACCGGATACCTCCGAACAACCCAACCTTCCCTAAAAATCATGGCTACCCCCCACCCCCAAATCCCTCTGACAGTGGTTAATGCTGCATGGAATACCCGGCTGTAACAAGGTCAGCCAAGATAGGCCCTGACTCAGTGCCCAGCCAGGTTTCCGTGATGCATACGAGGTTGGCTCCCCTCTGACTGCTCCACCCCAATTGAGGGGAGGATTTCCACCCCCCATCCCCAAATTGAACCCTCACCCCTCCCTAACTCAATTCCTTTCTATATTCCCCATCCCCCAACCACCCCACTATTCACCCTCCCCTCTATATAACCACCCACAAATACCTCCCACAAAACACCACTGACAGTAAACCCCACCAATAAAAACACCAATAAAATTCCCCCCAGCCCTCCCAGACCCCACCAAGGACCACACCCAAGGGCCCTTTGGCATGGTCCTTGGGTGCACACCTGTGGTGGACACCTCTGGTGCTGCCAGCAGACACGCCACTTATGAGCCCCTGCCAGGGCTGGTGCCCTTCCGGAAGCCGCGGGACAGGTCTTTGATCTGCCGGAAGCCTGACCCCCCTTCCTCTGCCACCAGAAGGGGGGAGGGTCCCAGCATTGCCGGCTCCCAGCCCCTGACAAATGGGCGAGCACAGTGCTATGGGAATGGGGGGCAAGCCCAACCAGCTCCCAACCAGCTCCTGCAGCATGGTGCAGAGACGGCCAGCAGGTACCCCGCTTATAAGCCCCTGTTAAGGCCAGAGCCTCACTGGAAGCCATGGGGCAGGTCTTTGATCTTTGGCCACTGAGAGGGCAAGAGGATCCCTGCAGCACCAGCTCCCAGCTCTCGTCAAATGGGCGAGCATAGTGGTGTGGGGATGGGGGATGAGCCCAATCAGCTCCCAGCTCCCTCCTGCAACACAGTGCAGGAGTTGTTTGGGGTTGTTCAGATGGGGACTAGGTTCAGGGTTGGTCTCGTCTGTGATGTTCAGTTCAGCGTTGTGTCCGGTTTGGACGGGAGGTTTGGAGTTTGTGCTTGGTCCATTTTCCCCCAGAAAAATCTGAACTGAGGATGGAACAAGCAACCAAACGAACCTAAACCAACAGGCTTAATTCAACCAAACCCACCCAGACCGAGCACATAACTCAACAGAACCAAACCAAGCAATGACCAAATCAGACCAAACAAATGACCTAATGGAGGACCAAACCCAACATGACTGAACCAAATTGAATGACTAATGAACTGAACTCAACAACATCCTCTCCCACGGAGAAGGCCACATACCTGATCTGACAGATTTGGATGGATAGCAGGGCTGAGATAAGAGCAGGACTGAGATAAGAGCAAGTGATCCCGTTTCGAAGGAAAACACCAACCTTTCAGGAGGGCTTGTGAGTGTCCATCAGTACTTTGTCAGCTTTGGGTGATTCTGTGCTCCCACCATTTTTTCATCATTTTCATCACTTTCCAGGACTTTTGATCATTTCCCAGGACTTTGTGTCACTTTTCATCACTTTCTGGGAATTTTATAACAGTTTTACTGAACTTTTATGGCAATTTCCAGCATTTCCCCAGGACTTAAGGCTCTTTTAGACGAGGGGCGCTCTGTTTCGCGTCGGCGGCACACGTATTTTGAAACCTCTGCCTGGTCTAATTAGACGAGACGGAAGTGGCTTAATATGTGCATATTACAGCGGAGGCGCATTTTTTAAGTGCACGAATTAAATACCTCGATTATGAGGTATTTAATTTGCGCACCTAAAAATGCGCCTCCTCCGTAATATGCGCATATTAAGCCACTTCTGTCTCGTCTAATTAGACCAGGCGGAGGTTTCAAAATATGCGCGCCGCTGACGCGAAACGGAGCGCCGCTCATCTAAAAGCGGTCAATGTCAGCACGTGTTTGTCCCCACAGGCCCCAGGATGTGTATGCAGAGCACAGAAGGCGCTTGGGACCGGCTTGGGACAGCCCCATTTAGCTTGTGAAAAATAAGAAAAAATGGCAAAAACAGCAGGAAAGTCAGTAAGTTTCCATGTCACAAGAATTTCACAGAATGCCATGCTTCCGATGGAAACAGCACTCACTGAGATTTCTCATTTCAGGCCTAAGGATAGCACATTCCTGTCCGATATCCCTTTCACTTCTGGTCCAAACTGTGTGTTCGGCAGGAGATCCACCCAAGAAGATGTGCTTTACAGGAGATGCCCTGAGGAAAGAAGTAGCCAAGAGGAAATTGCTGATGGGTGCAGGAGGCTGTGTAGGCAATGTTAAGGATCCAGAACAAGGTCATAGGAGCCCCAGCCCCGGCTCCCCTCTGGCTGCCCCGCCCCAATCAAGGGGAGGATTTCGACCCCCCATCCCCAAATTGAACCCTCACCCCTCCCTAAACCAATTCCTTTCTATATTCCCCATCCCCCAACCACCCCACTATACACCCCACAGAAGGAAGGATCCCTCCAAAGGGGAGTTGTTTCACAAGGTTTAGAGGTCGGGAAGACCTGAAAGTACATATAGTTGGCCTAAACCAATCAGGGTAGGGACCAAACATGACCAATGACAGCTGGTGGGCAGGCTGGTTATGATGGGCTGAGGTTTAAGTGCTGCAGGGATGAAGCTATCATACACCAGATCCCATTCCCTGAGCAAGTCCATTTTCCCTAGAATAAAGCTGTAATGAGTATCACATTTGCTACCTGTAGGAGGTAATAACCGTAATTTCGAGTAGCCTGTCGTGATTGGTACCGAGTGATTGGGCGCGTGATTGGTACCGAGTCAGGCACCCGATTATCCAAAATTAGCATGTGTTACTGTTTTCTGAGTTATCATTTTACCATTTGGAAATCCAAACAATCAGTACTGGAAATTATACTGATACCTGAAATCTACTGGAATTTACAGAATTTTTTTTAAAATCGACTGGAATTTACTGAAATCTTGAAATTTTGAAATCCATTGGAGTTTACTGAAATTTACTGAAATCTACCAGAAATTGGAAAATCAGTACCGGAAAATGGAAAAATCAGTAAATCAGGTAGCCTGTTGGGTACAAAACAGGTACCAATTAGTACCCAACGTTACCCTTTCAGGGTACTGTAATTTCAATGGGAAAACCCATTTCTGAGGGTACTCGTTCAGCTCTACCCTAGAGCCAGCAGACATGGGTTCAAGCCCTGAGGATCTTGGCACAGATTCCTTTTTCACTGAGCTAAAGAATTAGCTGCTTTTACCAGAAGCAGCATCAGACTAGTATTGTATTCTGAGGTGCTGTCATGACCTAGGGGTCACCAACCCTCCCTTGGCTATGGTATGAATGCAAATTATTAATACACTTGGGGTCCCTCCATCTACCTGACAATGCAGCTATGGAGAAACAAGACAGTTCCTTCTGGGCTGGAATGACATTTGTAGCTGAAAATCCCAATGCAATATTCTAGAGAGATAGCATCTCTTTAAAATGTCTTTCTAATGGTAGAGATATATCAACAAGAGCCGCTCTCCTCGGCTGAATCCCATGATTTATCATACCATTTTATTGCTCAGAAATGTATCTATGTTCTTGAAGCCATTTTCACTAAAACAATACTCCAGTTATGCGGTCATCTATGCCAATAATCGTCTGGGCTTACAAATCTATTGAAATCTTAACAAGGGAGATGTTGGCAATGTTACCAAGAGTTAGATGACACATGCTTCTGTACAGTCCAAAGCACAGATTTCCAGAAAGAGAGTAAGAGAGGGAGCAAAATACCACTGGAAAGGACTGAAGAAAACCATCCGTAGTCTTAAGTATGACTGTGCAGGCGGATTTTGATAAAACACAGATGAATGCAAAAAGCCCCTTTCAGTTTTTGTATTAAAACCAAAAATACTGCCCTGCAATTATGGGGACTGTGTTAGTGTGTAGGGATGGGCGAACGCAGTTCGGAAGTTCGGAGTTTGGCCCAAACTCGGCCTGTTCGGACGACCAAACCGAACTTCCGAACCAAACGCTCAAACTTCCAAACAGTTCGGAAAAGTTTGGATGAGTTCAGGGGCGGGAAAAACATGACTTTGGGTGGGGAACACGTGACTGGAAGGGGGAGGCAGCTGAGGAGCAGACTTCCTGGCACCAGGGGTGGACATCAGGGGTGGTTTCAGGGCCAAAAATACCAATACAGAAAAAATTTCATTTTCGGTACCGATAGTACTTTTTTGAATGTTCGGCCGAGTTCGGACAAACCAAACTCCGCCGAACCGAACAGCTGAACCCGAACTCGGGTTTCAAACTGAATGACTGAACATCCGAACAGCGTTCTGTTCGCCCATCCCTATTAGTGTGATTTCTGTCTTTCCATTTTGACTTCTCATTTAATGTTGGTCTAGCAGTTAGCGCACCTTTCATGTTTCACGGTATGTTGAGCTGGTTAGGGGGGAGTTTAGCCCCAACAATGGCAATCTATACAGTAAACTGTGTTTTGATTTAGATTAGTGCTGAAACTTGGTCCTTGTTTTTTCTTGGAAAACCTCAAAGACTGAGGTACTTGACTCTGGCCTCCAAAACTTCAGAACTCAGAAAATTCTGAGATGAGTACAGGGAGGCTGGCACTAGCCTCCTGTTCCCCCTTCCCTGACCTCCACTGGCCAGGGAGAGAATATGCCAGTGGGGGCCAGGGAAGGAGGGTATGGGGGCCTAGTGGGGACTCAAGGGTGAGGTGTTTAAGGGGGTGTGGGCCTAGTGGTTACTGAGGTGTAGAGTATTCACTCATCTTAGAAAGGTCTGAGCATGCAGAAGGGGTCATGCGAGAGCATGCCCCCCTTTTGTTGTTGCTTTTTAAAAAACTTAACCTGCCTGGAGGAAGCCAGTGCCATACTTTGCCAGAGCCCCTCCAGAGGGTGAGTAGTGGTAGTCTACATGTCAGCCCCCTCTTGGCCCCCACCCCCTCTCCCTGGCCCATTCCCTCCTCTCCAGGCTCCCTCTGGCCTCTGTCCCCGTCTCCTCAGTCCCCACCCTCAGAATTCCACAGTATTCTGAGAGTGTCCTCGGAATGGCCCAAGCTCTTGGGACTGGTTCTCAGACACTTGGAGAATACTCGTAGATATTTTTTTAGTATTCAGTGCAGCCCTAATTTAGACTTACTTGATCTCCGAATGCTTTGTTGTTCGGGGGCTTGGCCTACTTCCATGGGCAACTGGAGAGGGAACTACATCTGTGAGCCAGATCCTTGTGTTGAGTGAATGACATTATTGAGTGGGATCCTCTTACCTGGTGCTGTGGAGCTCACTGATATCAGGGTTAGGGCTGAATCGAGTGGTGAAAAAACTACTCACAAGTATTTGCCCGAGTTTTGATGACTGGCCCTAATGCTCAGGCTGATCCAAGGACCCTCAGTGAATACTCATGAGTAGTTGCTGGGGGCGGGTGCCAAGGAAGAAGTCAGAGGAAGCGGGGGGGACTCAGGACAGGGCCAGGGAAGATTGGGGGGGGGGTGTCTAGTGGGGACTGAGAGGAGTAGAGTACTCACCCTTTGGAGGGGCTCCAGCAATGCATGGCTTCCTCCAGACCGGGTAAATTTGGGGGAGGGGTAAGCTGGGCATGCTCAGAACGGCTAAATGACCCCTTCTGAGCATGCTCAGACCTTTCCAAGATGGCGCCTACAGCGTGCTGATGCTGCCAATGCCATCTTGGAAAGGTCTGAGCATGCTCAGAAGGAACTATTTGGCCCTTTTGAGCATGCCCAGCTTTTTTTTCCCAACCTTTCCCAGTCTGGAGGAAGCCATTCATCGCCAGAGCCCCTCCAAAGGTTGAGTACTCTATTCCTCATCCCACACTTAGTTCCCCACTCCTGAGTCCCCGCTAGGCCCCTATCCCCCCCCTTCCCTGGTCCACGTTGGACTACTATCTCCCTTGCCAGAGGGGGCCAGGGAAGGGGAAGCAGAGGCCTAGGACCGGCCTCTGGCCCCCTTCCCTGTACTTGGCTGAGGATTTTCCAAGTTCTGAACTTTCAGGAGGCGTTCCTCAAAACTTCGGAACTTGGAAACTCAAGCCAAGTACTGCAAAACTCAGAGTTTTCCAGGAAAAGCTGAGGGCCGAGTTTCAGCACCAATCAGGGTCCTTTCTTGTTTATACACACAAATGTGATGCACCCCATTACAAACAATGAGGGTCGCACCCCTCTGCTTGCTTCCCAACCAAATGTAGCAGCTGCCTAGAACTGAAATGAGTACCTGCAAAAACAGGTATACCCATTGAGTCTACAGTACCCAAATCAAACTGAATATTTTGGGTACCAAACAGTATTCAACTGAGTACCTTAAAAACCCATATACCAAAATACTGACAACCGGTATACCGGTATACTAGGTCCATTGAAAGCTATTAGCCAGACAGGATCAGGGAACATGATGGGAGCTGGGGGAAAACAACAGGGAATGGATCCCCCATTGTGACCTGTTGGGTGCTTCTCCCAAGCCACTGTGATTGGCCACTCTCGGAGACAGGATGCTGGGCTAGATGGACCATTGGTCTGACCCAGTATGGCTGTTCTTATGAAATACCGACAATTGGTATACCAAAATCCTGATTTCATCCTGGATTTTGTCCTGGATTTGGGGGGTGGGGTGGGGATTCAGTATTTCAGTATACCAGTTTTTGCTATTTCAGAATTTTGGTATACCAGTTGTCGGTGTTTTGCTTTTACAGGTTGTGAAGAATTGTGTGAAGACGGCTTCTAGAAAAGATTGTTAAGTCCTGTTAAAGGTCACTTTAATTCTGAATCAGGGTAAAAAAGGTTAATGAAGCTCCCTTTACCGGGAGGGGGAGGGAGAATTCTGAGGCAGCAGTTGGGGGCAGATGAGAGAAAGGAGGGGGCCTGGAAGACAGACAGAGAACAGGAAGACAAAATAAAAATAAACTGCTCGGGGTTATTAAATGAAGGGAAACAAATCAAGGAAACGGAAGATTTGGTTAATGGTCGGAGTAGTTCGTTTGAGGACGACTAAGTGAGTTAGATAAGCTTGGATGCGTTTTATCTCCTCTATTTTCTTTCTGACCTCAAAGAATGTGCCTTAATGATTTGGGCTATAGGGGAATGTATAAGAGACCTGTGAGTTAATGTCCACTGGTTATGGTCCTATCCCACATATTGTTGGAATATAATACAATTCCATTTGTTATAACTGGAGGTGGTGATCCTTTATGCCCCAGCCTAGCTTGGCCTCACGCCAAATAACTGAAATCACAGCACTATAGCGGTAAGATGGGATAAGTGGTGATACTTATATGTTTCCTAGCAGAAAAGACCAGGGTGGTGGCAGCAGGTTTTTTTTTTTTAAAAAAAAGGCGAGTCCAACCGTCCTAAGGAAGGATTATCGGGAAAGATAAATAAGCAGGAGAACTGGCTGGATCGCCACACAGGTACTCCATTGGGATCCAGGTAGCAATTCGGTACCTAAAAAGGTACCTAAATATTTCCCTTGGGTACTAACTCAGGTACCTGTTTCAGCTCTGCAATGGCTACATTTTCACCCTGTAAAAAACACACCCCAATTTTGAGACACAAAACAGGAACTGAAACCAGAATAGCAACCAGAAATACAAAATTTAACACCCTTCCTCTCTCCCCCGAACATCTCTATTGAGAACAGGAAGGCTCAGGAAGAGGGGACTTCTTGAGTATCTTAGTGCCAGAGCAAAGGCAGGGTCTGCTCTGCTGGACATTATTTTTAGAGGGAGGTGGTTGTATGTCTGTCCTCATTTAGCAGAGTGCCCTTCCGTTAAGAAGAGCAGACAGTGATGAACTACCTCACTGTGGAAAATAACAGTTGTGTTGTGGGTCAGGGAACACCTGCTCCCAGAACCTGTCTCCTCTGATCGGGAGTGGTTTGGGAAATACTTAAACTGGTGTGAGACCCAGTGTCTGCGAGAACGGGGGTTGAGAGAAGGCCTCGGAGGAGTAGGAAAAACAGAGGGGAAATTGTGCAAATAGAAATGGGGAGGGCGCTAGAAGGGAATATGGGGTGCACTGAGCTGTTACAGCAGGCTACCCCCATTGCACATGATTTTTCCAAAAATTACACCCATGGTCCCATTCTGCTATGCTATAAAAAGACCTCAACGGGCTACCCCCTCCCCCACCTTCCTTCTAGTGCCTTTGCCGCAGCTCCAAATCAGCCCCGTACAGCAGCAGCGTTCGTAGTGCATGACCAAATCAACTCCAGGAAGTGTGGAATGGCTGCTCCGTGAGGGGACTGAGAGGCCTGGTTTGCCCTTCTGGAATTCAAGCATGATGACTTTCATATAGCCAATGACAGCCAAAATGAGTACCCACAAAAACGGGTATGCTCGGCATATTTCCAATTCCAGAATTGACCTGCGACATTCAGGTACTAATAGGTACCTGGTTAGTGCTCTATTTGAGTACCTGATGGAGTGGAATAGTGACTTCTGGTCCCCATTTTTCTGTTTTCATTGCATTTTTTATGTCTCAATTTACCAATTGGTCACCAGAAAATTGGTAAACCGGTAATGTAAATTACCATTTTGGGGGGTAGTTGGGTACCCAAAACAGTCCTTGAACTGCAGATATTACCCACAGGTAGTAAATTAAGTACCCACTTCTATCAGGCACTGTGTATGAGGTAAAAGGCTATAGGAGATAAAGTCCACACTGGATTGTCACTGGTGCTTGAATAGGGGAGAGAGGGGGGGTCTTTGAGGGCTCCATCCAGTGCTAGGAGTGGGAATAATTTAGTACCTATGGGTAATATCAGCATTTTCAAAAACCACACTGAGTACTCAAGAGGCTATCCAGGTACCGACTGGGTGCCCAGAAATGTGGGAAAATCAGTAAGTTCCATTACCAAATTTCCAATTACTGATCTATACATCAGGACAGAAAACCAAAAATTTGGTACCGAAAACAAAAAAAAACAGGATATGAAGTTAAAAAATTGGGACAGGAAGTTGACTTTCCAGGACCAGAAGTCAACTTTCCATGACAGAAAACCCAAAAAGAAGTGTTAGACTTTGACAAATCAGTACAGACGTCGGAAAATTGATACCAGAAGCAACATTCCCAGATCGGACGTCGACATTCCAGGCCATTGGGTACCCGAATCAGGTCACAATTGGGTACCGATTGGTACATGTCAGGTAGGTCTGAGTACCAGAAATCCATTGTGTATCTAATATATCCATTTGGGCAGGTACTTGTTTCAGCTCTAGTTCTTGCTAGAGTGGGGAGAGGGGGAAGAGAAGAGAACTTTGGGGGCTCTGGCTGGAACTGGGGGGAGAATAAGAAGATGTTTTAGAGGGCACTGGCTTTAAAGCAATAAGGAACCAATTTATGTTTGGCTAATATAAAAGCGAGGGGCAGGATACATGGCACAGAGGCTGAGTGCAGAGGTATGGGGGTGCAAGGGTAGGTCAACAGCCCCATTGTCCATGCACAGAGGGGCTCCTGGTGTAAGAATCTCATCCTTCACTACAACCAAATCAGAGAGTTCCCCTGAGTAGTTAGGTCTTGATAACACCGCACAGCTTCCCCTCCAGTAAGTGCATGCAAAGGCATGCAAAATAGACGGTAATAGTTGACTGACCCTGAGAATTATTGACTGACCCTGAGTCTGCAGTTGATCCTTGAAAACCCTGGGACTATTCCAGCCTAGCCACACCTCTGCTTCTGGGGCTTTTAGGCTACCTAAAGGCATGCCAGGGGTGGGGGGAGGAGGCCAGATTATAAACATGAGAGAGGGAAAGAAAAGGCAGTGGGGTTGGGTTACCATAGTAACCAGGTAGGCCGCAGTTGCAGAGAATTGGCCTGAATTTCATTCCCATGAACTGTTTTCAAAATGGAACAACCATTTCCATTTCAAAGGGTTCTGAAAAGAAATGCTTTTCATCATTGGCTTCAAAAATGAAAAGCAGGTTGGTCTTCATAAATTTCACTTGCTGTAAAGCAAAAGCAAAATAAATAGGAGGAATCCAAGCTGAATAAAATAAATAAAAATAAATAGGAGGAATCCAAAATAAAATAAAATAAAACAGAAAAATAAATAGGAGGAATCCAAGTTGAATTTTTTGTACAAATCTAAAGCATCACTAGAAATTATTAAATATTTGGTGACAATTTTAGGTTGTAGAGAAAGTGTGCTATTTTCTCAGAAGAAAGCCTAGAAAAATCCAGCCAATCGTATTCATTTCATGCCAGGATGGCAATTATTTACCTCTTGGCACTGGAGCAGAGCTGAAACAAGTACCAGCAAAAATGGGTATATCCAATTCATTCCCAGTACCAAATCGACTCGACAACATTGTGTGCTGCTCAGTACCTGATTGACACCCTTTTCAAATACCCGATATCCTGGAATATTGACTTTCGGTACTGATTTTTCTAATTCCATTTTGACTTCCAACACCCATTTATTGATTTTTTTCCCTCCCAGAAAGTTAACTTCTGGTCCTTGACCACTGAATTCTGGTCCCAATTATTTGGATCTCGGTCCCAATTTTTTAGTTTTCCAACTCAATATTACATTCAGTAATAGGAATATAAAAAAATCGGTACCAGAAGTTACTGACTTTGGGGGTTTCCAGGTATCTCCATCAGGTACCCAATGTGATACTCCTAAAATGTGGATATTAACGATGGGTACCAAAATAAGTACCCATTTCTGCTGTAAGAGGGGAAATGTTACCTTTTCACCTGCCCTCCTGGCTGTTGAATGGTTATTTATTTTCCCAAGCAAATATATAACAGACCTAGCCAAGAAACCAACACAACAAAATAATGGCCTGTAAAAAAACAAGTATAGTAAAATGAAGCAGAACTTTAATGGGAAAACAATAAGTGGCACACTAACATCAACGTTAAAGCAGAAAAACACTGGTACAATGCATGGAAAAGTAGATAAAAAGTCCAAATTGATTATTCGGCAGAGAATATAATCACCAGCGCATTTCGAATGAGCTTCTTTAGGGCTTCAAAGTTTTTTCACCCAGATGGATTTGACTCTATGAAAAATGAACAATCATTGAACAACAACAAATAATTACAAAGAGAGGTATATTGTTGAAAGCCTGCAGCTAAATGAAAAACTTGAAAAAAATCCCTTACCCTTATAGAATATTGCACTGTAATCAAAAACAGAAAAAGCAAAATTCCAAGGACATGTAGTTTCCTTTGGAACCTAAAAAACAAATATATTTAGAATGCCAATAGTTTGAGAAACCTTTCTATAACGGAATATGCAATATAAACATACAGTCCCACCCCCTCCCCTCCAAAAGAGGAGAATAATTAGAATACGGTATTTCCAAAATCAAGATTAACAAAAAAGTAACTCCAAAAAACTTTAAATAGCCAGCAGTGTGTGTGTGTATATATATATATATATATATCTGCTGGATATTCTATGAAAAAATAAGATAATTACAAATCCTCATTATCACATGAAAAAAAAATAAAGCAAACAAAAAAAGAAAACTTACACTCCTCTGGACAGAGACTCATTGAGGAAGGGGGAACAACGTCACAAAAGTATCATTCCTTATGTGGGACCCCCTCCAGAAGGTAAGTAACCCACCCTGATCCCCCTAATAGGCCCCCCACTCCCTCTTAAGCAGTGCACTCCACCCTAGACTAGGGCTGTAGCGGAATGTCACAGCGGTAGCTATTTCCGTCCAAAACAATGTTTCTGCAATTAGTGGTACGGCGTGGCAGAGGCTTTCATTCCACTAGTTTCATTCCACTACTTCCGCAGTTCCGCTAATTTCATTCCGCTACTTCCACAGGCTTCGCAAAATAGAGGAAACATGACATTTTTGCTACTTCTGCCATTCCACCAGCACCACAAAATAGCGGAACAGCAGTTTTCCGACAGTTTCCGCAATTTTTCCGCAATTCAGCAATTTGCAGAATGCCGGCGGAATTAGCGGGATGTTCTCAGAAAAGCCGTGGTGTGCCGCAGGCAATTCCGAAATGGCGAAATGGAATCGCGGCGCGGTAACAGCTGCTGCCACATCAGTCCTACCCTAGAACCCCCACCCCCGCTAGACCCCCTGCTGCCCGTTATTTACCCCAAACCTGACCCCCTCCCCCGGCCTCAGAACTTGGCGAGTATTCAACGAGGGTTTGAGGAGTGGCCCAACGACTCAGATCACTCTTCAGATCCTTGGACAATACTCACAACAAGGTTTTTTGATTATCATTGGAGCAGCCCTAGTAAACAGTAATATTCGGTACTGCACTATTCTGGTTCAGCGGTTAGTCTCCAAAGTTACTGGATAGTTACTAAATGACTGCTAAGTGATCTGCAATATTGGATATCAACTGTGGATAATTTTTTTCTGATCAATTTCAGCTCCAGCAACAATCCTATTGACTTGTTTTGCATGTCTCAGGGATGATATCTAAATCTTGTAATGGACTCACACAAGGCGTTAGTTTTGGAACAAATATCAGGAGTGTACAGGAGGCACGTTCTTCAATTTTGTTTTTGTTTTCCCTTCCAAAAACACTTTCGTTTTCAGGGGTAGTCGGAAAGGACGCTACCATTTTATTTTATTTTATTTTAACAATTTTTTAAAAAAAACAGTGAGCGTGCACAAAATAGCCACTGTTTCCATTCTGTAGATACATCGCCCTTTTCCTAAATGGCACAATTTGGGGAAAGGGAGTGCATGTGTAGAGCAGTCCTGGTGGCTGTTTGTGCATGCACTGTGATTTTTTAATTTGCTTTTTTTAATTATTATTTTTAATTTTAAAAAAATGAAAATGAAAATGAATTAAATCAAAGGAATGTCATTTTCTTATTCATTCTCCAGGAGACGTTTGTTCATCTTCGATTTTCACCTGCACTGTCGATCATCTGTACATCTTTCCTAACCTTCCTCTCACAGCCTGTCTGTTCTGCGGGAACAGCACATCATGCCGGCACACTGGCTGCATCTGAGCAGCCATGCAGAAACCATGAGGAGATCGGCAAAGGAGTGTTGGATGTTTTCATTCAAGCTGGTAGGCTTTGAAAAAATCATCAGCCCAGCAATCTAGAGAGGGAGGGTGGTTCCACAGAATGACACGCTGAGAGTTAACAGAATTCATGAGCACAACCGACATCGGCTACACATGACGGAACTTGCGGACTACAGGGGTTCAGGCAATGGCAGCATCTCTCTCTCCTGGCTACCACTGTCATATAGGCCCTTTTCACACAGACACTCTACACTGATAAAATATTTATTTATTATATTTTATTTTAAATGTTTCTGAGTCGGCCCCCATGCCTACGGCATCTCAGGGCGACGCACAAAATGGGTGTTGCATTTTATTATACATGTTATTAGACACGTTGCGGGGCTGCAGGTGTGCTCTATGGATGCCCTGCAACATGTTTAATAAAATGTAAGACTCATTTTATCAGTCTTAGAGTCCGTGTGAAAAGGGACATATTTATCCAATACTGGATGCACAATATACCTTGATCTGTGGCACTGGAAAAGTCATCTGCAAGATTCTCCCAGGACCTAAGAGACACACAGATGTTCCATAGTCTGTTTCTCCATTCACAAATATCCAAATCCTATAGGTTACGGGTAGGGGTGCAGTGAGTACTTCAATTGGTATTTGTGGGTTATACCTACATTTTCGGGTGCCCGATTGGGAACCTGACGGGTTATCCAGCACCCACCCACCCCGCAAAAAAATCTAGAACTTTCCAGGACACACCGAGCCCAGCTCATACCCACCCCTGCATTCTTCCTAGGCTGACACACTTGTCTGACTGCTCCTCCTGGCCGCTGAGTTCTTCCTGCTCTGCTTTTCTGAGCGGGAGGCGGTAGAGTGAGAAGGATTCTACCTAGGACTGAAACAAGAATCAATTCGATTTTCATGAGAATCGTGTGAGAATTTTGGACCATTGGCGAGATCTCACCAGGATCTCACTAATGGGTCAAGATTCTCATGAGAATCTTGCTAGAAAAAAACCCCACCTGCATATGAGCAAAATGGCAGCTGGGTGTTCTGCGCATGCGGATCCATTTCCAAAAGGGGCAGCCACTCTGCGCATGTGGGACATGGCCACCACAAATGCACAGAATGGCTGCCCTTTTCCAAAACGGGAATGACGCTGCTGGCACCATTTTGGAAAAGGGTTGAGCATGTGCACAATGGATCCATTGTGAACATGCACATTCTTTCTTTTATTCTGTTTTAATTGAGAAAAAAATCTCAAGGAGAAATTTGGTATTTTCAGACATTACGAGATCACAGTGAACCACGCTCAATTCCGCGTGGTGGCTGTGATCGCGTAATGTCTGTTGGGGGAAATGGATGTTTCCGCCCAGATGTTACCACGGCATGGGATTGCATTCAACACGTGAGCAGCCGAAGCGGCGGGACCGGAGGCCGCCACGTGTCGAATGCAATCCCATGCCACCCGCCCGTCTCCCCAGAGGGCGGCCAGCGGGGAGCGTGGAGGGGGCGGGGCCGTGCGGCCGCACGTTGCGCCACGCGGCCCCGCCCCCTCGCCAATTCCCCGCCGGGATCCCCCTGGCATGTCTGTTGTGGCGTGACGGGGTGATCCCGGCAGGGAAGGAATTGGGTGATTTCGGTACGGGGCCAACGGGCCCCATAATGTCTGAAATCACCCCAAGTCAAGATTGGGGCTTTTCTCGATTCTTGTTTTGTATCGATTCTCATTGAGAAGCTTGATTCTCGACAAGAATAGAGAAAAAATGAGAATGAGTTTCAGTCAGGTTTCTGCTGGTGCACCGAGCCCCAATTTCTGGATGAAAAATCAATGGGTGTGCAATGTGCCATAGTCACCATAGCAGGTTGCGTGTGGGCAGAGTAGCCAGGTGGGTGGGTCAGCCTAGGGAGTGCATTTCTATGGGTAGCCTGTTGGGTCATGTTTGGTCACCAATCGGGAAGTGCCTGGACACGGTCGGGTCAAGTCGGGCACCCCAGATTCGACAGAGTACCCATTTACACAGGTGCCCAGTTGCACCCCTAATTAGGGGTGAAGCAGAATTTCTGCTTGTGTTTCAATCCTGTCAGTACTGGTTGATTCAATCACCCCAATAAGAAATTGAAATGGATGAAATTCCATTTGGTTTTCAGTCGGGATGATCAGAATAAATTTAACCATTTTTTTGAACATGCGCTGTTCAAATGCAAAATGGACACTTAGTATGGTGTAGTATGGCAGAAGCCATTTTCTTGTATGGCAGCAACCATCTTGTGCAAGCAGAACATGGTTATATTGGAATTGGAATTGAAAACTTTTTCAATTATAATTCCGATAGGAATTTTACCGGCCCTTTTTTCCTCCCATGGAACTCTTCCATGGAAATGGAAAGCCTATTTCAAATCAACCCTACTGCAGAGATAGTGCCACTTTCTCCTGTTGTCCTTTGGGCATGCCAAACCTCATTCAAGGATAATTTAAACTCCTTCTGGGCAGCCAGTCCTAATCTGCCCCCACTGGAAGACATTCTGCTATGTCTACATGCGTTTTTACATCCTCACTGAAATCATTTAGCCATGCCTGCCACATTTCCAACTGAGATAAAACAGGGGCAGACAACCTTCTCATTCCTAGGGGCCACTTTGAAAATTAGCCTGAGCTCTGTGGACCAGATAGGAGTTGGGGGTCTGGATGCTTTAAGGATGCACTCAGGATGGGAAACACACAGCGGAGAGCCCAGATCATGGATCTGTGTCATCGATCCACCTCCTTTCCTTGAATTCTTGTCATCATCTCTACTTCCTTTACCTGAGCTCACTCTTTCAGGGGTTGAGAGTTTGAAGGGGGTCCATGGACCGGATCCATGAACTGGACAAGGGGCCAATAAAAAAACAGCCATGGAGGCCAGAACTGTGCAAACAGTAGCTCGGTAACGTGGTACAAGTGACATGGTAAATCAATAACATGGTAAGTCATTCAACAGAAAACAGACACAATTTAGTAACTGAAAATATGGAGCCAGTTTGATTACCAAGATGCCTACAGGTTTACCCGTACGTACGATTACCTGTTTCAGATCGATTGTTACATTTTCTGTCAGTGTAGGGTTGTAGTCAGGAGTCAGGACAGACCTCTTAGTGCTAGTTTCTTGGGATGACTAATGGGCTGTATCTTTCCTTTGGGGGTAATATGAGCTTTTATGCAGTTTGGTCACTAGATGAAATTTGATGCCTCTTCTTGTGCCACAGTAACTGCACAGGCTTAGCTTTCACAGCTTCCCTCAGGGACACATTTTTTCACGCTCGCTCCTGTCACAGGCTGGCATTTAATGTGATCTAAAGCAGACAGCAGGCTGAGCCACTGGTATCCGAGACAGAGACACTGTGGGCTGGCAGAAACGTATGCAGCTCATACCCCATGCCATCAAGAGAATGTATGATAGGAGAGTGCAGGGGGCAAAGTATTTGGGGCTAACTGCCGGGAAGAGGATTGGGAAATGACCCCAGTATTTTGAAGGAAGAGATGGGTGGGTGTCAAAAGACACAAGAAAAAAAAGAAGAGGTTCAGGGTGTATGCCAGGAGTGGGCAATATTCCCAAACCCTGTGGGCAATATTCCCAAACCCAAGAGCCATGTGCCAAAATCTTCATATTGCAGAGAGTCATGATTGACTGGTGGATCTGGTACTCTGTAGTCCTGACTGCTGAGATTCTGTGGAGTGGCTGCAATTCAGCTGCTGAGACTCCCAATGAGGTAAGACACAGGATTACTAAGGCAGCGTGGGGACCAAGGGCCATACTTGAACTGCTTAAGAGTCATGTATGGTTCCCAAATCACAGTGTGCCCACCAATGCTGTATGCAGTGATGGTGAGTGATTGATAAAGACAGTAACTGTTTCCCCACAACATACAACACAGTGGGATGACATATTCGATTAGATGAACAACAGAAAAAAAGATTAAATGAGCATGGATGGTGTAGTAGGGAGCAGTCCTGTGGGGCTGCTGCCCCTTTAAGAGGTGACAGAGTGGGCTGGACACTGGCCTTTTAAGGGCAAACAGACAGGGTAGCTGGCCACACCCACTCTGGGTACATAAGAGGCTGCAAGTCAGCAAGCAAAGCAATCTCTGCCTGGAAAGCGAAGGAGCAACATCTCCCTGGAAAAAAATTAAAACGGATCCTTCACATTCTGCGCTCTCCAAGGTACTGAAGGCTGGAGAACCAGAAGGACCAGAGTGGACCCAGGCAAGTGGGGAAGGCTGTGCCCAGGAGGAAGCCTCCTGCCTGGAGACGGCTTACTGTGAGCCAGGGGCCTAAGGGCCTGGCTCCTATGGACTTTGGGGGGTTGCTAGTGGATTGCTCCTTTAAACCTTACATCGACTCTGTTGCCAAGTCCTGTCACTTCACCGTCCACAGCATTGCTCAGATTTGCCCATTTCTCTTTGTCTCCCCAGCCAAAACCCTTGTTCACACCATGGTCATCTCTCGCCTTGACTTCTGCACCCTCCTCCTTACGGGCCTCCCCTGCTTTCACCTGTCCCCCACTTACCTCCATCCAAAACTCTGCTGCTAGGGTCATCCACTCAGCCCGTCGCTTCGACCACGTGCAACCTCTCCTCTGGCTCCCCCTTCCCAAACACATCCTTCACAAACTCCTGGTATTCACTTATAAATCCCTTCACAACCTGGCTCCCCCTTACCTCTCAGCCCTAGTCTCCTTACACACTCCTGCACGCACTCTCCGCTCCTCCTCTGCCCCCTCCCTCACTCTCTCTCATCTCCCCGGCTCCCCTAACTGCCTTGGTCCCTTCTCCCTTGCTGCCCCCCATTCCTGGAACTCCCTCCCTGCCCACATTCACCCTGCCCCCTCCCTCCGCACCTTCAAATCCGACCTCATAACCTACTTCTTCCTCGCCGCCTTTCCCAATGCCTGTTAGAACTTTCCTTTCCATTTTTACTGTCTGCACTCCCCGCAGACTCCTGCTTAACCACAACCAAGCGAAGCACATGCACCTGAGACCTTGCATCTGCTTGAATATTATTTATCCCTTGTCTCTCCCTATGTCCCCTCTCCTTGTCTCCCCCTTCCATGTCTATTAGATTGTAAACCGTAGGCAGGGACTGCATCCTTCTTATTATTCTGTAAAGCGCCAGGTACACAGCTGGCGCTACACTAATGCTAATGCTAATAATAATAATAATAATAATAGCCGCCTGGTTGAGGACTGAATAGGCATGGCAGCGGGGTGAGCTAATTCCCTGAGATAGACCCCAGCACCCCAGGTGTCCCTGGGAAGACCCCCTGCTCCAGATGATCTTTGGAAACTGCCCTGGACTAGGGTAACTGAACTGGACTGTGTCTCTGACTGGACAGAGCCTGGACCATAGCTCTGACACAGACTTCTTGTGTGACCTTGGGAGATTCAATTTATTTCTATGCTTTGCCACTGTCCCCCTGGATCCTACCTCACATGGGTGCAGTGTAGGGTGTTTGCAATTTGTATCTAATTAAAATTAATTATGTTTTAATTAGTTATGAAAACGAACAGAGCCTCATTCATTTTCATAACTAAGGTAATGAACACAAATGAATAAGCAAACAACATTTTTTTGTTTTTTATTTTTTTGTTTAACTTTTTAAATATTAATAATGAATTTTTTTTTTTAAATCACTGTGTTTGTGCAAAATGGCCACTAGCACCACTCTGTCCAAGCGTGACAATTTTCCAAAATGGTGCCAACTCTATAGAGCCATTTTCCAAAATGGTGCCAGCAGCACTAACGCCATTTTGTAAAAGGGCTGCGGATATGCAGTATAGCCTCGGTGGCCATTTGGCATATGCACGGTGATCTTTTAAAATTATTTTTATTTAAATAAATTTTAAAAACAGAAACAAACAGGTCATTTATGTAAACCCCCTAAAAGTAAGGGATCTTGGTAAATGAAAATTTAAACTAAAAGGAAAACAAATGATGTGTCTTCAGCACACCCCTAGTGCAGTGTGGTTGAACCTCCTTCATCATGACTAAAACCCCATTCACACCTGACGCTCTGGTGCTGTAGAGTGACACAAAGCACAAACTCGGCAGCGGGGAGGAGCCCAATGATGCAAATGGGGATCTGCCATGGCTAGTCTCCCACATGACAGGACTGGATTTTGGTCCTAGCTGCGGCAGATCTCCGTTCGCACCGGTTGCTACTTCCGTCATTGGGCTCCTCCTCACTGCCGTGTCTGTGCCTCACGTCGCTCTAACAGTGCTGGAGTGTCAGGGGTGAGTGTGGCCTGAGACAAGCTCAGGTATCGGGATACGTAACCAGCAAATGCTGTAGCAATTTTGACCTGGAGGCGGCTTGCAGCCCACAGTCTCTGCCATGTTGCAGTGGAAACTAGAAAAATTCAAATGGATCCTGAGATCATCTTGTGGAGCTCTCTTGGTCCACCTCTTCCGACATCCACCTTGTGGGTGATGCTCATCACGTATTTACTTTTTATATAATCCACAATCCATTTACACCAGAGTGACTTGTGTTTTGCTGCTCTAGTACTTTCAGTATTCAAAGTGCTTGACGATCCTTATTACTTCACACTCACAACACAACCCTGTCAGGTAGGTCAATGATTGGAGCTGAAACGAGTACCTGTCAGAGTTATGGTACCCAATTTCACTTGGTAATATCAGGTACTAATTGGTGCCTGATTAGTGCCCGACAGGCAAAACAATGTACTACTACCAATTTAATTTACCATTCTCCCATACCATACCAATTTAGTGTCTTTACATTGCCAAAGTCAGTGGATAAAATGGAAAGTTGGTAACAGTAAGACCTGTTATTTCTGGTTATCAGCACCCGATTTGGTAGTAGGGTACCAGTTAGGCACCTGAAAGATAATTTAAAAATGCATGTGATCCCTAGGAAAGGCCAGCCTTAGAATTTGCATGGCCCAGGGTTAGGGCTGATGCGACAGCAGCTGTTACCGCCATTTCGGAATTGCCCGCTCCACACCGCGACTTTTCTGCGGACATTCCGCTAATTTCACTGGCATTCTGCAAATTGCAGAATTGTGGAAAAATTGCGGAAACTGTCGGAAAACCGCTGTTCCGCTATTTTGTGGTGCTGGCGGAATGGCGGAAGTAGCAAAAATGTCATGTTGCCGCTATTTTGCGAAGCCTGTGGAAGTAGCGGAATGAAATTAGCGGAACTGCGGAAGTAGCGGAATGAAACTAGCGGAATGAAAGCCTCTACCACGCCGTACCACTAATTGCGGAAACGCTGTTTCTGGCGGAATTAGCTACCACTGTGACATTCCGCTACAGCCCTACCCAGGGTGAAGATAAAATGTGGAGGCCCTGGTGGCCCCCTCCCACCCGCCCCCAGACACCCTCTATGGGCCCTAGGGGTGGTTGTGTTTTGCTCTTCACTGAGAGGTAGTGGATGCCCTGAACCCTTTCCTGGTGAAAACTGGAGGCTCTATAGGTCCCTTGTAAGTAGAGAAAAGAAAGAGGCCTATGTGGTTGCCCAGGGTCATCCTATGGTCATGCCAGCCCTGCCTTAGGGTGGCAGCTAAAAGGAGCGAGCTAGTCCCTACCCCACCTACACTGCTCTCCACTTACATTTGCATTCCCAACAAGCTGGATGAGCAGGCAGAGATGGTGGTGCCGAGCTTTGAACACATTGAGCTGAAACAAGTACCAGCAAAAATGGGTGTACCGATAAAATTCCCGGTACTCAAATTGATTCAAAGATATAAGGTACTGAATACCAACTGGTATGTAATTGCAACATGATTTGAATATCTGATGTCCCCAAATGTTGATTTTCAGTCCCAGAATATCAACTTCCAGGACTGATCTTTTGGTTTTCCATCCTGTTTTACTTATTGGTAACTGGAAAATAAAAATACTTGTACTGGAAATTACTGATTTTTCGGATAATCAGTGGTCATGTAGCCCGACAAATACCTGATTCCAAAGACTGTACCAAAAATGCAGGTATTACTCATGGGTAAAGCTGAAATGGTTACTTAGGGTAATTTCAGATGTTACGAAATTGCTGCTCACCACAGTAAATCCCAGTGGATTCCCTGTGGTGGCAGCAATCGTGGTAACATCTGTTTGATCCCCACTAGATATTCACCACAGTGAAGTTCTGGTGGGGATCAAAGCTAACCATGGTTCTGGACCTCCGGCTGGCCCACGGTTCAGAACCGTGGTTAGATTGGCCACAATCCAGGATGGGCTAAAAGTAACATCTGTTACCTTGGCCCATCACGGATCGTGATCCCGACCATGGTCTCCCCGAGGGTGGGCGGCCAAGGGAGCGAGGGGGGAGGGGCTTTGCGTCCGCACATCATGCCGCACAGCCCCGCCCCCTCCCCGATCCCCATTAGTGATCAGGCCGGCATGTCTGAAGAACTGACAGCCTGACCACAGACCGGGATCCGAGATGGATCCTGGTCCAGGGTTCAGCGTAGCGGGCCTCCGGGCCTGTCATGTCTGAAATTACCCTTAGTTTACTGCCTGTGAGTAATACCCACAATTTCAAGTACTGTAGGGAGTACTCAACAGGTTGTCTGGATACCAGTTGGGTATCTGGATACCCCCAAAACTGGTAAATTCCAGTATCATTTTTTTCCGACCACTGACCTGTATATTGGGATGGAAACCCAAAAAATCGGTACAGAAAACTAAAAACGTGTGACCTGAAATAGACTTTCCAGGATGGAAAATCAAAACATAGGTGTCAGATGTAAAAAAAAATTAGTACAATTTTTTAAAAAAATCAGTACTAGATTTCGACTTCCATGACTGGGTCAAATTGGGTAACGATTGGTATCTGATGTTTTCAGGTCAATTTGGATACTGGAAATTAATTGGGTAAACCCGTTCTTGCAGATACTTGTTTCAGCTCAACTCATGGGTATCAAATTAGGTACCTGTTTTAGCTGTGCTCGTCAACCCTATTAGAGACATACTCCACCCAATCCTAAAAGTGCCCTTGGCTAGGGATGGGCGAACAGAACGCAGTTCGGATGTTCGGATGCTCGGTTGTTCGGTTCAAAACCCAAATTCAGGTAGGATGGTTCGGTTCAGCCGAGTTTGGTTTTGCCAAACTTGGCCAAACATTCAAAAATAGAGAAATAGAAACTGAAACAAAATCGAAACCGAAACCTAATTTTCGGCCCTGGAAAGACATTTTTCGTGCCTCCGAACACGACTGAACAGTTTGGTCATTTGAGAGTTCTGTTCGGACGTTCGGTTTGGACGTCCGAACAGACCGAGTTCGGTCCGAACTCCGAACATTCGAACAGCGTTCGCCCATCCCTACCCTTGGCAGATTAATGCCTAGATGTTGTTGGCAGATCCATGGGTAGCATGGCCTTTAGAGTAGAGTTCTTAGAATGAGTTGGCAGAATTTGCTAATCTCAGCTCCCTCCCCACCCCTTTCAGCAAACACGATCTTTCCTGTGTAATTCAGAGTCCTCTGGAGTTTTATTAACATTCATTTAAAATTAATACCTGAAAGATGCTGTGCCCTAGATTTCAGGTGCCAGGCTTACAAGCACAGGAGTTCTGAGCCATTAAAGCCGTTCATTAAATATCACACTCTCAGACAATGGTCCTTTCAGGTCAAGGATTGGGAACTGCATCCTTCAAAGCCGCTACATGCGACACATAATTTAAGTTCTAATGGAAAATCATAATATGATTCTATTTAGGCCCTTTTCAGCATTCTTCTTTGGTCTTTCATGCCTATTACAGTTTCGAATCCCAGCAACTTTAGGAGGAACTTTTTTTTTTTTAATAGCAAAATCAATTTCCCCCCAGCACAAATTTCATTATTGCAGAATTCTCATTAAAGAGGGACCCGGTAGAAAAAGCAGAGGAATGGAATGAATCAAGTGGAAATCATTATTGTATTTGTGCGCGTGTGTGTGTGTGTATATATATATATATATATATATATATATATATATATATATATATATATATATATATATATATATATATAATATATATATATAAAAGAAAGAAAGAAAGAAAGCTACTGCATCCTTATGGACAATTCTTCCATTTTGGAAAGAGACCAATGAACTTCCCAGTTTCCTGTGTCTATTGGGGACTTTTATCTAGACCAGAAGTCAATTGGGTAGTTTTGTAAGGGCAAGAGATGAGACATACCAAGGGGCCCGAACCATGAGCCTAGCTGAGGGTTGAAGGGGTGTGGCCTGGCTGATATAGGAAAGCCCTACAGGGAAAACCTGCCCCACTCCCCACCCCATTAGAGCATCAAGGAGCCCACTATTATCCCCATCAGCCCAAAGTCTCCAGGGATGGACTAGCTCCTTACAAGAACGTCTGAACTAGAGCTGAAACAAGGACCCACAGAAATGGGTATGCCTGTTGAAATTGTGGTATTTGACTGACCCGGTAATTTTGGTACCATTTGGGACTTGAATATTAAACAAATGGGTACCTGATCAACCCAAATGGTGTCTTTTCGTCTGATTGTTCCAACTTTTGGCACCAAATTTCTGACTTTCAGTACTGCATTTTGGATTACCACCCAATTTTTTCTGGGTTTCTGTCCTGATTTCTGATGGGGAAATGGTAAATTGCTTGCCCAGAAAAGAAAATAGCCAGTATTTTCATTTATTGAGGTCTCCGAACAGTATTCGGGTACTGTTTCAGGAACATCACTTTAAGTCCACCTACATGTTCCATGTTGTGTTACTAGCTCCATCAGGACTTTCGTCCTATGAAGGAGGTGGGGGCATGTCAACATGGGTGGGAAAAAGGGGTTTCCATGAAGCTCTGCCTCTTGCAGAGTGTTAGGACATCATGGTGTTCTGTAGGGACAGGGCCACATTGGAAAGGTGGTAGGAAAGTCCCTACAGACTGTCCCTTTATTGACATGACTACCCCTGAAGCCTCGGCTCCTTCAGGTTACCGGGTGCACCCCTGGTTGGCCCAGAGAAATCAGGACTTCCTCTGAAGCCCAGAGTCGACTGAGCCAGAACCTGGAGTAGTAGCAATGAGAGCTAATTTGGTACCCACAGGTAACACCCACTTTTTCGAGTACCATGTGAAGTATTCAACAGACTACCAGATCACCGTTTGTGTAGATACCTGAAAAATTGTTTATTTAATTTTTGTTACCAATTCACTGATTTTTCCAGTTACTAATAGAAGAATCAAGATGGATAACAAACAAATTGGGACTGGAAGTCAACCAGAAATCAACATGCTGGGACATTGGGTACCCAATTGGGTAGGGGTGGGACTCCAGGAAAATTATCGGTTACCGGTTTTATCAGTATTGGATTAATCCTATATCAGATTTATCAGTATCGGTATATCTTTTTTTAACATTGCCAATTTCTCAAATCTTTTAACATTGCGGCCATTGTCATAAATGGCATCGTGTTAAAAATCCGAGAGAAACCAGCAATGTTAAAAAACTGATATACCGATACCGACAATTATCGGTATTATCGGAATAAACCGATATCGACAATTATCGGTATCATCAAATTAATCCGATACCGATAGTCCCACCCCTATGAATGGGGTCATAGTTGGTTGCCAATTAGTACCTAGTATTTTTGTGTTGCTTTGGGTACAGGAAATTCGATGGGTATTAGGGGTGGGACATCTGGCAAAAAAACGGTTACCAGTTTTACCGGTTATTGGTTTACAAAAACCCGGTTTACCGGATTAAAACTGGTATACCGGTACCAGATTTATTCCATTAATTTCAATGGGGAACTGTCCCCATTGAAATCAATGGGGGAAAAAACAATACCTCCCCCTCCCTCTCCCAGGCTGTGCGGGTGGAAGGGGGGGCGCCGCCGCCCAGCGCGCCAAAGGTAGACGATCCCTGGGTGGGGGGGTAGGGTGATCCCTGGGGTGGGGGGTGTTAAACCACTCCCCACCCCAGGGATCACCCTAATACCACTACCTACCTGCTGGTGTGGGCTCTGTCCCCCCTTCCACCCGCACAGTCTGGACTGGGGAGGGAAAGTGGTTGGGGTTTTTTTGTTTCTTTTTTTACATTGCGGCCATTCATTTCAATGGCTGCAATGTAAAAAAATCTGGCACGGGGAACCGGTACTGGTACCCCCAAATACCGGAGTAATCCGATACTGCCGGTACAACAAAATACTGGCAGTATCGGATACCAGATGTACTGAACTTCCCACCCCTAAATTGGGCATGCCTGTTTCTGCAGCTATTCGTTTTAGCTCTAATTATTATTATTATTATTATTATTATTAACAAACATTTATATAGCACCAGCAGTGTACCTGGCACTTTACAAAGTAATAAAATAGACAGGGTCCCTGCCCCTAGG
>QEPC01009472.1:2668423-2694341 GCA_003113815.1 Sphenodon punctatus | reverse complement strand
TTTTTAGGATTTTGAGAATCTCACAAGAGTCTCAAGAAACCTCAAAAAATCTCTGTGCATTTGCAAAATGCCCGTCAGGAGGCCATGCATCCACAGAATGGCCAGGGTGGTGATTTGCACATGTGCAGAGCATTTTGTGAAGTTCCTTGAGAATCTCATGAGATTCTCAAGAACCTTTGCAAGAACACACAAGATCTCACTGGGGTTGCAGGAATCTCATGCGTTCTTGCAAGAATGGGAAACCATTCTCCTTTCTAGAGGTAAAATGGGTAGCTGATTTGCTACCTGCAGGTAATACCCACATTTTAAAGTACCACATCAGGTACTTGATGGGCTACCTGGGTACTGATCAGGCACCCGGATACCAACCCCACCCCACCCCAGTAATTTCTAGTACTTATTTTTCTATTTTCTAATTACTGATCAGTATATCGGGATGGAAAACAGAAAAATCAGGATAGAAAGCAAAACAATGTCAGGACCAGAAATTGACTTTCCTGCACATAAAACCCCAAAAATCGGAGTTCGAAAAATTTATGCATAATTTGAAAAATCGATACCGGAAGTTGACATTCTGGGACCAGAAGTCAACATTGCAGAACATTGGAGACCTGAATTGTGATTAAAACGGGTATCAATCAGTACCCAATATTGTCAGGTCTATTCAGGTACCGTATATTTGTCTGGGTTTTGTGGGTACTTATTTCAGCTCTTACCAGGAACGATTCCAGCCTAGCTGTGCCTCTTCCCAGATTATTTCTTCCTCTGTGACCTTTGTATTGTGAATTCCATATAACTTGACAAATTATCTGTCTATGATGGCTAAGGAATTGCGTTTGTGAAACTGGCTTGGTGACTAACACATTCTCTTACAAGAGTGAGCAGAGGAACTCTTGGTTGTAAAAACAGCAGCCTGTGTTGAATATAAATTTGGAAATTGAGCCACAGATGTAGTTGATGGTGCAGTAGGGTGTCTTTCTGAGAATTCCCCAGAACCTGCTTGCAGACACTCTGACCAGAACGGACTGCACAGTCTTGTAACACTTTCTTTCAGACAGAGAACAGGGTGTCTGAATGATGACTCTACGTCATCATCATCAAAGGGTTTTATTAAAACCACTAACTTTCCTAATCTCTCTGAATCCTAATGAAGGTAACAGGATGAGGAAACATGTATACGTTTGAAGGAAGGAAGGAAGGAAGGAAGGAAAGAAAGAAGGGAAAGAGTTGGGATGAAATTAACATCCACAAAAATGGGTATACCCATCAAATTTCCAATACTCAACTTGACTCACCACCACTGAGTACTAATTGGTACCTGATTATTGTCCAGCGGGTTACCTGCAGTTCTGATTTGTCTACCTCTGCTCCCAGAATACCAACTACTGATAACATTTTTTTGAGTTAACATTCTGATTTTCTGTATTTTTCCATATCAATATATTCATCAGTAAACAGTAAATCAGTACATCAGTAACAGTCAAAAAAGATTTTTCAGGTAATTGGGTACCTGACTTGGTATGAAAAAATGCTTTGTGCGCAAAATGGCGTTGACCTACTGCGCATAAGGAAAATGGCACTAGCTGTACACAAAACGATGGGTTTACGACAGCTGCTGCAATTTTGCACATCATCTGTAATGACCATGCACCATTTTGCGCATGCTCAAAGCATTCAGCCAGACAGTTGTCCAATCAAAAATTTCAATTGATTGGAATTCAGATCGATATTTTGCCAGCCCTTCGGTTTTCGTAGAACTGTTCCATGAAAATGGAAGGGCTCTTTCGTCTCGGCCCTACAACAGAGAGACAGTGCAGGGAAGTAACTTGTTCAAGGTCACCCAGAAGCTCAGTGGCAGAATCAGGATGACTAAACTGCAGGTTTTCTGTCTCCCACTTCAGTGCCCTTGCCCCCAAGCCACAATTATTTCCTTAGCCTTCTTAAGGCCAAACTACCATTCAATTCGAAGTCTAATTGCCAGGGTGCCATACTCATCCATTAAAGTCAGTGCGAGTTTTTCCATTGACTTCAGTGGGTTCAGGATTGTAGCCATAGATGTTATTAATGTATATACATTACATGAACAATACATCTTGAAGCATTACATGGCATGAATTGTATCTGCTGTCTTGCTGCTGGAGGTGGCATCTATCATGCAGTTGCTGTTTCTCTTTCATATTTAGTAAAAGGAAAGATTAAAACCTTTCATTGTTACAATACTTGGTGGCACTGTCAAAACCCTTCAAATATAGCCCAGATTACTAAAATAAATTATTAGCCAATGCTGTCTCTCTCATTCCGAGTGCTCCATTAAGGAAATGAACCAGACTCATTTGGGATTGCTCGGTGCTTGTTCCCCCTCCCTTCCTAATTCTTCCTTGTGATTAACTGCATAATAAAAATGTTATTAAGTGGGTATACATTTTATACAGACCCATCAAAGTGACAAATCCATTATAACAACAACAATAAACAAGGGTCGTATTTTTGGAAACGGTTGAAACACGCCGCACAGATGGGCCATATTTATGGTAGCCCCCAAGAATACGCTCCCCATAGCTTGACATCCACATGATCTTCCGGGAGGATCAACCACCACCCTCTTAGCCTTACTGGGTGCAATCCAATAGTCCACAGGCTCAGTGCTTGGGCCGGAATGCATGTGCTCAGCTGTGCCACACGTACAGCACAGCCATGGGGGGGGGAAGTGCAACACAGGCAGATGCCCCCCCCGAGCTCACACAGGCACGGCTCCTTCTCCCACCCACTAGGCCATGGGGTGTGGAGGGGCTTGTGGGGGTGTGTGTCACATTGGACCGGGTTGCACCATTGCCCCACACAGCAGTGCTGCATGCACGGCACACATGCATACCTAAGTTCACGTGTTCTGGCCCTGCAGTGCAAGTAGGGGGCAGCGTCCGCGGGCTATTGGATTGCAATATGAAATGCGCAACACCCCTCTCTAATGAGTCCAGTCTTTTCTCTCAGACCTGCAGCTGCTTCGTTAGGGACAGAAGCAGCACTGAGGGCGCTTTCTGATGAGACGCAATGAGCAGCCTTTGACTCCGCAGGGAAGTTCGGTAGTCAAATGGCATGTAGCTTCCATCTCCTGGGAAAGGCAGAAGGGTGGGTCTTTGCTGACAAACATATGCGCCCGGCAGGGTGGTGAAAATCTACTCTGCCAGATGCATATGTTTTCCAGCAAAGACCTATATTTCCACCATTCCCATGGGATGGAAGTTGCACATCATTTGCCTCTCGGAGAATCCCTCAGGGCCAAAGGCTGCGCATTCCCTCCCAGCTCAGTTCAAAATTGGAATGAACGATCATTCTGATTTTCATTTGTTAGATCCATTGGAATTCCATTCATTCCCTTGCACATGCACGAAATGAAAGCTGACCATTTTGTCCATGCATAAAATGGCAGTGGCCATGTGGAAAATGATGGTGGCATTATGACTGCGCCCATTTTATGTATTCCCAGGACTATACCACCGTTTTGCACATGCGCAAATGAATGAATGAAATTTTGATCAGAAATGCAGCTTTGCAAGTAATCCAGAAATGCTGGAACACAGAAAAAACAATAAATTGGTTGTGTGGTAAATTGGTAATGCAGTAACTCGGTAAACCATGCAAATTTGTAAATTGGTTTTGTTTGCAGTTGGTTAATCCCAAGTCCTGCAGACTTGGGTCTATTCCCAATCCCAAGTCCTGCAGATCTCCCATGCATGCACAAATTCACGTGGTTTCTGCTAGATAATATTGCAATATTGTTATTGCAATAACAAAAACGACAACCAAGAATAACAACAATGCTAGCGAAAACAACCGAGAATACCAAAAACAAAAACCGAGAATACCAATAACGATATTGATAACAGTATCAATATTGATAACGATACTGAAAACGATAATGAAATAATAACAAAAATGATAACAAAAACGCTATCCCTGCCCTTTCCCCCCCTGTACATTATATATAAATAGGAAGTATATATAAATAGGAAGTGTAGGGAAGGGCAGGGATAGCGAGAAGGTAAAATGTAGGGTACGAGGAAGGAAAGGTATTGGTGGTAATACCTAATAAATAAATAAATAAATAATGCAATGAAGGCTAGGGAGGATTTTTTTATGTGCAGTTCTGTACACGCAACCTGACAAGCAGAGCTCTCACAGAATGAAGAGAAAAAACCTGGCCCTCCCATTATAAAGGGTTGTAGTGCCCTCCCCCAGAGTCCCCCCTGATTGGTTGTGGGAGCCAGCAGGCATTGAGCAATCACAGAGTGCCATGAGACTGCTGGGGCCTGCTTGCGCTGCTCATTGGTCAGCGATACATCCATCAGATACTGCTGAGCTGCTCACCCCTCCCAATATATATATATATACTTCCTATTTATATATAATGTACATTTAGATTATAATAGTTATATAGATAATTGATTAGATAATAGATAGTTTTCCTTTTCCCTTCCCGTCTCCCTTAGATTTAGATAAATATTAGTTGTGCATGGGAATCAATAACGATACTGATACCAAAAATAAAATCTTTGTTTGAAATGGTACCAATATCAATAACGATATTGATAATGATAACGAATATCGATACCGATAACAAAAATGACACTGATACCAATATTGATATTGATAACGAAAACAATACCAAAAATGGTAACGAAAACTATAACAAAAACTAAAATGACGTCGTTAATAACGATAATAAAAATGACAGTTTTGAATAATGAAAATGAGAAATGAAAACCACATGGGGGGCTGGTGCACACCCCTAGTTTCTGTGCAGCTCTGTGCCTCCACCTGAAGGGACTTAGGGCACTCCGCTACAACAGTTTCCCCCCAAGGCAACGTAGGAAATTCTTATTGCTTCAGCTGCAGCTCTGTTTGATCTCACTTTTCCAGCATGGGAATGAAGGCAGGTCGGCAAACTCTTTCTGGGTTTAACATTCTCAACTGAACTAGCAAGTGTTGCTGCTGGAATTCATGCACAGAGGACTGCACGTGTGAGAAATCCTCCGGCCTGGAATGAGCCTCCGTCATGGTGCGGCTATCAACAAAATGCCTGGCCTATATGAGGGAGTGGGGCGGTGGAAGAACTTACTGAAGCTCGGGGTGAAGCTATTAAATGCGAGGAATGAAACCAAAGCCAAAAGGAATCGACTACAGGGAAATTATTCATAGCCTCACATCCCGTTGACACGGCACATTTTTGTTGCCATCATGCTCTCCTCAGTGCAGCTGCCTCCCATATTTCCAGGGTGACTCTCAATCCCACCAGATGTCTTTAGAGTTCAGCTTCCATGGGAGGTGTTCTTTGACTGCGGGAAAGGAAAGAAGGACTAATCGCTTCAAAGCTGCTTTTGAATTGGCCAGGGAAATAAACAGCCAATCCCTCACCTCCCCCAGATCATGTATATTGTCTCACTTAATGGTGAAACAAATAGGCAGTTTGTGAGGACCACACAGACGTGCACTCATAGATATTAGCTGGGGAGAGAGAGAGAGAGATTAGATATTATATAGATATTACTAGATACTAGGCTGTTTTATTATATATATATTAATCGCACACCATACCACCACACAGCCAACAGAAGTTCTGTTTCCGCGGATGAAAACAGAAACGAAAATTTCGATATTGGAATCAAAATCAAAATCGAGAATTTTGATAGCAAAATTGGAAATGACACCAATAATGAAACGTGAACATTCGTTAATAACAAAAACAAAAACGACAGTGTTTAATAATGAAAATGAAAAAGGACATGGGTCCCTGGTGCGCACCCCTAAGAAACACCAGAAACCTTTCAGCAAGTCACAGCAAGGCAGTGGCAAAGAGGCAAGAGCCGGCACCATCCAAGTCCGTTCCCAGAGTTTCAAGATCCGTCCCTGACACTGCCAAAGCTTGGTAAATACTATAGTTTGAGTCAGTCGTGCTTTGGGAAATTCCAGATTGCATACGGAATCCAAATGGAAAGCATTAGAAAGCACTTTGAGTCTGAGAACGAAAATCATGAATGTTCATCACATTCAAGGAACATGTTGGAGCCAAGTATTTAAGAAGGCTAGCAAAAATGTATTACCAGCTATGACATGTGCAGACTCCATCCCCCTACTGGGAAAGTTATAGAAGACTCCCGTCTAGAGCTGAAATGGGTACTTAATTTAGTATCCACAGGTAAAACCTACTTTTGAGGGTATTGTATTGGGTACCTAGCAAGTTACCTGGGTACCAATCGGATACCCCACCCCCCAAAAAAAATTGAATAGCTATTTATTTATTTATTTATTTAAAATTCTATCATGCCCTTCCCTTAAAAGGCTCAGGACGGCTCACATAAAAAACATATAAAAAATAAACAATAAAATACAACATATTTCAATACCTTCCAGAACCCCCAACCCACCCAACCCCCCACAACACCCACCCAATATCACATTCCACCTCCCCATGCTCCCTCACACTCCTACCCCCCAACCCCTCAACAACCCCACTCCCCATTCAGTCCTTGCCGCCAAAAGCCTGACAGAACAAGATGGTCTTACATTGCCTTCTGAAGGCCACCAGGGTTGGACATAGGCAGCCCTCTAGGGGACGGAATTCCACAACACCGGTGCGACAGCCGAGAACACCCTCCTCATAGTCTCTAGGAGGGCACCCCCAGCTGATCACAGAGGCTGCAACAGGACATTTACGGCTCTAAAAGTCATCACCAGCACCTTGTATTGGGCTCAAAAGACTATTGTCAACCATTTCTGCGATGGCTTCTTAAAGTTAATAATAGCATCCCAGGCTCTGTTCTGAGAGCAGAAACTGGTTCACTTCCTATTGACCATTTTGGAAGGATCGCCTTTTATAGATTTTGGTAGAAAGTAGTAAATAATAATCAACAGTCTACTTTAACTGTACAATGTGCTAAGGAAGAGCTGGCACACTCTGGTGCCAGAAGCGATTCCTGGATCAAGTATTTGGATACTCAGCTAGCGAATTTGGGGTTTTCCACCATGTATTTTCAGGGGACGTCAACTGCCCTTATAAAAAAGGAGCTCGTATTGAGGTCTAGAGATATTGCTATCCAACAGGATTTGGACGCAATAAAACAATGGAGAGTAGTACCAGATTTCGGGACAACTTTGCCCCAGAACCTTATTTGGATCTTCTTTCTAGCGCAACCTTGAGGGGGAATATTACTCACCTCAGATTCTCTCAGATTGATACAGCAGTACTGGAAGGTCGATTTGGGGTTCTCCCATATGAACAGCGGTTATGTTCCTGCTCTCTGCGTAAAGTTGAAACAATGAAACATTTTGTTCTATATTGCCCCTATTATTGCAGCTTACGCGATACTTGGTTAACCCCACTAATAGAATCTGTAACAGTGTCAGGGCTCGCCGCCGCCCCCTCGCACACCATGCCCCAGAGCCACCCAGGTATGACCCCCAACAAACCCCCGAGCAAGAGAGGGGGTCGGCAGCACGTCCAGAGCCGGGACCGCCCCCACAGGGGCCGCCGGCTCCGGCGGCGGACTTCCAGGTTGTGGCCACGCCCCTAGACGTAGGAGGCCACGTAGGGAGTCCCCCGCAGGCGCCGCCAGCGCCGGTGGCAGAAACACGCAAGGTGGCCACGCCCCCAGGAAGCGTTAGGAACGTTGGGGAACCCCCGCCCTTGCTGCGCCGCTCGGAGCGGCTGAGAGCATGTACGGGGGCGGGGCTTCCAGGTTAAGAACCAGCGCCGACCTAGGAACGGCGCTGGTGATTAGTAGGAAACCGGCCCTGTGTGATTTGGAGCGTGGAAGCAATTGAGAGAGTTTGAGCGAGCCCCATGCAAGTGACCTTCCTGTGCCTAAGACCTGTGGAGAATGAGTGAGCGAGTGCCTGGTGAGTGTGCATGTCCCCCTCCCTTCCCCGCCTCGGGATTCCTCAGCGTTGGAGGTGAGAGCCCTGTGCCATCCCTACCCCTGGGCCCCTCGCACCCCCCTCTGGTGACCCCACTGCAGTCCTTCCCAGTGTTGTGTTAACGTGGAGCGGAGCGTGTAGGGGCAGCCTTGGTTCCTCGGTCAGTAGCGCCTTATGATGATAGGGGCCTGTTCTCTTTAATTAGAGGTAACGGCCCACTCACTATCCTGACGGGCATTCTCTCACCGCTAGATTCCTGCTCTGACCGAGCCCCCCAAGGCAGGCGTGTGTGTGCGTGTCCCCCCTCCCGTGACAAACAGAGGGCAGAAAAGTTGATATATTCAAATCCTTATTGAATTTATCATCGGCCGACACGCTCGCCGCTTTAGCAATTTTTATTAAATTGGCTACTGAAAGGAGACAGTTGAACTTGGCACAAATTCAAGGTTTACAGGGCTCTTTGTCTACTAACCATAAGACAGACCTTCAGGCTGGTAGTTAGAGACGACACGTTATATGTTTTTGGTCATCCTTGAATTTAATGACTTAATTAATTGTATATTGTATACTTTATTGAATGTTTACCTTGTATTGGCGAATTGGTCCTTTTATATTTTATATGTTTATATGTCTAAGGACATGAAATGTTTTATGTTATATGTTAATTAAGATGTTACTAGGCTATGGCGAAAGCCAACGCCGTAATAAATTTATTCATTCATATTGTCAACCAGTGCAGCGTGCAGAGCACCGGTGTTATCTGGTCGCGACGACCCATCCCCATAAGGATGTGAGCTGCCGCATTCTGCACCAGCTGCAGTGTCCAGACCGTCACCAAGGGCAGCCCCACATAAAGCACATTGCAATAGTCTAGCTTCAAGGTGATAAAAGCATGGACAACAGTGGCCAGATCTTATGACACCAATTTTTCAATTTATGGATTCCCATTCAGTATATCAGTATACCAATTGGCATATCAGGTCAGAACACCAAACAATTGGCACAAATTGTTTTTACAAAGTGACTGTAACTAGCTTTCCAGGAGCAGAAATTGACTTTCTGGGACCGGAAAGTTGATTTTCTGCAACGGAAAACCAATAAATAAGTATCTTAGAGGTGCAATGGGTACAAAAATTAATACCTGCTGGTAATGCCCGCATTTTGGGGCACCCGATGGACTACCTGAGGATGAATCAAGTGTCCGTTGCCCCAAAATGTGAGCATTACCTAGAGAAACGGACAAGCCCAGCAGGCCAAGTTGGGGCCTGTCACTTTCAAAAACTGTCCAGCACTCCCCATCTACAGCTCTTCTCAGGAGAGAGACAGTGCTGGGGCAGGGGGCGGGGGGGCAGGAGGGGAGAGGCTTTTGAAAGTGACACGCCCTGGCTGGAACCACTGATTCGAGCATCAATGGGGCCCGAATGAGGCCAGGTCAATCTATCTATCTATCTATCTATCTAGTTAAGAGAGGTGAGTTTCTTACAGAATCTGTTGTTTGCTCCTACTGGAGTCAGAAATTTAGAGACATATGGAGCACGAATTTGCATTTCTGATTATCGCAGCGAACTGTTGTTTATGGTCCTACCCTCCATGAAAGCGTCTAATTTCTTTTTGAACCCAGTTCTAATTTTAGTTTTCACATCATCCCAGGGCAGTAAGTTCCACAAATAAATTATGTGCTGTGTTAAAAAGTATATTTTTTAGCTACTTTCCCATGCATCCATTTGCTGCGATCGCATAAGGCCTAATCCTGATATTGGTGAACATCTTCAGGTCCTATCACAAATTTCAAGATTAAGTTCATTATGTAGACGAAAGACTAGAGCTGAAACGGGTACCTAATTTCGTATCTGAGGGTAATACCCACTTTTTCAAATACCATTTTGAGCATTCACTGAGTTACCGATCACCAATCGGATGCCGGAATTCCTCAAAAATAGGTAATTTCCAGTACCAATTGCCTGGTTTTTCCAATTAGAAGGTTGGTACAGAAAACCATAAAACTGGGATGGAAGACCAAAAAATCAGGATGGAAAACCAAAATTCCAGGACTGGAAGTCAATAGTCTGGGGCATTCTAGGGTCCAATTTGGGTATCGATTTGCGTCGGGAGTTTCTGAGTTGATTTGAGTACCAGAAATTTGACAGGTATACCAGTTTTTCCATGTACTCATTTCACCTCTAATGGAGATGATGATCTTATTGCTAAAGTCAAAAGGCAAAAGAATTACTCTTGTCAAGAGAATGAACTTTAGATTCTTTCCTGTCTTTTCTTTCTGTTCAAGTGTTTCTGCACTGACTGTAGCGGCAGAACAACTGTTTTTTTAAAAAAACTTGTTGCCTGGAAAATCTGCTTATGAAAAATTTACAGACTGGAGAAGTTTTATTGAGGCGATCAAGACCAAGTGCCGGTGAAGCAGTGGTGGTAGCCTTCTGCCGTATATAAATATCAGCGTGCAGTAAGACACTAGAAAAATTAAGACGAGTTCATCCAGAATTTCTGCCCTGGAGTGACAACAAGTTACTAGTCCCCCTTGGTTCATGTTACCAACCCACACTAACGATCTCAGAAAAATTAATAAACATGTGGCTTGGCAATCTGCAGTGTCACCTTCTCACCCTGGTGGGGAGAAGACCTTGCCTTGTTGTGCTTGGAGGACGCACAGATCCCCATTGTGATGTTGTTACTGCCTTCGGGGGGGGGGGGGTTCTCCTGTCAATTCCTCATTGTTGTGTAATGTGCACACACAAAAAACTTCAGCCAAGCTATAAATGGGAATTAAAAACCCATCTCCTTGTTCTTTGCATTGGTCACTTTCCAGTTGGAGTTCAGAGTTCAGTAAAGCTATTATTTAGCTGAGTGCTTGGCTGGCTGTAATGCACACCAGACCCTTGCGAGGCTGTCTGTTAGGAGAGCGTTTTCTCTGAAGTGGGAGAGATGGGAGTCAATCACATGAAGGCTTAGAAAGGAGGGGGGGGAGGGTTCTTTGACCTTAATACCTCCCGAGAGGCTGGGTATAAACTGAACTGTATTAACTCCAAGTCACTCCTAGACACATACTTAAGAGTCCAGTCCAAAAGCTCAGGGAGGTCGATGGGATTATTTCTCCTGACTTCTCTATGCTTTCAATCAAACTTTTCGGAACAAAGCTTGTTAGCTGAAAGTTTGCCAGTTACTGTTCTGGTACATCATCTCCCAAAGATTGAGTTCAGAGAAGGTTCAACCTTATCCTTCAGAGACACAAAACCAAAAAGGCCACAGGAAGAGCAGAAAAGGCCAATAGGTCTCTTCCAAGTTCTCCCAGAGTCCTCCTTGTAAATGGGCCACCTGCACCCCCTTCTAAGTGGCTGCAGGATCCAGCCCCCAGACAATGCTTCAAAGATGGAATTTTCTCACCCAAGTGAAGTTTTATATACATTAGAGCTGAAAGGAGTACTCACAAACATGGATATCCCCGTTGAAATTGTGGTACATGGCCTGACATGGTAACATCAGGTGCTTATATCAGCAACTGATTACTGCCCAACAGTCTACCAATATACCAGTTTACCGTTTCTCATCCTGATTCTCTGACTTCCGGTACTGATGACTTTCTGTCCTGATTTTCCAAGCAGTAAAATGGTAAATCAGTAACCCGGTAATGGTAAAAGTCAGTATTTTGGGGTAATCAGGTACCTAACTCAATATTCGGGTACTGATCGGGCACCCAATAGGAGTGAATCCAGATTTCCACCTGGTTCTGATTTCAGTCAGAATTGTGAATTTTGTTTCATCAGATTTAAAATTGGACCAGACAATATTAATACATTTTGGAAATAGCCACTTTGGGCATGTGCAATGGCACCGCCAATACCAAAAATGTCAGTGGCACCAACAGCGCCATTTTGGATATGAGCAGTGACATTGGCCACGATCACAAATGTCCTGCACGCGGGATCCGCATGGTTTCTGCACGGCACAATGTGCCCACCATGGAGGTGCGCACAGGTTGCAAGCATGTGCAAATGGTCTTTATTATTATTTTGACCAGGATTCCAATCAGAATTCCAGCCAAAATACCAGACAACTGTTCCATTTCATAGAAACGTTGGCAAAAATGGAACAATTATTCAAACACAATAGTCTACTTAAAAACGTAGGTATTACACACGACGATAAATGCACTACCCATTTCAGCTCTAATTTACATGTACCAAGTCCGGCATCTATACACTTCCAACCAGATGTTTCCTCTCTGGAAGCAAGACCTACCATTCCATGTGGGCTTCCAACAGTGCAAGTCCCTCGATTCCTTTTCTCCCACTGGGAGTGCAGGAAGCTAAAGATGCAGACCCTTGGCTCCCTTTTGGTCAAATTTTGGGTGCTTTTCCAGAGCGAGCAAGAGTGACCAGTATTGGAAACAGGATGCTGGGATCAATGGGCCAATGGGCTGACCCAAAATGGCATTTCCTATATTCTTGATAAGACTTTCTGGCCTGGCTCCTTTGCCAGCCGGTTCCTGGGATCGCAGCTGACTCCCCACACCCCTTCCACATGGGCAGAGCCTCCGCCCTCTGGCTCCTCTCGCCTCTCCCTGGTGGCCTCGACCTCTGAACCTCCAGCTCAGCCCTTTGATAGTGAGGCTTGCCCAAGCCGGCTTGCGGTTTCTTGAGATGCCCATCAGGCTTCTTAGTCATTACTTGGCTCCATTTAAAGGGTCAGTCATGTGCCTGAGTCCAGCTCAAACTTTAGGGACCGCGCCAATCCTCACAACAGTCCCTGCGTAATAGGGACGGTCCCTCTTTGGGTGTTGAATCCCACTTTCTCTCTTCCAGGGGGCAAGTTCCTTTTTCAGGAGAGAGAGGGCGGGGAGGGGGAGGGAGTGGAATTTTTATTAGCAAAGGAGCACGATTGAGGCCAGTGGGGAGATGGAATGACAAGAAACTAAGTGGGATGAGAAGCAGGAGAAGCAGGAGAGTGACTTTGTTTCTTTATGCTCTTGGGATGTTTGGAAGTGTGTGTGTGTGTGTGTGTGTGTGTGTGCATATAAGTACATGGGGACAGGGCTTATTCACAGAGGAGTGGAGCTTATCAGCTGAGGGGGCGGGGCTTGTCCCTCTGGCCACTGGAAATCACTGGAAATGTGCTGCATCTCTGCAGGGATTTATGCCTGCCCGAGGGCCTGATCCTGCAGGCACTTCTTGTTGCCCTTTTGTCAGGGATCCAAGGAATAGGGGAAATTATTTTGAATCTCAAAATGGCAAAAAGAAGCCTTGCCATGGTCAACTGGAGGGGGCGGAATCTAGATTCATTTGCTATCTTTTTTCTTTTGCGTTGCCAATATGGTTTTACAATGAAACACAACTCTCCCTTGATTATGGGCCGCAGCTACCCTCCTGGCATTCATACAGTATTTCACACTTGGCCCAATCTTATACCCATAAACAGGCTGTAAAAGAATCATTCACCACATTTTCAGAGATCAAGTGAGGCCAAGAAAAGTTAGTAACTTGACCCAAACCCACAGCAAGTCAGGGTGAAAGCTGGAACTAGAACACAGGAGCGCCCGGCTCTCGGGCTGGTGGGAGAATCGTCTGTAGCCCTTGTTGGATTTGTGGGGTCTATTTGACCCCAGCGACCTAGAAACAGTGGCATACAGTGTTTTGGGAAAACGTATTCCTCTTCAAATTCAATGGTTTCTCGAATGAGGAAAAAGTCACGCTTTCTGCATTGGTTTCATCATCCTAGGTGTTGTAGTTTTTGTGTAGAAAAAATAATTAATAAAAAATGTACTGAGATCACTTAGA
Organism: Sphenodon punctatus; assembly: GCA_003113815.1. Classification (NCBI taxonomy): domain Eukaryota; kingdom Metazoa; phylum Chordata; class Lepidosauria; order Sphenodontia; family Sphenodontidae; genus Sphenodon; species Sphenodon punctatus. Next base: position 2,680,644 of record QEPC01009472.1, on the reverse strand, counting down.
CTCCCGTCTCTCTTTTGTTAGGAAATTTTTGTAGGGAAACGGGGTCTCTTTGACCCCAAACACATACCAAAGTTTTAAATAAAAAGTATAGGCAAACCATTGGCTCACCTTGCTTTAAGTATTCTCAAAGAATGCTGAGTGCAACCTGTTAGCATTTGTTTGTCCCTCCTCTCAATTGTCTTGTTTTGTGTAGTGGAAAAAATAGCCCTAACACTATTGGGGTCAGTTAGACCCACAAAGTAATTCAGCAGGTTTTCAAGATCTTTTTTTTTTACTTTGATGCAGCAATTCTGATAAGATGGTACCTATTTTTCAATATTGGTTTCATCATTGTACAGTGAATGGTTTTCATTCTGAAGCACAATGCACCTAGACAATGTGCTCCCCGTTTCAGGTCTGCGTTTCTCCTCGGTACAAAAACTCTCACTCCTTGCAGGAGTGTGGAATTCCGTGCGAGCGAGGAAAGAAAGAACAGCGCTGAGCTGTGGATTCAGCCTGGAGAACTCTGGCTAACAGCCAACAGCACAGTGGGGTAGAGAAAGTCAGTTGAAAGAGAGCGCTGACCTGGCCAGGTGCCTGGGGGGGACTCGCTTGAATTTCCCAGATAAGCCAATTCCTTTCTTTCTGGACAACTTCTAGATTTAGAAGCTTACAGATACGTTAACAATGTCTCCACTACTTCAGCGCTGCATTACACATTCATACAACTTACTCAAGTTTTTTTTCTTCTCATCCTCCTCACCCCCCACCCCTGTTATTGATTTTCCTCCATAGGGAGCAGAGCTCCGAGTTCAATGGGAGGTTGCTCAGCTGAGTGTGCTTGGAGGGCAGCCAACAATTTGGAATTCTGCAGGCAGCATCTCTCCTGAGTCCACTTGGTCTCTATAGAAACCTAACCGGGGTAACGTGAGGTGTCACACTCTTTTCTGGTGTGAATGCGTGAGTGTGAGTGTGGTGTGAGTGTGAATTCACTCTGGTGAGTATGAATTCACTCTGGTGTGAGTGTGAATTCTTCACACTCTTTTCTGGTGTGAATTCATCATACCTAAACCGCCTTCACAGAAAAAAAAATCCACAAACAAGTAGGAATCCCTGGACAAGGGACCGGGGTTGGATAATAAATTCATAAGGTGCAATACAACACCGACGTATGCCGGTGGCAGGCGCAGCGCTAAGCTGGGCGGTGTGAGCTCAGTTCAGCAGGCGTGCTGTGCACTCAGCAAACCATCTCCAAAGGGGCGCGACAATGCCCTACCCGGCTTGCTGCATCGGCGGCACGCGTGGGTGCCTGAGCACCGGCATACTTAATCTATGCCTCACATCGGCGCGGATTACCATGGGGTGTAGGATTGCACCCATAGAGGTTAGGCCATAAATGGCTATTAGCCAAGCTGGTCAAGGGAGGATTTAGGGTAAAATAAATGTGCAGCTGGTGTGCTGGCTACATGCTCCAGGAGGGGGGCAGCTCTGATGGGGTCAGGTCTGGGGCACACAACACATGTGTGCCCAACTGGGCCAGTTAGCTGGTGAGCCCTCCGCCCACCCAGTGAGAGAACGGAACACATATGTGGCCATTTGGCCCTGCTCCCAGTGCTCCTCCCATGCCACGCCCCCCCCCACGATGGACAGCGATGGAAGTGAATCCCAAGAAGCCATGGCTAGGACTGATGCGGCAGCAACTGTTACCGCGCCGCAATTCCATTCCGCCATTTCGGAATTGCCCGCGCCACACCGCGGCTTTTCTGCGGACATTCCGCTAATTCCGCCGGCATTCTGCAAATTGTGGAATTCCGGAAAAATTGTGGAAACTGTCAGAAAACCGCTGTTACGCTATTTTGTGGTGCTGGCGGAATGGCAGAAGTAACAAAAATGTCATGTTTCCACTATTTTGCGAAGTCTGTGGAAGTAGTGGAATGAAATTAGCGGAGCTGCGAAAGTAGCGGAATGAAACTAGTGGAATGAAAGCCTCTGCCACACCATACCACTAATTGCGGAAACACTGTTTCCGGCGGAAATAGCTACAGCTGCGACATTCCGCTACAGCCCTAGCCATGGCTGCCTGTCATGGTGGCCCCCAATTTCCAGTGAGGGATGGACCTGCTAACAGATGCGTGGACTTATGATGGCCCACATTGGCCTGCCTGGGGAGATTCTTGGCCCGGGCTCCGGGCCCGGAATCATCCAGGGGACCACATCTGGGCCAGCCACCTACCTGGGCCAGGAGAGAAGCAGGCCTACATCTGGCGGCCCATTAATAAACATGATGGAGAGTCCCTGGCCCAGGCAGGCCATAGTGGACCATAGCAGGCTCCCATCATGTTTATTATCACTCCTTATAGCTGAAACGGGTACATAATTTAGTATCCATGGGAAATGCCTCTAGTTTTGGGTAGCATATAGGCATGAAACAAGAACCATTTTTTTTTTTTGCAAAAGTATTGCAAAAATCGAGAATTATCACTGAGATCTCAGTACAATCTCAATAACAGACTGAGATCTTGGTTGAGAATTTTTTCTTGAAATGCCATTTACTGCTTACCGCAATTTACCGTTTACTGCATACTGATTGACCATGTACCGCCTTCATCCTGGTAAAGCACATGCTCAAAATGAAATTTGCGTATGCGCATTGCCGGGAAGAACACAGTACACGGTAAGCGGTACACAGTAAATCGGTCTATGGGAAATGGGAAATCGCGGTAAATCACGTTAAACAGTATTTCAAGAAAACGTTCTCAACTGAGAAATGTTGAGAATTGGCGCTTTTCTCGATTATCTTTCTTGCATAAAATGAGTCAAGAACCGTGATTCTTGACAATAACCGAGAAAAACTTGAGATCGAGTTTCAGCCCTAGTAGCATGCCAGGTACCCGATTACCCAAAAATCAGAAACTGAGAAAAATGGGATAGCACCGAATAGGGCCAGATTTACCATTATGCTAAACATGGCTCCCCACTCTCGGGAGATTTAGAACTAGGGACTTTGTGACATGCACATGCTTGCACATCACTAACATACAATCCAAGTCTATACTTTTCAAGCCAAACATAAGCTACATCCTACAACTTGCTCAACATTTCCTGTCAAAATGAATTTGAAATATTTTGTTGACATTTCACTGTAGTTGTCGCAATGTGCAATGGCACTCAGAGGCTGGGAATTTTACAGTAAGGGAAAAGGGTTTTCCTAAATGAAATAGACATCAACAACTTCAAGGTTTTAACTGTTCACAATAGGAATTTTGAAAGCAGCTTTCAAATTTGAAAATTTTTCCTGTTTAGTTCCAGTGTTTACTTTTAGCAAAGTTAAGTGCTCTCTCCGCCTCTGTATTTGTGCAGTGTGTTCTAGACCCCATGCCCCCAAGATGGTTCCTTTCATTTCCCGCAATTTAACTGAAGAGTTGTTCTGGAAGAAAATACAGTCTGACTAAGCTTTCCCACTCAGAGTGTGATGACTGCAGCAACAGTAAAATGCTGTTAAAAATACTCAACTAGCAAGGAAAACTTCATGATCTCCACAGACTGTTTTCTAATGAAATATCTATCTGCTAAGGAAATGAGTTGACACACTTAATTGGTTCAGGGAAATAATCTCCAGTGTCATCCCATTAGGACTTTGCTGTTTACTTTTATTTTTTTATCTCCTGCTTGCTGATAAGACAAAAAAACCTCTCTGCTCTCTCAAATGCTGCTTGTTTCCATTTTGGACATAAATGCAGAGGCATAAAACGTGACCTGTAGGTAAAGGAGAAATGAATTATTGTTTATGTCTTTCCCCGCCTCCCAGTTTTGAACGGGTTGTGGTCAAACTGAATGCCATTCATCGAAATGTTAGACCAACCAAACATTTGCAATTTCAATTCATTCATTTCAGCTCATTCCATTTATTTATTTTGTTGATTTCAACACTTTCCAGTTTTCCATTCATCTTAAAATGTGTGGTGGGAAATGAACGGTAAAAACTGGAAATGGCCAAAATGAATGAAAGGAACAAACCAAAATGGCGAACATGGGTAATCGGTCAAAGATCAGATGGGGAGCATTCCTTACTCAATTCATTCATTTTGGGTTGGATTTTTCGGATTTAACAAGTTTACTCAATTCATTCATTTTGGGTTGGATTTTTCGGATTTAACAAGTTTACTCATTCGGGTACGTACTCATTTCATCTCTACCTATAGGTAAAAAAGGGGAATGCAGCATTGTCAGTGGGAGGGGGGTAGGAAGGGGAGAAGCGCCACCCGTTCACAGCTCTCACACGCAAGGGAGCTCTGCTTGCGAAGTGCGGAGAAAGGAGGCCCGTCAGGATAGTGTTTGGGTCTGTTCGTGTGCTTACGCACTCTGAACATCGACCCCTATCATCATAGGGCACAGAGCTGGGGAAGGGAAAGGGGTCCAAACTCACTGCTTGCACTTGCCAGGGAAATGGTAGGGCGGATAAGTGAGGGAGGTGCCAGGTTCACAGGGGAGGGGTCCCAAGGTTCACACTATGGTTCACGGGCTCACACACTCCAAGGGGAAAGGGAAGGGATGGTCCCAGGACGGAAGGGAGGGCCCAACCGGGCGAGCCCGCAGGCTCTCAGTCACTCACTCAGCAATTCGGGTCAAGGGGGAAAGGGGATCACACATACACAATTATATCAGGAAGGACGGAAACACACTCTAATACAAACAACAGGAAGGGAGCAGGGTCAGGGAGGAACACACAGCAATCCAAAACAAAGAGGGTAGTCAATTTCACCACTTAGCTCGGGGGCGGGGGGGCAATCTCTCCAGGGTTTGTAACTCTGTTCACCGGCACTGCTGCTCTTGCAGTGCCGGCCTTTGTAGTGCTGGCTCCGCGTAGTAATGCTTTGTAGTGCTGGCGTCTCACACAGTCCCGGAGCCTTTTTCCTCGCCGCTTTTGCCTTTGGCGCCTCCGGCTGGGGGTGCCTGTAACGGAGGCGGCGTTGAGTTGCTGGTGAATGGAGCGGGGTTCACGTGCCTTCGGGGGGGCTGCCGCGCCGGGCAGCAGCTGCGGCCGCTGACAAGCATCAAGATAAGAATGAGCAGCAGTCAACTGTCAAAGTGTTCAAACTGATCATGAAAATTTCGGATACGTTGGGTAGTTGGATATCCAAGCAGTGATTGGGTAAGCCCGTTGGGTGTCCAACTCAGTACTCAAAATGTGGGTATTATTCCTGGGTATGAAAGGTACCTATTTCAGCTCTAGTGTAGGGCTGGATGTAAGTATCTGCCCTGCCCCTTACAGATGTGGAAACAGTGGAACACCCCGGACCTGCTCTGGGGGTGACCAGCCCCATATCCCCCACATGCAGCCCCACCAGCACCAGGTTTACACGGACCCGGCAGCTGCCGCGGCCCTCAGTCCACCCATGTGGCATCCCCTTCTCCCACACCATAGAGCTGCAGGTGGATCACCCAACGCTCTAGGCTACCACCCACAGCTCTATGGCATTTCCCAGGGTGACCCCCAGATGAGAGCGGAGCTGCAGTAGCCATCCACGGGGTAGACAGACCACAGCTCCGTCTCTGCCTGGCGCTCCGGGTTTGGGCGGCCTGCTTCGTTGGGGGTGCTCTGGCATGTTCCGGAGCACTGCGAGTGGGGATGAGGCAGGACACGGCTGCACACCTGACGGCTCAGCTTTAGACGAAAGTGGGTTGTTTTTTTTCCATACTAAACATCTCATGTGAACGCACCATTAGAGTTGGAAGGGACCCTCTGTCTGTTTCATCTAGTCTAACTTCCCGCTCTGATGCAGGATGTCTGCAGCTTCCCCATCCCTGACAGATGGTTGTCCAGCCTCTTTTTGAAAACCTCCAGTGATGTGGACTGGGCCAATATCCATTTCCTGCACTGCTGCTGTTTATAACAGGAGATCCATGCTCATCAGGAAACTTGAGGTACACCCAAAACATCTGGGTGTCCCGATGTGCAATGGTTGTCCACCCCACTTTCATTCCTATCCACTGACGTTGCCTTAGTTGAAGTGCAAAGATGGCTGCACTGAAACGGGATGGGAAGGGGTGGAATGAGAGACTGAGTGGTGACGTCTTGCTGCTCTGCTCTCTCCTTCAGGTTCACCCCTGCTTATGCTTGGCTCCCTATGAGGTTTACACCTCTCAAGGGTGTGGGCAGGGCTGAGATGGCTGTCATGATCAACGACTGGCATTCCAAGACCACAGATGAAATAAGCACCTGCAGAAATGGGTATACCCATCAAATTTCCAGTCCTTGAATTGAAGTAGAATTTCAGGTAATTTACAGTACCTAAATTGGTTTTCAGTCGGGTACCAGAAATACCGAAATGTTGAAATACCAATAAACCGGTATACCAAAATACCAATTTTGTCCTTATTCTGGGAAATTTTTCCTGTATTATTTCATTTTTTCAGGTAATTTGAGCCCTCAGAAAAACCTGTTCGAAGAAGAAGAAGAAGAAGAAGAAGAAGAAGAAGAAGAAGAAATAATAGTAACCAATTTTGCTGTTTTTCATGACCCAAATGTGCAAGAAGATGAAAATTCAGAATGAACAATACAAAAGAAGAACAAGAGGAGGAGAAGGGAGAAGAAGAAGAAATTCATGCAGGAAATTTAAAATATCATGGTGATTCTTCCTTGGTGTAATCTCTGGGTAAAAACAGACATAATTTGGGCTTCCTTTGGCTCGTTTTGGCCTAGGACCCAGCAGCATGTTTAGTCACATGCCTCCAGATGTTGGCTTGGGATTTGAGTGGCCCTGGGAACACAGCATGGGCGGGGCCAGCCTCCCATGCTTGTTGCACTCCCAGCCGTACCAGGGGCCATGCGGCCAGTGGAACAGCTCCCTGACCACGGTCACATCAGGTCAGTGCCCCAACCTGACCTGAACCGTGGAGCCCTGGATTTTACATCCTAGGGTGGGTTGTGAAGGCAGGTGTTTTTACCCTCTGTTGGATTCCTTTCTCCAGTCTCTGCTTCATTGAACCTTTATATCAGATGTCATGTTAAATAGATGTGCATGGAAAACAGTTTTGTGTAGATGTTAAGGAACTTGGAGATTAAAGTCTGTGCCAACCCTTGAATTGCAGGATATGTATGGCTTTACTGTAAAGAATAAGAACTACTCAGAAAGTGTAAGGGGTACAACCTCACTCCATTAGGGTTTTCTTCCTCCTCTCGCTGCTTCTGATGGGATTTTTTTTTGCTCATCCCAGTAACATTCTCTACACCACTCTCCCCTCAGCCTTTCAATTTAAGATGTGCATATCAACGTCCATTCATCCTAGTGACTCTCACTTCAAAGTCTGCGTGCGTTTTTACGAGATAAAACTCTGGCAGCGGATCTGCGTTCTGCCAAATACTTTCCTGTTTAAAAATAGCTTTAAAAAGCAGCTGACAGTAATTTGCAAAAGTTAAGATGGTGTTTGGAGAGGATTTTATGGAAACAAGTGACTGAGTTTCCCCAATGATGAGTAGATAACTCACAGCAGGGAGATTCCATTTGCGAACAATTCCCTTTTAAGGCGAAATAAAAATCTCCCTTGTTTGCTCAGATACACCGTGGCCCCTTCCATCTCTGGCAGGAAGACAGCTCTTTCTTGTGGATCCATCATAGGTTTTTCATAACTCACGTATCCAGCTGGAGACTCTAAAGCTCACTATTTGTTTGGAGATGGTTGCCAAACTGTTGCTTTTGCTGTTTCTGTTCTGTTATGAACTTAAATCAGAGTAACTTCAAAGTAGAACCAGGGTCGAATATTTATAACAATCTGGTGTCCTCAAGTTTCATTACAACCTCATGGAAATCACTTTTGAGGGTGTCGGGTGCCAAGCAGAGTCCAGACTCCAGGGAGCAGGGTGGCAGGGTGACAGGATCAGGACTAGGACTGAAACTCACCCTCGCAATTCTCGAAAATCTCAGCCAGGACCAGCTTCTTGCCAAGATCTTCCATAATGAGAACAGGTCGAGAATCGGCCGATTCATATCTGTTCTCGCTTGGCCCAAACCCAGCTCCGTGCATGCGTAAATGGCCACTATAGTAATTCTGCGTGTGTGGCCATTTGGCAAATGCACAGAACATTTTTAGGGTTTCAAGACTCTCGCGAGATCCTCGAGAAATTTCAAATAAACCTCTGTGCATGTGGAAAATGGCCACGGGGGGGGGGAAATGCACGTGACAGAACAGCTGCCGTGGCCGTTTCCACATGTGTAGAGCATTTGTTTGAGGTTTTTGAGCTGCTGAAGAACTCTTATGAGAACACTCGAAGTCTTGCTGGGGTTGCAAGAATTTCATGTGTTCTCTCAGTGGTTGGAGGTAGGAACTGGTACCAGAGGCCAAATCCAGGAACTGGAAAGGGGTCACATAAAAATTCGCAGCAGGCAGCATTTGCCCCAATTTCCCATCCGTGAACTAAATCAATAAAATGTCCAAACTCAGACAAATTAATTTGGTATGCAAACATTTAAATACAGCAAATTTGACAACTTAAACCTCCAATGAAAGAAAAATAATACACTGTATTAATCTGGAACGGGGATATTAAAGACCCCAATTCAGTCACAATTTAAAAAAAATAAATGTGATGGATTTGCAAATGACTCTAGTTTAACATAAAACATTAAATTTTATTAAGAGTTATTGTTTGCGGTACAGAAACAATACTAACACAAAAGGTATTTGGGGTCAACATTACCCCAACATTCCCAAAATTACGGTACTGGAGGTTGAATTGGCTGGGGGTTGAACTGAATGATTTGGGGTGAATATGACCCCCAGTACCCTAGGCATGTAGTGTTTTCATTTTCCCAGTCATTACAATTGGGGGCCAATTTACCCCAATACCTTTTTAGTGAAATTCTCAGGTTTTAAAAAAATTGCAACTGGGGCAGGGTGGGGAAGAATAAACCAAAAGAAGGACAATTGGCTCCATTATTGTTGAGGAATACATGGAGTATGAAGTGGTCCAGGTTTGCTAAAAAAGCTTTATGAATTTCTTGTCCCCTTTTGGGACCCAATTTACCCCCAAAATCTGTCTGAGGTTTACAGGTTTGCTTCATATGTTCACTTCACCCCTAAGCTTAATCTTCTTTGACTCATTTGAAAATCCCAGCCTAAATATCCAGGGATTTGTCTTTGAACGTAGCTCTGGTGGTGCTGCACAGCTGCTAAAAGACCTCCCTGAAAAGGCAAGCATGGAAGTAACGGAGGCGTCCTACATTATCCCCAGGTGGAACAACTGAAAGACAGTGAATGGAGAATTCCCAGTATTTCTCATGGAGAGAACATTTGCCTCGCCTAAAAAAAAAAATAAAAGCAGAAAGATTCTTAAGCTAAGGCATCTTTGCTCGTACCAATCCCCAAGTTGGGTGTATGTGTACGCGAGAGCCACGTCTGCATGCTCTCAGCTTTAAGCAAATGAAAACTGAAGTGTTTGTTATCTGCTGAAACTAATTAAATTCAAGTTATGGAGGCATCCAGAGGGTACCTCCTCCCTCCCTCCTTCCCCATCCAACCTATGTGATACAACTAGACCGGAAATTAGATTTTGCCAAAAGGGGAATTCCTGCCAAAATCACTGTTTCTGATACCGTCTTGGTCTAATAGAGAACCTCTCGATATTTGGTAATGTCTCAACTGACATTTCATTTCTATATTCACCAAATTTTCTCTTACTGTAACCCTGTTTGTGTTTACTGCTTTGTCGTTTACCACTTTGTCATCCATTTCAATTCCGGAGAGGTAATACCGATGCAATACCTTCGCTTGCAGCTTGTTCAGAATGCGGCAGCTCGGCCACTGACTGGTTTAGGCAGCCATGATCCTGTTATGCCTGCCCTGCATTCTCTGCATTGGCTTCCTATCGAGCAACGGATTGAGTTTAAGATCGCACTGCTGGTTTTTAGGACCCTGAATGGTTTACGTCTTGGCTATATTCAAGACCTACTCCTGGAACCTCCCACTGATGGGTATCTGTGATCAGGAACCACCCGCTGTTTGGGGATCCTGCCATCGCGCCTGAAGTCGGCAGGTGATCGGGCCTTTGCCGTGGAGGGCCCCTCGGTGTGGAACTTGCTCCCTCGGGATGTTCGTCTCAGTTCCTCCCTCCATACCTTTAAAAAGCACCTATAACGTATTTGTTGTGGGGGCTTTTAGGAGCCTCAATGTACCTTGCCCTCCCTTTTTGCCTGCCCCATTAAAAAAATGTTAACGATTGTTTTACCTTGTTCTAAATTGTTTTATAGTGTTTTATAGTGTCCATATGGTTTTACCTTTTTTGTGCAGTGCTCCGTGTGCCATGTAAGGCAGGGGGGTGTAATAAAAATAATAATAATAATAATAATAAATAATTAATAAATTGGAATGGGACTTTAGGCCATTGTGAGAATTGAAGAATCACACCGGTGTCAGGAAATTGATCCAGGTTCCCGATATTGTGAAATTTCTCGTGAGCAGTAATTTAGCTGCTCATTTAATCCCTAGATACAATGGCTTTTAAAGCGTGAAGAAAATTCAGCTCCAGATAAAGGAATGGCAGGCCCATTGTTCTGTATGTGGGCTACATAACTGCCAGCCCAGGAGTCGCAAATGCTTCAGGAACAGAGGACGGATTGGTTTTGTTTTTTCTCTATTTGCTAAACCTTCAGTGAAAAGGGAACACATCTTCAGGGACAAGCGCCCTTCCCCTCTTCTCCCAGAGTTCTTCTCACCATATCTCCTGCTTCACACTTGCTGTAATACCCTGTGTTTTAATTTGTAATTGTAGCTAATTATATTCTTCTAGAGGTTAATTGCTCCAGCGTGTTGAAAGAGAGATGACGAAGGCCCATCGGAGAGGGAGCACTGAGTCCACGATGCTGCAAACGGCTGCTAAATCTGCTCTGAAGTGGTTTACACCAAGAGCCTTCCAACTGTGTGTGCTGCCTCCGTTATCTTTGGACATTCATTCACTGCGGCACCCTCCACTCTCTCCTTCTCTCTTTCTCTCCTGTTTTTCTCCTCAGTCACTTCCAAGGTTGTATAGCACTGCTCCACTTTGTGCTAGATTCTTTTCTTCAATCCACTGCTTCTTCTCACATGGTCTTCCTGCCACCGCCACCTCCAAAGCTCTGTGCAATACTTCCCTCCCCTGGATGCTCTGAATACTCATCCCATTGTCTATCCTTACCCATTTTTTTTGTTTTCATACACAGTGGCCTTTAGGCCCAAATGGCCAGTGCGCACTAAGTGAATACCTTGTGGAATTTGGAAATAAAAATCCTCAGCTGACATCCTCATCTCAGGAAGTGGCTTTTGGGTAGAGGATAGAGCTGAAATGAGTACCCATAAAAACGGGTATACCCAATGAATTTCTGGTACCCAAATTGACCCAACAACATCGGATACCAATTGGTACCTGATTGTGACCCAATTCTGGTACCCAATGTCACAGAATGTTGATGTCTGGTCCTGGAACGTTGACTTCCGGTATTGAATTTTCAACGTACATACCGATAATTCAACGTCTGACACCTATTTAGTGACTTTCCATCCCAGAAAGCTGACGTCAAGTCCTGGAAAATCAACTTCTGGTCCCAGAAAATTGACTTCTGGTCCCAATTATTTTTATTTCCCATTCTGAGCTGTAAAGTAGGGTGCTGGTATCAGTCCTGGTCTGTATATGATGGGCTCTGTAGAAATGGAGGAGGTCCCTGCAGTCTTATTAGCTATAAATCTCCCATCAATGGGACTCTCATGGTCTTCTCTAGACTGTGAGGAGGGAAGGCCATCATCTGTGTAGCCCCCTCCTCATTTGGTACATACACTGCACCATTAACATGTGGAATTTGTTCCCAGAGAATGCGGTCAAGACCAGTAGAAGAGCTGGGTTTAAAAAGGGATAGATTCATTAACGGCTATTAGACAAGTATATTGGACGATATAACCTCTGACTGTTGGGAACTGGTTGTGAACAGCAGGGAAGGGGACCTTCTCTGAAGTGATCAAGATTGGCCACTGTCAGAGACAGGAATCTGGAATCAATGAACCATTGTTCTGAACCAGCATGGCACTTCTTTAGTTCTTGTGTTAAGAACGTAAGAAGTGCCATACTGGGTCAGACTAATGGTCCATCGAGCCCAGCATCCTGTCTCCGACAGTGGCCAGTCACGGGGGCCTGGGAGAAGCACCCAACAGGTCACCATGCTATCCATTCCCTGTGGGTCATCCCCAGGCTCCCGACAGTAAAGGGTTTTGTTCCC
>QEPC01009472.1:2645693-2659552 GCA_003113815.1 Sphenodon punctatus | reverse complement strand
GCCCATCTCCCGCCAATCCCATCGCCCCCCTTCCCCATATCTTATCCCCATTCCCTGCCTCCCCCCTGATCAACTCCCATTCTCCATTCCCGCTGGAATTGTCGCTCCTCTGCTAATAAAGCCCCCTATATTCATGATCTTTTCTTCTCTCTCTCCCTTCACCTTCTCGTCCTCACTGAAACCTGGATCTCCCCCACCGACTCTGTCACCCCTGCCAACCACTCCTTCGGAGGTCTCTCCTTCTCCCACCAGCCCCGCTCCGAAGGCCAGGATGGTGGCGTAGACCTCTTCCTTGCCTCTCCCTGCCAGTTTCAACCCCTCTCCCCTTCTTTCCTTCCCCTCCTTGTCGGCGCATCCGAAATGAGACAAGGACAACTTTAATGGATTTAAATGGCCGCACTCTTTATTGAAATTGGAATTATTAATTCTGCTAGTGGAGGTAATTGCCCTATGACAATTCAGGTCCAGTGCCGATAAACCAACCGATTAACCATAACAACAGAGGGGACTGGCCCCCCAATGCCATCCCAACTTGCTTAATTCAAACGTCTCCCCTCCAACTTTGGCTAAGTGCCACTGCCAGAGGGGACAGTGTCCTTCCTGATGGGAGTAAGGAATTGAGGTGCCACCGGCTTGGGGATCATGCATGTCCCTACTCACCTTTTCCTTATACCCCTCTCCAAAGGAGGCTAACCCTGGCACTGGCCATGCCCTGCCTATGAAACTGGTATTGCCTCCCCATCTCTTAAAGAGGTGACTCCTCTGACTATTTCTTATCCCAAAAACTCGATATAACACTGAACCCCTGCAAGAGTGTGACACGAATCACAAATTTGACTACAAAAAACAGCCCCTCAAACACCGACTTCCTGACAATGGATCACCCAAATTATTAGAGACACTGCTGGAAGGCGAAAAACAAGAACCCTTTAGCCCAATGTAGTGTCCCTGTAAAAATTCCTTCCTGGCCCCATAGGCGACCGGTTTACACCCGTAGTGCCCCTGGGAGGGAGGGTTGGGGCTTGCACCCTCAGAATGATTGGAGAGGGGGTGCAGCGGGTGGGAAGGCACTGCCTGACTCAAAGTCAGAAGGGGGAGGGCCCCCCAAGCCCACGACCGCCCATTGGCCAGAGTCCACTGTTGCTGGGCAACCCCAGCCGGGCCGCCGATTATTCCCACCACGGCCTGGCTCTCTACCCAGCTACACTCCCCGGTGCAGCAGGCCACTGCAGCAGGGTGAGTGCAGCCATTCCCCATTGCCTCATCCCGCACCAGAGCTCAACAATAGCCCCTTGTGGCTACCTTTAAGACTGGTCAAGGGGCTTTTGAGGCTCACTCCATACACCTCTACTTCCCTCTCCACCTCCGTGTTGCTGTCATCTACTGCCCCCCCCAGCTCCCTCTCCTCCTTTCTCCCTGAGTTTGAGTCCTCGCTCACCTTATTCCTCTCTGATGCCATCCCCAAACTCATCCTTGGTGACTTCAATATTCATGTTGATGCACCCTCTCAGCCTGGCATCACTCGCTTCCTCTCCTTAGCCTCCTCCTTTAATCTCCACCTCTGGACTCGCTCCCTCACCCACACTGATGGTCACTCTCCTGATCTCGTGTTCTCTAGGAACCGTTCTGTCTCCGATCTCGCCTTCGAGCTCCATCCCATATCTGACCACTTCCTTGCCTCCTTCAACCTCTCCCACTGCTCCCCCTCCTCTTCCCCATCCGTTCCGTGATCTTCAGGACATTGTGCCCCAGGACTTTGCCTCCTCCCTCTCTCCTCTTTTCCCCTCAGTCTTCTCCTCCTCCCCCATTTCTGCCATCTCCACCTTCAACTCCTATCTTGCCTCCACCCTCAACTCCCTTGCCCCCATCTCCTCCCACCCGGCTCACTCCCGTAACCCTCGCCTTTGGCTCACCCTCACCATTTGCCATCTCCGCTCCTGCACCCGGGCTGTGTAATGCCTCTGGCACAAATCCCACTATGAAGCTGACTTCCTCCACTTCAAATTCTGCCTCTATTTGCTCAATTCTGCTATCTCCCTTGCTAGACAGCGGTACTATGCCTCCCACGTTGAGTCCTGCTCCTGGGATCCTCGCCACCTCTTTTCCACCTTTGACTCCCTTCTCAACCCCCCCTGTCCTCGTCCCTCTTCTCTCTCCACTCAGGATCTTGCTCTCTGTTTCACTTCTAAGATCAACAAGATCCACCTGGAAATCACTTCCAAGTCCACTCCCCCTACTACTCCCTCCCCTCTCCCTCCTCCCCCCACCTCTCTCCTGTCCTTCTTCCCTCCCACCTCCCTTGAGGAAATCTCCTCCCTGATCTCCTCCTCCACTTGCCCCCTGGACCCCATTCCTTCCTGCCTCCTGACCTCCATTGTTTCTACCATCACCCCTCCCTTCCTGCACATCATCAACCTCTCCCTCTCTACCAGCTCCTTCCCCTCTGCCTTTAAACACACCACTGTCTCCCCCATCCTCAAAAAGTCCACTCTGGATCCCTCTGAAGCCTCTAATTACCATTCTGTCTTGCTCCTCCCTTTTGCTTCAAAGCTCCTTGAACGTGCTGTCTAATCCCATTGCCTTGAACTCATCTCCCCAACTCCTCCCTTGACCACCTCCAATCTGGCTTCCGCCCCCTCCACTCCACTGAAGCCGCTCTTGCTAAGATCACCAATGATCTTCTTGTGGCTAAATCCAACCACCTTTACTCTATTCTTGTCCTCCTTGATCTCTCTGCTGCCTTCAACACTGTTGACCACACACTCCTGCTTGAATCGCTTTAATCCCTTGGATTCTGGGACTCTGTCCTCGACTGGTTCTCCTCCTACATTTCTGACCGCTACTTCAATGTATGTCTTCCTAACTCCTCCCCCTCCTCCTACCTACCTACCCCTCTCGGTCGCGGTTTCTCAAGGCTCTGTCCTTGGCCCTCTCCTCTTCTCTATCTACACCCAATCCCTAGGCAAACTAATTGCCTCCCGTGGTTTCCAATACCACCTATACGCTGACGAAGCTCAACTCTATCTCTCCACTCCTTCCCTCTCCCCCTCTGATCAAGCTCATCTCACCAACTGTCTCTCTGATATCTCCGCCTGGATGTCTCAACGCCAACTCAAACTGAACATGGCGAAAACTGAACTCTTTATCTTCCCTCCCAGTCCTTCTTCTCCCTCTTCCCTCTCAATTGCCATTGACAGGGTCTCCATCCTCCCTGTCCCCCAAGCTCATAGCTTGGGCTTCATCTTCGACTCGCACCTCACCTTCAAACCCTACATTGACTCCATGGCCAAATCCTGCCGCTTCTCCCTCCACAACATTGCTAAGATCTGCCCTTTTCTATCTGTCTCATCTGCCAAAACTCTCATCCATGTCCTAGTCATCTCACACCTCAACTATTGTAACCTCCTCCTCTCTGGCCTTCCCTGCTCTCACTGTTCTTCCCTCATCTCTGTTCAGAACTCTGCTGCCAGGATCATCCACCTAGCCCGTCGCTTTGACCATGTGCAGCCTCTCCTCTCTCCACTGGCTCCCTCTTCCTGAGCTTATTCTGTACAAACTCCTTGTCTTCACTTACAAAGCCCTTCACAACCTCGCTCCCCCCTACCTCTCTGCCCTGATCTCCCTCTGAACCACTGTTAGAGCACTCCGCTTCTTTTCTATCCCCTCCCTCACCCTCCCATGGCTCCCCTGCTCCGCCAACCGCCTTCATACCTTCTCTCTCGCTGCCCCACACGCCTGGAACTCCCTCCCTGCCCTCGTCTGCCTTCCCACCACCCTCCACACCTTCACGTCCCTCCTCAAAACCCACCTCTTCTACTCCGCCCTTCCTAACTCCTGCTAATCATCCCCACCCAAGATTATCCCCCACCTGTTATCTGTAAACTCCCAATGTACTGTAACCAAACCAAGAACGTGTACCTGAGCTCTCGCATCCTCATGAATGTCTCATCCCTTGTCTCTCCCTCTGTTCCCCCTTCCCTGTCTCCCCTCCCCCATGTCTTTAGATTGTAAGCTCTCAGGCAGGTACCATGTCTAACTTGGTTTTTTTTTAAAGCACCAGGTACATAGCTTGCACTATATAAATGCGAATGCGAATGCGAATGCTAATAATAATAATAATAATAATAATATTCTGAGACCAGAAGTCACCATTCTGGGGCCACTTTTACACGAGGCACAAAAGAAGTGCACCTGAAGCTGCACCTTCAGGGAAAGTCGCACCGGAGGTGTTTACATATCCCCTGTGCTACCCGAAGTGATGTGCTGCCCATTCTCAGCAGCGGTGGTAGCTGGAGATGTAAAGTTTTGAAGAGGTGCATTCTGAAAGCCTCACTTTGTAGGCGTTCTGAACATGCCTCTTCAAAGCCATATGTCTCCAGCTGCTGCTGCTGCTGAAGGTGGGCAGCACATCACTTTGGGTAGCACGGGGAGCATGTAAACACTCCCCATGCAGTTTTCTTCTTGAATGCGGGGCTCTGGAGGTTCTTCTAAGCACCTCGTATAAAAGTGGTCTAGGACATTGGGTCCCTGAATCGGGTCACAGTCAGATACCAATTTGTACCTGATATTTTCAAGTTGATTTGGATACCGGAAATTCAACAGGTATATCCACTTTTGCGGGTACTCACTTCAGTTCTAATGCCGTGAAGCATTATAAATATAAAATAAAATGGAGGTCTCCAAAAATGCTATTCAGATTTTATAACCTCTTCCTGGTCTGGAGGCTGCAGCTAGTGCAGAATGCGGCGGCTTGTCTACTTACGGGGATGGGCCGTCGGGAGCACATTACACCTGTGCTCCGAGCTCTGCACTGGTTGCCGATAGCGTGCCGAGCCAGGTTCAAGGTTTTGGTGATGATCTATAAAGCCCTACACGGTCTGGGCCCCTCATACCTCAGGGACCGCCTCACCCTCCGCGCCCCAGAGCGTCTCCTGCAGTCTGCCTTCTTTGAGGTCCCCCGTGTTAAGCGGGGGGCCACAATGGAGAGGACATTCTTGGTGGCCGGGCCACGGCTTTGGAACTCCCTTCCAGAGGAAGCTGGCCTGGCCCCTAGCCTGCTGACATTCCGGTGAAGTTGCAAAACCTGGCTGTTCGCCCAGGCCTTTGGGAGGGAGGGATAGTAGGGTGAGGCATTTTAGCTCCCCCACCTATTTTGGTTACTTTATTTTGTTTATTATATTTATGACTTTAGCCCTGTTTTAATATTTTAATAAGTATTATTATGATTATGAGTGTTTTAAATGGTTTTTATTGTATTTTAAAATTGTTGGAAGCCGCCCCGGGCTGCATAGCAGGAGGGGCGGGGTATAAATTTATTAAATAAATAAATAAATAAATCTCATTGAGGTTTTGCACCCTCCATTCATGCTTCTGATTCTGTATTTTGTATCTGATCCCAGCAATCTGGATGTTATTTCAATGTTCAGATAACTGGTCTATTTGGAGACTAAGCTGTTGTTGCTCATTTTCATCTCTGCCTCCACCCTCCTCCCAGAAAATGGCTTTTTAAAAACTTCCTTCCATTCCGCTCGGATGCTCCAGCCATACCCTCGACATGCGAGAGACAAAGGGGACAATCCGATGTCCTGCTTAGACTGACCCCCCACTCCCCACACTGTGCACAGCCAGAATGCACACGCTCAGATGCACGCATGGTGCCACGCGCACAGCACAGCGGCGCGGGGAAAAAGCACAACCCCAGCCTATGCGACCTGCCCCGTGCGGCTGTGCTGTGTGCAGGGCACAGCCGCGTACGTCTGAGTGCTCACATTCCAGCTGTGCCCTGCGCATTGGGGTCGGCATAAGCAGGCTGCTGGATTGTCCCCAAAGTCAAATTTGCTTTGCTCTTCCCCCATTAGTTGTAAGATACAGGATGCCAAACAGGTTGATCATTACTAGGAGTCCACAGACACTCTGCCAGGATTGCCCAATTGTATGTGTTCTGCAAGCAGAGCTCCCCTTTTCACTCCAGTGTTTTTTTCCCCATGAATTATTCCCAAACTGGCAATGACAGTAGCTGTGATATTGCCCAGAGTTGCCAAAATGTTCTTGCTCTATCCAAAGCGATAAGGGAATGCTAACTGCCTATTGTCTTATTTTTTTTAATACTCTCTGAATCCAATGAGGGGCTCCTAACATGGCATACTGTTTGGCATGCGGTCTTTGAGTCGCAAGAGAGCCGTATGCCATCAGAAAGAATACCTAAGGAGCAGTGTGTTGAGTGATCTATTACCTTGTCGTGAATGCTAACTGGCTAACATTGCAGTCCTTTTGTACAGTGGAAGGACAGGGGGCTGCTGGGATTGGAAGACACTAAGTAAGCATGACTAGTATCCATTTGGTAGTCTAACAGCTGCTGGGTTAAGCTGTCAAGAAACAAAAATAGTTCAAATGATGTATTTTACTGGACGAGCTTCTGTTGTTGAATGTGAGAAAGCTTGGGGAGTTTGAAGTCTCCTTTGAGACTTACAAGAAGAAGTTTGAAAACTGCTGGTCCAGTAAAAAAATTCAATTTAACTATTTTGTCTCTCTCTTAGACTTGGGACCAACCATGTGCTACACTTCAGTGGTGAAGATCTCAACTGGAAACAGTTGGGGAAAAGAATTCTGTCTTCTCCAGTAAAATTGAGACTGTATTTGGAACTGCCTTTCTATTGCTTTCCTGTGCTGTACAGGGATCAACAATACGATCATTCTGGTTGGCTCTTCAGGCTTTCAAATCCATAAAAACTTTTCTTTGGGTTTCTCTGAGAACTTCTTTCAGGCAGTTTTATATTGTAAGTACAGTCATGGCCAAAGTGGCAACCCAGAAATGACACAGCAAGAGGGTCCTACAGAGGACGATTGGCCCAGTACTCCACTGGATTACTGTAACTAGCAGCCTTGGTGGGTTCTTTCCCATGTTAGCTGCTTGGCAAAACTCCCAGTGCGGAATCTCATGGCTGGGAATCTTACGCTGATCCCTGCATGTGGGTGCGGGGGTAAAAACATCATCAGTCGGGTCCTGCGGCATTTTTTCATACGAATGATAGGGCTCAAAATCCAGCGTATATGCGGAGATCAGCATAAAATTCCCCGCCGTGAGATTCTATGCTGGGAGTTCTGCTGGGCCAAATATCATGGGCAAACACCCTACGTTGCTGCAGAATTAGGCCCAAGGGGAGTCAGGGTAAGTCTATGCAAAAACATTTGCAGGCAGGTAGGAGACTAGAGTGACGCTGGCATCGGGCTCGTTCTGAATCTGACCGACTTCTCCATAGGACCCATTTGTGGTCCTATGTTGAGGCTGTGAGGACAGCAAAGGAGGAGTTCTTTGCTGTCCTCATAGTGTCTGCAAATTCGCGTCCATTGGAGCTGTTCCGGGTGGCGCAGGGGCTGGTCAGTCTGGCCTCCCTCCGCCTGGATGGGAACTTGTCCCAGGCCCGTTGTGAGGAGTTTGCCACCTACTTTTCAGACAAGATTGCTCAGATCCAGAGTAACTTTGATATCAGATTGAAAGCAGTGGGTGAGGAGCATGAGGTTATGGAGGTGCCATCTGGTTGATTTTTCTGGTATGAGTTTCAGGAAGTGACGCTAGCCGATGCGGTGAATGTCCTGAGATCTGTTAGAGCCACTAGTTGTGAATTAGATCTGTGTCCGTCCTGGTTGGTTAAAGCCTCCAGGGAGACTTTGTGGATGGTGCTGGAGAGGGTAGTGAACGCGTCCCTTTGGCAGGGGAGGCTGTCACCCAGTCTCAAGGAGGCTATGGTGCCCCCCCTGATGAAGAAGCCATCTTTGGATGTGGACGCACTCGCCAGCTACTGACCTGTCTCTAATCTTCCCTTTTTAGGGAAGGTTATTGAATGGGCAGTGGCACTGCAGCTCCAGGTGCATTTGGATAGCGTCGGTTTCCTTGACCCTTTTCAGTCTGGTTCCGCCCCAGTTTTGGTACTGAGACGGCATTGGTGGCCTTGGTCGACGATCTCCACCAGTAGATGGACGCAGGATGTTCAACATTTCTGATCCTGCTAGATCTCTCAGCCACGTTTGACACCGTGAACCATTGGCTGCTGCTGAGATGACTGCGAGACCTGGAGGGTCTGGACGGGACTGTCCTAAGGTGGTTCCGCTCATTCCTCTCAGAGAGAAGCCAGCGGGTGGTGCGGTGGCTGAAACATCACGCCCCCAGGCCTTATCCTGTGGTGTTCCGCAGGGTTCAATCTTGTCTCTGCTATTATTTAATGTGTATATGCAGCCCCTGGGGGAGATCGTGAGAGGGTTTGGGGTGCGATGTCACCAATATGCTGATGATACTCAGCTGTACCTCTCATTTTCAACTGACCTAGGTCCTGCTGTCTTATTACTTTCCCAATGTTTGGAGGCCGTGGCGGATTGAATGTGGCAGAGCACACTGAAGCTAAATCCCGATAAGATGGAGGTGATGGTGGTGTGTAGGGTGGGGTGGGGGTCTGGCTCCCCTTGTGGGGGGTGTCCGTCCTCCTGTAGCCCAGCAGGTTCGGAGTCTGGGGGTGGTGTTGGACTCGGGTCTCCATCTGGATCAGAAGGTGGAGATAGTGGCTAAGGCTGCCTTCCGCCAGCTGTATCTGGTACGGAGGCTGTGTCCATACATTTCCAGGCCTGACCTGGCCACTCTCATCCATGCCTTCATCACCTCGAGGCTAGACTACTGCAATGCGCTTTACGTGGGGCTTCCCTTGTTTCTGGTTCAGAGGCTGCAGCTAGTGCAGAATGTGGCGGCCTGTCTCCTTATGGGGACTGGGCAACGGGAGCACATAACACCTGTGCTCCGTGCTCTGCACTGGCTGCCTATAGCGCACCGAGCCCGATTCAAGGTGTTAGTGTTGATCTATAAAGCCCTGCACGGTCTGCGAGTCCTCGGGGACTGCCTCACCCTCTGCGCCTCAGAGCAATTCCTTCGATCAACTGGGGGCGCCTTTTTGGAGGTCCCCCATGTGAGATGGGGGGCCACAATGGAGAGGGTGTTATCGGTGGCCGGGCCGCAGCTCTGGAACTCCCTCCCAGACTCAGCCCACCTGGCCCAGGTCTGCTGGCATTTCGTCGAGCCTGCAAGACCTGGCTGTTTGCCCAGGCCTTCGGAGGAGGGTATGGGAGAGTGGGGTAGTTTTGGGAGGGGGATGGGATGATATTTTTAAATGTATTGATGAATCTGTATTTTTAATATTGATTTTATGGAATTTTATTGTGCTGTTGGTTGTTGTTGGTTGTTGTAAGCCACCCCAAGATACCGTAGGCATGAGGGGGTGGCTAAAAAGTGCTTATAATAAATAAATGAATAAGTAAATAAATATGCAGGGTGTAACTCTTGAGTAGCAAGCCAGAGGCAGATAAGCATCTGACCCTTTAAGGAGGCTGGGACCCTAGGGAGCAATTAGAGATGAAACAGATACTTAAGTCCATAACTATAGTTAAAAACAAATTTCCAGATAGCTAATTGGTTTGCTGATCAACAACAACCTATCACTGTGGTTAACTAATTAACCCATATAACACTTAATTAGAGCTGTAACCAGGTACCCAGCCTGTCATGCACCCTGTCAAATTTGGGGTACCTGACTCTCCCCAGTCATGTTCTGGCACCAACTAGTACCTGAATGTGACCCACCAGCTGGGATGACTCACCCAGGATTCGTGACCAAAGGCCAGGCTGCTGCTCCTTTAGTCAGGACTCCTGGCTGCTTCCTGCTTCTCCCAGCCTGAGCGGAGTGAGCACCACTCACCTGAGCAGGGAAGTTCCCCACTTGGCTTTTTCTGAGGAGGAGGGGGAGTGGAGGAAAAAAATGAATAAAACAACACTTGGGGAGAAAAACTGAGTGCTGTGGCTGATATGAGGACTACAATGACAGAGACATTCGTTTTACACTAGTGTAGGTCCATTGAAATTAGAGGCATAAAACAGAAATAATCAGACCCAATAAACATCCCTACATAAGGTACTCACTTATACCTATGATGATTTTTTTCATCGGTATTTAGGGTTTCTATAATCTATAAGCAAACAAACAAAGTTGTTGAAGTTCCGGTTAGAATGGAAATGAATATCTGCAAAAAAGTAAAAAAACAAACAAACAGTATACCCGTCGAATTTCTGGTACCTGAATTGGCTCGAAAATATTGAATATGAAGCCGCACCTGATTACGACTCAGTTTGGGTACCCAATGTCCCAGAATGTCCCGGAATATCAACTTCCAGTACTGAACTTTGGGTCTCAATCCCAAATTTTATGTAGGTAATGAGAAATTGGTAAATTGGTAATGTAAAGTGATTACCACTTTTGGGGGTATCCAGGGACCCAACTGATGATTATGCAGCCCATTGAATACCTAAAACGGTATTTTAAAATGTGGGTAATAGGTATTATCTATGGGTACCAAATTCGGTACCTCTTTCAGCTGTATTTCCAGCCCCAGTTCTGATTCTAAAGTTCCTTTGCTTGAACTAGGAGCTCTGAGTGTTCTCTGGTCTCTGAATGGGGTCTTAAACCATAGTAGAGTTTCCTACCAGCCAGCATTCCAATACCCAACGTCAGTTTCAGCTCCTTTATCTTCTCTGCATACTCCTGTCATGTCTGGAAGTGAAGTTCCAGATGCAAGAATCTAGGAGCAAAGCATTGCTTCCTGCCATAAGGACTGGTGGGGAATCAAATCAGGTTGGAATACTCAAAGCTTTGGCTCTATAAATACTTGCCTGGAGTCGTAGGGCTGATATAGTGAAAGCTGTAAATGGCATTCAGAAACCACTCAATCTCTCTCTTCTGGTTTGTGGTTTTAATTTTGTGCTGATGAAAGGCGCTGGATTAATAGCCCTCTAGACCTGTCCCACTTCACAGAAGAGGTATAGCAGACCAGGCACGGAAACTATGCCAACTTCCTCCCTACATTGTTCTTTGCTAACACACATTGATTTGGAAAGAAAAGGGTCATCTTGAAGGGCAGAGCTCCATGTCTTCTGCGAAAAACAAAAAACAAAATTTCAAATTATGCACCCAGGAAGCCCAAATTCTGCAAACAGAATAAATTATCAAAATTAACTGATCTGTGCACATTATGCATATGTTTGGATGCCAATGAGTTTCCCAGAATGCTGTTAAATCAAATTTAGACACCTCCATAGCTTTTCTAAAAAAAACTCCACAAAATACCATACGGACTTCTCGGCAGTCAAAACTTCTGGGAAGCATCAAGATGTCAGCTAGCCCCTGCTCTGAAGGTGTTTTGAGGGGGGAGAGAGGGCGGAACACCAATGTTCATACGGCATAAGAAGAGTTGAAACAACTAGCCTCAAAACCAGGTATACTCATCAAATTTCCGGTATTCAAATCAAACCAGAAATTCCAGGTACTTTTTGGTACCAAATCTGTTTTCAATTTAGTTCCTGAGATATTGAAATGTCAAAATACTGACAAATCCTGATTTTTCATCTTTTCAGGAAAGTTTTCAGGAAATCTAACACAGATACCAGAAACGGTATCCCCAAAAGTAGGTATTATCCATGGGTATATAATGAGGAACCCGATTAAGCTCTAGGCATAAGACGGTGGCCCCAATCCCATGGTCTGCAGATCCTGCGCAGACCCATACACGTGCACAGTCATGCAAGACCCATTCACATTGTGCACCTTCAGTGTCTGCGCACCCATGGTCTGCAGATCCCTGCACATGGGAATCCACAGACCATGGAAGTGTAGGCACTGCAGGTAACCACCACTGAACTCAGCCCTTCAGACCACATCCCACGGTTCAGTCTGCTCACGGAACCCTGGAAGCTGAAACAATTTATCCCAGTGAACACCAATATTGTTGAAAACGGCAAATTCACCGCTTTTCTGGCGATGTGGACATACACTGGTTTTCACAAGGATTTGCTCAGAAACACTCTTCAGTACTTTCCGTATATTATCAGCTTTTTAATCAACTGGAAATGGTGAATGTGATGGAAGAGATTAAAATTGTTTTAAAGTGCTGAAAGGGTCAAAAATTTGATGGTAGGAAAACCCAAAGTGGCAAATGGGGAAAAGTGGTTCTGAAAGCAAAATTTCACGTGAAGTTCAGCAAGGTTCCTGAAACTATAAGAATTCTCATCTACTTGGGAATGTCCAATTAATTTCAGCGCTAGTTTAGAGCTGAAACAGATATCTAATTTAGTAACTGCAGGCAATAACTACATTTTTGAGTACTGTGTCCAGTACCCAGTGGTCTTCCTGAGCACGGATACCCGAATACCTGATAAATTGGTAATTTCAGTTGCCAATTTACCAGTTTTATGGATACTGGGTGCAATCCCAATCTCCCATCTGTGCTGCTGCATGCGCAAAATGTGCGGCTTCGTGTGGTTTGTGTGCGTACGATGTGAGCCCCGTCCTGGTTCCTACAGAGGATGATTGGCCCAATTCAGCCCTTACTAATCACATGGGTAAGGAAAATGGATTGGTAATGAAAATTGATGAAAACAAAGAGGGGAAAGTGTGTGTTTTCATTATCGAAATAAAAATGATGAAAAAATAAATCACTGCAAATTTGCAAAATGGCCACTGGGGCTATTCTACACATAGGCACCTTTTCTGAAATATCACCAGCAGCATCAACACCATTTTGCACATGCACAGCAGCCATTTTGTGCACGCACAAACTGGATGCTCTTTTCCAAAATGGCGCTGATGCCACCAGCGCCATTTTGGAAAAGGGCCGTGCGTGCGCACAGTGGTCCGGTGGCCATTTTGTGTATGCACAGTGATTGTTTTATGTTTTTGTTTTTAATAAAAGGAAATGAAAAATGAATGAAAATGGTAGAGAGGGGGTCACTAAAAAAACTCCAGAAACTAACAAGATTTTGGACATGCACAAACAGATGACAAAGAGAAGACTGAACAATGCAATTCCTATTTTGCCTCAATCTTCTCCTAAAACAGAAACTTTGACCAACCTGGCAAAAGTAGCTTGAATGATGAGGGGAAAGGATTGCAGCTTGGGATAGATAAAGAGTTGGTCAGAGTATACCTAGCTACTCTAAACGAGTTCTAGTGTACTGAAGGAACTAGCTAATGTACTCTCAGAACCTCTGCCTATCATCTTTGAGAACTCTTGAAGAATAGTTGAAGTGCCGGAAGACTGGAGACAGGCAAATGTCGTCCCTGTCTTCAAAAAGTGGGGAAAGGAGGATCTGGGAAACTATAGACTGATCAGCGTGACATTGATACCTGGAAAGATAGTAGAATAGATTATAAAGCAGTCATTCTGTAAGCATCTAGAAAACAATGCAATGATTACTAGAAGCCAGAATAGATTTGTCGAGAATAAGTCATGCCAGATTAGTCTTGTCTCCTTTTTTTGACCAAGTTTCTAGTTTAGTGTTCATGGGAACATCATGGACATAATATAAGTTGTTTTCAGCAAGGTATTTGACAAAGCCCCCCATGCAAGCTGGTAATATGTGGACTAGATGATAATATCATTGGGTGGATTTATAGCTGGTTTAATAACCATACTCAAAGAGTGCTCATCAATGGCCCTTCATCAATCTGGAGGGAGATGTGGAGCGGGGTGCCACATCTCCCTCTGTTCTGAGCCCTGTACTGTTCAACATCTTTATTAATGACTTGGATGAAGGAGTAGAGGGGATGCTTATTAAATTTGCAGATGACACAAAACTGGCAGGGATAGCTAACACCATAGAAGACAGAAACAAAATTCAAAATCATCTTGACAGGATGGAAAACTGGGTTGAAACTAACAAAATGAAGTTCAACAGAGATAAATGTAAAGTTCTGTATTTAGGTAAGAAAAATCAAATGTACAAGCAATGGCGGCTTGCCCCCCAGGAAGTTTGGGGCACTGACCCCCCC
>QEPC01009472.1:2632541-2644436 GCA_003113815.1 Sphenodon punctatus | reverse complement strand
CCTGTGTTTTGGGTTTATACATTATTTATTTTAAGCTTGATGTGCATGTAGACTGTGTTTTTTTCCATCCGATGTTAACCCTGGGAACTCCTTGCTGCTGTGTTTTGTCAGTGTTTTGCCAGTGATTTCTGTGTTTTGGGTTTATACATTATTTATTTTAAGCTTGATGTGCATGCAGACTGTTTTCTTCCATCCGATGTTAACCCTGGGAACTCGTTGCTACTGTGTTTTGTCAGTGTTTTGCCAGTGTTTCCCTGTGTTTGGGGTTTATACATTATTTATTTTAAGCTTGATGTGCATGTGTTTTATTCCATCCGATGTTAACCCTGGGAACTCCTTGCTGCTGGGTTATGTCATTCCATTGGCCTACCGTCCCCCTGGCTCTGCCTACCATCCCCTGGCTCTGACGACCGTTGCCCTGGCTCCGCCCACTGTTGCCCTGACTCCGCCCACCGGCTCGCCGGCCAGCCTTACTGCCCCTCCAAACTCAAAACCCACCAGCCGCCCCTGTGTACAAGTACAGGATGGGGATACCTGGTTGGCAATAATACATGAGGAAAGGGTCTGGGGAAGTCACGAGAAGTAATAGTTCCACTCTGTTCTGTGCAGGTCAGACCTCACCCGGAGTACTGTATCTTGTTCAATCTGGGCATCGCACTTTGAGAATGACATCAACAAGCCTGCTTGTGTCGACTTGTTCGAGAGAGTGCGGGATATAAATGAAACTGAAATGAAATGAAATGAAAACAAATTGGAAGAGGAGAGCGACAAAGGGTAATTTCAGACATTACGGGATCGCAGTCAACCACCCTGAATCATGGTGGATCCCGTGTCGTGGCCGTGATCCCGTGAACGTCTATTTGCTCCCGGCCACATGTTCACCACAGTGAACACCCGGCCGGGATCAAATTGACCACGGTTCTGGAGGTGACGCCGGCCTCACCTCCAGAACCATGGTTAGGTTGGCCACAATCCAGGACGGGGCTGGCCATGGCGGCGATGCACGTCTGCTTGCCAGCCCCATCCCAGAATCAGGTCCCAACCATGGGGCAGGATCGGGCGCAGCAGTCTGATTGGCCGTTACACCCGCCAGTCTCCCTGAGGTTGGGCAGCCATGGACGTGGGGGGGCGGGGCTGAGCGGCCGCACATCGCGCCGTGCAGCCCCACCCCCACCGAGATTCCCCTCTGCGATCGGACGGCCGGTCGGATCATGGACCGGGATCTGAGACGGATCCCGGTCCAGGGTTCAAGTCCTATGAGAAAAGGTTGAAGGAGCTGGGTATGTTTAGCCTAGAGAAGAGACAAGTGAGGGGAGACATGATAGTCTTCTTCTACTACCTGAAGGGCTGTCATGGAGAGGACGGCAAACACTTGTGCTCTCCTGCCCCTGAGGGCAAGACTAGAAATAATGGGCTCAAATTACAAGAAAAAAGATTTTGGTTAAACATTAGGAAGAACTTCCTAATTTATTTATTTTATTTATTTTATTTATTTATTTATTTTATTTAAATAAATTTATATAAATAAATAAATAAATAAATAAATTACAAGAAAAAAGATTTTGGTTAAACATTAGGAAGAACTTCCTAACAGCAAGGGCTGTTCAACAACGGAACAAATTGCCTAGGGAGATGGTGGGCTCTCCTTCAACTGAAGGTTTTCAAACAGAGCCTGGGATGCTGTACTTGCCGATTTCCTGAAATGAGCAGGGGGGGGTAGACTAGATGACCTCTGGTGACCCTTCCAACTCTATGATCCTATGATTCTACGAAAACAAAAAAAGATAATGAAACCAAATGACGTGCCTGCTACACGCCCTTATTAAATACCAGAAACAGCATCTTGGGCACCACAAATATATTCAGGACAGTGTGGCACTCTGAAATATTAATGCCACATAATGGAAGTCTCCTGTTCTGCTTTGCCAGATCTTTCCGTATTATACAGTATAATGAAGTGCGCTTGATAGAGAGGAACTCCTTACGGTGTGTATGTTGCTATGTTATACTGCCAGGGCATGAATATACAGCACGATTCATGAAAAAAAATCCACTGCATGGTATGTTATTTTAGGAAATATATTTCACTAGTTGCCTGTCACGTCCATCCTGCTTAAACGCTGGAATCTATGTTCCAGAGAGAGAGATGTTCTACCCCAGCAAAGCCTTCACTCTCTCAGTCCCTAGAGACAGCTCTTTATTGTCACCTCCTGTCCATATTCTCTGCCCTCCCCTCTTCTCCACAACGATCCTTCAGAAGAGGTGACGTTAGCTCTTCTCTCCTTGGCTCACATGGCACAGAGTAAGGTTTGCATTTTCAACTAAAAAATAAATTCTCCAGAACCAAAATAGTTTTAAGGCCCATCAAGTGACAGCTTAAAATGTTCCCTTTTCTGGGATCTGCCAACGTGCTGTCTCGCTGTTTCAAAGGAAGAACAAGAGAAATGTTTTGGGGCTCAGGAGATGTGTGTATTCTACCCATGCCAGTTCTCTGCCACCCAAAAAATAAGAAGGGGAGCATTCAGAATCTGGGGCCAATCCAAAGCCTTTCAGATCCTGCGTGCAACCTCCCCTCGTCCCCATCGCAGACACCCATTCCTGTGCAGAAATTGTGCACATGCACACGTGCAGGGGATCGGCATAGCTTTGGATCGTCCCCAATGAAGGGCTATCTACTAGAGCTGAACTGGGTACCTGATTTCGTCATCCCTGCATTTTCAGGTACCGTTTCAGGTATCCAAATCAGTATCCAAGCATACCACTCGAGTACTTGAAAAACCAAACTTTTGGTTACCAATTTTTCAAATACCTGAAATTACCTGAAAAACCTAAATAATACCGGGGGGGGGGGGGAATCCACACATCTGAGACTAAATTGGGATGAAATTGGTATTTTGGTGGATGAGCTGTTGATGTTTCAGGATTTCAGATACCTGAATAAAAAACGTTTCGGATACTGAAAAGTACCAAAAATCTTTGCTTCAGTTCGGGTGGGTACCAGATATGCTGTGGGTATACACCTGGTTTTGCAGGTGCCCCTTTCAGTTCTGGAGCTGTCGTGAAGCTGAAATGGAACATTTGGGCAAATTCTATCCCAGACCTATTGGCCTGGTTTGATCTGGGTCCAGTGGAAAGGGAAGATGGACTTCAATTCATTCCCTGTTCTGCGAGAACTCCATTTCAGTTGTTCTGGCTGCCTAGTGCAGAATTGCTCCATCTTGCGGAAACTCAGTATTCAAAATACCAATTGGCATCTGCACAATTTGTGCTATTGCGCCTGCGGAAAAGAGTATGTTTATTAGTACATATGCACTAGAGAGGGCACTACTAGGAAGCAGCCATTCCAAAAGATGCACAGAGAGCTGTTGCATTTTCAGAAACACAGCAGATACGGAATAGGAAGTCCACTTCATCCCTAAGCTCTCATGATTCATGAAAAAAAAAACACTGCATGGAATGTTATTTTAGGAAATATATTCCACTAGGAATATATTGAAATGGAATCACTGAATCATTGTTGAAATGGAATCTCTCAATCAGGGACCCGTGTTCTCTAGGGATGGGTGAACGCAGTTCAGAAGTTCAGAGTTCGGGCCGAACTCGACCAGTTCGGTCGACCTAACTGAACTTCCGAACCGAACTCGATTTTCGAACCGAACCGAACTGAATTTCCGAACTCGGCTCTGTTCGCCCATCCCTAAAAGATAATACTCCATTTAGTTCAATGGGGTTTGAATTTCCAAACTTTGTTTGGAAGTTCAGAGTACGGACTGAACTGAACTTCCGAACCGAATTTCCGAACTGAACTGAATTTCCGAACTCGGTTCTGTTCATCCATCCCTAGTGTTCTCTGCATTTCACATTGGTCTCCGCTTTTAATCTTTTCTATGGATGAAATGGGTACCTAATCTAGTACCCCCAGATAATACTCACATTTTTTCAGTACCATGTTGAGTACCTGACCAGTAGGGGCTGGATTTGGGGTGAAATTTCAGTTTCACTTTCGGTTCTTTCTGAATT
Source organism: Sphenodon punctatus (assembly GCA_003113815.1). Taxonomy (NCBI): domain Eukaryota; kingdom Metazoa; phylum Chordata; class Lepidosauria; order Sphenodontia; family Sphenodontidae; genus Sphenodon; species Sphenodon punctatus. The sequence continues at coordinate 2,640,416 of QEPC01009472.1, read as the reverse complement.
TTGGATCTAATTTCAGTTTCGGATTTTTCAGGTTTAGATCTTTTTCAACCATAGCAAGTGCAACCAACTAAGACAAGATGACACACACAGCATCAAAGTGTAGCAAACTGAAGTGTGCAGTTGTCAGTGCCAGCTACGGTTAAACTGAAGCTTTACAGTTGAAATCAACGCCCAAAATCACTGCAAAAAAAAACCCCCAGAAAACGCCAAAGATCCATAATGGTTTGCTTTACAGATTGTGGTTTTAAATCCAAAAGAGCCAATATTGGACAATTTTGGTTCTATCCGATACCAAAATTCCCATCCCTACTGACCAGCTACCAGAGCACCGATTTGGTGCAGGGCTGAGACCCAAGCAAATGTTCCTGTTCCAAAGGGAAATACCGATCTTTGGAGAATGCCCATGAGTGTCCATCGGGACTTCATCAGTTTTGAGTGATTTTGTGTTTCCGCTATTTTTTGTCACTTTCTGGGACTTTTTTGTTACAATCATTACTATCCAGGAATTTTCATCGTTTTCATCATTTTCCAGGATTTTTTGTCACTTTCTGGGACTTTTTCAGCACGTTTAGGGCAAATTTTAATCTTCATAGCCCCTGGGGGTGCAGGCGAGTTCTGGTCTGTGGCAGCCTGTTCAACTTTTTAAAAAGAACCAAAAAAAAGGCAAAAACAGCATGAAAACCCATACGTTTCTGCGTCCCGTGAATCTCGGCACATTCCTTGTTTCCAGCAGAAGCAGCACTGGCTGAGATTTTTCGTTTCAGGTCTATTGACTACCTGAAAAACTGCCAATTTGTGTTACTGATTTACCAGTTTTCCAGTGAATCGAGACTAAAAGCTAGAAATTCAGGATGGAAACTGGAGTAATCGGGACCAGAAGCCGAGATTCCGGGACATCAGGTACCTGAATCAGGCAGTAATCAGGTACTAATTAGTACCTGAACATTTCTGGTCAATACAGGTACCAGAAATTTGAGTAGGATGCCCATTTTTGTGGGTCCTCGTTTCAGTTCGGATCCTATCCCATCATTACAACAGTGCCCACAATTCCATTGGCATTTTCATTCCAAGTGGGGAAAAGCTACNGGCACAGAGTAAGGTTTGCATTTTCAACTAAAAAATAAATTCTCCAGAACCAAAATAGTTTTAAGGCCCATCAAGTGACAGCTTAAAATGTTCCCTTTTCTGGGATCCGCCAACGTGCTGTCTCGCTGTTTCAAAGGAAGAACAAGAGAAATGTTTTGGGGCTCAGGAGATGTGTGTATTCTACCCATGCCAGTTCTCTGCCACCCAAAAAATAAGAAGGGGAGCATTCAGAATCTGGGGCCAATCCAAAGCCTTTCAGATCCTGCGTGCAACCTCCCCTCGTCCCCATCGCAGACACCCATTCCTGTGCAGAAATTGTGCACATGCACACGTGCAGGGGATCGGCATAGCTTTGGATCGTCCCCAATGAAGGGCTATCTACTAGAGCTGAACTGGGTACCTGATTTCGTCATCCCTGCATTTTCAGGTACCGTTTCAGGTATCCAAATCAGTATCCAAGCATACCACTCGAGTACTTGAAAAACCAAACTTTTGGTTACCAATTTTTCAAATATCTGAAATTACCTGAAAAACCTAAATAATACCGGGGGGGGGGGGGAATCCACACATCTGAGACTAAATTGGGATGAAATTGGTATTTTGGTGGATGAGCTGTTGATGTTTCAGGATTTCAGATACCTGAATAAAAAACGTTTCGGATACTGAAAAGTACCAAAAATCTTTGCTTCAGTTCGGGTGGGTACCAGATATGCTGTGGGTATACACCTGTTTTTGCAGGTGCCCCTTTCAGTTCTGGAGCTGTCGTGAAGCTGAAATGGAACATTTGGGCAAATTCTATCCCAGATCTATTGGCCTGGTTTGATCTGGGTCCAGTGGAAAGGGAAGATGGACTTCAATTCATTCCCTGTTCTGCGAGAACTCCATTTCAGTTGTTCTGGCTGCCTAGTGCAGAATTGCTCCATCTTGCGGAAACTCAGTATTCAAAATACCAATTGGCATCTGCACAATTTGTGCTATTGCGCCTGCGGAAAAGAGTATGTTTATTAGTACATATGCACTAGAGAGGGCACTACTAGGAAGCAGCCATTCCAAAAGATGCACAGAGAGCTGTTGCATTTTCAGAAACACAGCAGATACGGAATAGGAAGTCCACTTCATCCCTAAGCTCTCATGATTCATGAAAAAAAAAACACTGCATGGAATGTTATTTTAGGAAATATATTCCACTAGGAATATATTGAAATGGAATCACTGAATCATTGTTGAAATGGAATCTCTCAATCAGGGACCCGTGTTCTCTAGGGATGGGTGAACGCAGTTCAGAAGTTCAGAGTTCGGGCCGAACTCGACCAGTTCGGTCGACCTAACTGAACTTCCGAACCGAACTCGATTTTCGAACCGAACCGAACTGAATTTCCGAACTCGGCTCTGTTCGCCCATCCCTAAAAGATAATACTCCATTTAGTTCAATGGGGTTTGAATTTCCAAACTTTGTTTGGAAGTTCAGAGTACGGACTGAACTGAACTTCCGAACCGAATTTCCGAACTGAACTGAATTTCCGAACTCGGTTCTGTTCATCCATCCCTAGTGTTCTCTGCATTTCACATTGGTCTCCGCTTTTAATCTTTTCTATGGATGAAATGGGTACCTAATCTAGTACCCCCAGATAATACTCACATTTTTTCAGTACCATGTTGAGTACCTGACCAATAGGGGCTGGATTTGGGGTGAAATTTCAGTTTCACTTTCGGTTCTTTCTGAATTTTGGATCTAATTTAAGTTTTGGATTTTTCAGGTTTAGATCTTTTTCAACCATAGCAAGTGCAACCAACTAAGACAAGATGACACACACAGCATCAAAGTGTAGCAAACTGAAGTGTGCAGTTGTCAGTGCCAGCTACGGTTAAACTGAAGCTTTACAGTTGAAATCAACGCCCAAAATCACTGCAAAAAAAAACCCCCAGAAAACGCCAAAGATCCATAATGGTTTGCTTTACAGATTGTGGTTTTAAATCCAAAAGAGCCAATATTGGACAATTTTGGTTCTATCCGATACCAAAATTCCCATCCCTACTGACCAGCTACCAGAGCACCGATTTGGTGCAGGGCTGAGACCCAAGCAAATGTTCCTGTTCCAAAGGGAAATACCGATCTTTGGAGAATGCCCATGAGTGTCCATCGGGACTTCATCAGTTTTGAGTGATTTTGTGTTTCCGCTATTTTTTGTCACTTTCTGGGACTTTTTTGTTACAATCATTACTATCCAGGAATTTTCATCGTTTTCATCATTTTCCAGGATTTTTTGTCACTTTCTGGGACTTTTTCAGCACGTTTAGGGCAAATTTTAATCTTCATAGCCCCTGGGGGTGCAGGCGAGTTCTGGTCTGTGGCAGCCTGTTCAACTTTTTAAAAAGAACCAAAAAAAAGGCAAAAACAGCATGAAAACCCATACGTTTCTGCGTCCCGTGAATCTCGGCACATTCCTTGTTTCCAGCAGAAGCAGCACTGGCTGAGATTTTTCGTTTCAGGTCTATTGACTACCTGAAAAACTGCCAATTTGTGTTACTGATTTACCAGTTTTCCAGTGAATCGAGACTAAAAGCTAGAAATTCAGGATGGAAACTGGAGTAATCGGGACCAGAAGCCGAGATTCCGGGACATCAGGTACCTGAATCAGGCAGTAATCAGGTACTGATTAGTACCTGAACATTTCTGGTCAATACAGGTACCAGAAATTTGAGTAGGATGCCCATTTTTGTGGGTCCTCGTTTCAGTTCGGATCCTATCCCATCATTACAACAGTGCCCACAATTCCATTGGCATTTTCATTCCAAGTGGGGAAAAGCTACTTTCAGCTCTAGCCTGTGTGGAGTGGCCAACCCCCCGATTCCAAACACCTGCACACAGTTAGGATTGCCACTTATATATATTTTTCCAGGCCACTTATGACAAATACATGTTGCAGGGCCTACCATAGGTGTCCAGGTGTTTGGGATCGTGCCCAGGGACCAGCAAGAACAACTGGGCACCATATTGCTTAGAGCATCCCCTTAGATATTTGCCTCCTATGATCATATCTCCCTCAATCTTCTCTTTTCTAGGCTAAACATTCCCAGTGCCTTCTGCCTCTCTTCATAGGGGTGTCCTCCTATCCTCTTTATCGTTTTTGTTGCTGTCCTTGAACCCCCTCCAGCTTCTGAGTCTCCTTCTTAAAGCGAGGTGCCAAAATTAGATGCAATACTACAGATGAAGCCTCATCAGGGCAGACCAAAATGGAAAAAAATCACTTCCATTGTCTTACAGACAATGGATCTGTTAATGCAACCCAAAATAGCATTTGGTTTTTTAGTTTAGCTGCTGCATTCCATTGTTGACTCATTAAGGCTGTCATCTATGATAACCCCCAGATTCCCTCCCCCTTTTTTTCCCTCCCCAAAACTACTGCTACGGTCAGAGCCCAGCCTGACCTAGTTCAGGAGGTGCCAGAGTCAAGTAATGGGGCTAGCAGGAGAATTCTGAAAGCCAAAAGATTTGTGACCACTGGGGATCTGGGTGGATCTTTCCCCACAAACATGTATCCAGTTGTATTGTGGTGACATTTCCTGTTTCCTGTGCGTGCCTTATATGGACCATGGCAGCCAATGGGGAAACAGTTAGGACCTAGCCAATTATGGAGGAAATGTGGGGTGGAAAGGTATGGGACTCTATTTCATCAACCTCTATGCATAGCAGATCTGTTGGCTGAGTGGATAAAACACCTGCCTTATATCCTAGAGAGCAGAGTTCCATTCCTGAAAAGGCCAAAACTTAACAGCTGTATCCTATTTTTCCTTATTGAATTTTATTTTAACCAGTTGTGAACCCAGGTAATAAGAGCACCATCCATCCCATGTTTTTCTCGATTGCTCATAAGTGTGTCATGTAGTTCTGTCTTTAATGACTTACTAAAGGTATACATGAATCGAATTCCATCTCCATTGTCTACCAATCCCATCACATTATAAAAGAAGGAGAGAAGATTAGTCTGGCGTGATTTGTTCTTGATAATTTCTTGTTGGCTGCTTCTCCACACCTTACCTTATAGCGTAGCTATAACAGGCACAGAATGGGCAGTCGCACTGGGGCCCATGACCCTGGAGGGTTTTGACTAGAGTCTAGCCAGGACTTTCACATAGTGCTAAAGCTGAAAGAAGTATTGAATTTAGTGCCCGTGGTCAATAGCCACATTTTCGACTACTGCATCAAGGGGTATTTTCAGACGTTACGGGGCCACTTGGCCCCGTACTGAAAACAACCCTTTCATTCCCCGCCGGGGTCACCCCGTCACGCCATATCAGACGTGCCGGGGGGATCCCGGTGGGGAATGTGGGAGGGGGCGGGGCCACACGGCGCAACGTGCGGCCGCACGGCCCCGCCCCCTCCACGCACCCCGCCGCCCGCCCTCCGAGGAGACAGGTGGGCGGCGGGGTCAATGCGGCCGCCGCGTCTGGCTGAATGCGCCACGGCCCGTGATCCCGCCAGTGATCCCGGGCCGTGGAGAGCGCCCAGACTTACTTTTTGTTGGTCCCTGCCCGGGGTCTGTTTGACCACGCTTCCCAGGACATTCCCCCGGCTAGCCCGGGAAGCGTGGTTCAAATTGACCCCATGTGGGTACTCACCGTGGCGAACATCTGGCAGCCGCCAAACAGACGTTCGAGACAGGTGCCCACAGGTGGGTATTCACCGTGGTTCACCGTGATCTTGTAACGTCTGAAAATACCCAAGTACTCAACAGGCTATCTAGGTACTAATCGGGTACTGGATACTTGAAAATTTGGTCATTTCTGGCACCTGTTTTTCAATTTTCTGATTACCAATTAGTATATTGGGACAACCCACTCCCCAAACAAAAATTGGCATAGAAACTAAAAAATTAGCAGTGGAAGTTGAACAATATGAACCAGAAGTTGACTTTATAGGATCAGAAGTCGACTTTCAAGGACAGACTTTTTTTTTTTAAATGGTGTTGTAAGTCAAAAAATCAGGACAGAAATGAAAAAATCGGTACTGGAATTTGACATATCAGGACTGAAAGTCAACATTCAGAGACATGGGGTACCCAGATCGGGTTGCGGTACCTGATGTTGTCACGTCAATTAGTCAGGTATCCACATTTTTGTGGGTGCTCGTTTCAGCTCTACAACACATGCATGTAGAATGCCTAGACACACTGGAGTGGGTTGCCCCAGCAGGGCACCCATTCTATCTTCTGTACAGGTGCCCATTCCCCACTAGCTATGGCCCTTCTTTCTCCAGATGATTGCTTGAAGAAGAAAATGACTGACAAAGAATGAACCACGCTATATGTGTCCTGGTTTTATAAACTTTCTTGGAAGTATTTGGTACTGTCCATTGTCAGGAACAGACTATTGAACTTATGGACTTTTGGTCCGAACTAATCTGGCAATACTTATGTTCTTAGGAAAGGCTTGAACTTGAAACTTTGAGCAAAGACCTTTCCTGCTTGTACTAAATGAGTCGCTCTTGTAATTAGTTTTCATAGTAGTTCATTATGTCTCAGTGGGAAGGTCTTGAGAGGTGGAAACATTAGTAATTGTACAATAACAAGTGATAATAGGTAGGTTCATCCCTGCCAAGGCCCTCTCTTTCTCTGTCCCCTATTCTCCTGTTCCTTTCATTTGGTCTTTATTGAAATGTACTGTTTTTCTGATTTGCAGCCAACATACAGCATCCCTTTTATGACCAGATGAATCACAGTGACGTCCTTATTGCTGGGAGAGATTGGTTGGCATTACGAATGAACCAGCAATATATCTCTGTCTCTGCCACCCATCCAAACCATCCTGATGGCTTTGTCCCCCAAATGAAAATCTTGTGTTTTGAGGGACCTTTGGGCTGCTTGGAATCTAGGGGAGCTGGGAGCAAGAGGTCTTGATCACTGTGCAACTGTGTCTTGAAACTGAAGGTAAACCTTACAACTATTGTGATTGCTCCTTTTTAGAGCTGAAACAAGTACTCACAAAATGGGTACACCAACTGAATTTTCAGTACCTGAATCGACCCACAATAAATTAATCAGTACCTGATTAGTGTCTGATTCGGATACCCGATGTTCTGGAATGTCCCAATTATTTGACTTCCAGTCCTGATGTTTTGGATTTCCATCCCTATTTACCTATTGGTAACTGGAAAATTGAAAAATTGGTACCATTAGGGGTGGGGAGTTGGTTTCGGATAGAACAAAATGGCCCCAAAATGATCATTTTGGTTTTAAAACTGTAAACTGAAACTGCAGCTATTTTTGGTGCCAGCATTTCATTTTTTTTCCAGTTTGTTTTCATTGAATTCAATTGCAGAAAATCAATTGAAGTCAATGAGAAAAAAATGGGTCAAAATCAATGGGGGGGGAACGAAAAAACCAAAATTAAATCTGAAAATCAAGAAGAACTGAAACCAAAAAAACTGTAACCAAAATTCTACCCAGAGTCCCATCCCTAGGTACCATAAATTCCTGATATTTGGGGTATCTGAGTACCAAAAACTTCATATGGTCAAGAGCCACAAGATAGGAATGGACAAACAGAATACGGTTCGGATGTTCGGTCGTTTGGTTCGAAACCTGAGTTCGGGTTCGATGGTTTGGTTCAGCCAAGTTCGGTTTGGCCGAACTTGGCCGAACATTCAAAAATAGAGAAATCAAAATCGAAACCGAAACCTAGTTTTCGGCCCTGGAAAGACGTTTTTCCTGCCCCTGAACTCATCCGAACACAACTGAACTGTTCGGTCGTTCGACAGTTCGGTTCAGCCGTTCAGTTCGGCCGTCCGAA
>QEPC01009472.1:2612472-2629831 GCA_003113815.1 Sphenodon punctatus | reverse complement strand
CTGGACTGAGCCTCACTCTTGTCTACGGCTACACTTCCTGCTTTATAAATGCCTGGGGGAACTAGTGCTCTGCTGTCGAAACTGCACCAATTCTGAGGAGCATCTGTGATTCAGCTGCTGAGATGTGGGTATAATGAAGTAAGATACAGGACCGCAAAGTCAGTAGGAGGCCTTGGACTAGCCCTGTTCAAGTGTAGCCACACTTGAACGGCCCAAGAGTCACATGTGGCTCCTGAAAATGGCTGAAATGGCAAGCTGCCACGGTAGCTGTTTCCAATGAAAGGAGCTTTTCCTCAGTGAGTGGCATGGTGCAACAGACACATTCATTCCGCTACTTTTTTCTGTGATCAGCTGCAATTTCCGCCGGCACTTTCCAACATGCAGTCACAGTGCAAAAGTAGTGCAACAATGTTTTTTTCAACACTTTCCGAGATTATTCCGACAATTTCCGATAATTCTGATGCCACAAAGCAAAGGGCGCAGAATTAGTGAAATGCCAGCAGAAAAGCTGAAGAAAGTTGCGGGCAATTCTGAAATGGCGGAATGGAATATCAGTATGGAAAAAGGAGTTGCCACTTCAGCCCTTCTCCTGATACAGCTGAAACAGGTACATGATTTTGTACCCGTGGGTAATACACACATTTTGGGGTACTGTTTTGCATATCCAAATCCATATCTGAATACCAATTGAATACTCAAAATACCGGCAAACAGTATACCAAAATACCAAATGATCCCCAAATACCAAAAATCCAGGACAAAATCAGTATTTTGGAATTCCGGTTGTTGGTATTTTTGTATTTTGGTGTACTGGTTGTCGGTATTTCTGTATTTAAGATACCAAATCAAAGATGGATGCAGGTACCAAAAAGTCCCTGAAATATTCAGTTCGATTTGGTTACCAGAAATCGAATACCCATTTTTCCAGGTACTCATTTCAGCTCTACCCCTGAACCACAGTTTTCCCGAATTAAATGGCATTGTTAGTCATTATTAGCTGTAGATGTAGTTGAGTGTTGAATAGAGAGACCTCAGACTCTCCATTAACTATAGAAAGTAAATTAATTTCACTTAACTAATTCTCCCCATTTACTGGTGAGTGAATTCGTCCTCAGAAGTTCCTTGAACAAAATATTCTGGTGCACCCTTGGAAATAGAGGACCAGGAAATCTGTAAGTTCAACCTGACTCCTCCAGGAGCAAGGAGAGAACAATGGGTAAAAACAAACGGGATGCTGGCCTTTGTTGGCCTGCTTTGGCCAGGGACTCACCCACATGTGTGGCCCTGCACCACCAGATGTGGGCCCGCTACCGCCCCAGGGCGGGTAGGCAGCTGACCCAGGTTGCGTCCTTGGGAAAATCTCAGAGGCGCAGCCTGGCCCAAGTCCTGACCATGCGGTCCAACATGGGCCAATTCAGGCCCAGAACGTTTATTCAGCCCTGCCATCCCTGCCGTGGGACAGGACCCGGTACGGCCATATTCCATGGCTGGTTGCCATGGCCGTGCATCATGGCGGAGGAGAGGGCGCTGGGAGCAAGGCAGGGGTGGGGCTATCTGCATGCACATTTGTTGCGGTCCCACCCCCTACGTGGCTTGTTCAGGTGGTGGAATGGCTCTCCCAGCAACAGGCATGTTTGTTTCATGATACTCGCCGACCTGGAGAGTGGTAGCTGTGATTTTCCACCCTGGGCCAAGGAGCCACATCACTGCCTGCACATTTGTTTTTACCCAACGTCTGCAAGAGCTACCCAAGAGGTGACCCAGTACAGTTTGTCCAACCCCATCTCTTTGCTCAGTGCTGGGCCCAAGGAAGTAATCTGACCTCAAATTTTTGTTACCCGTTTCCATCCTGACCCTCATCCATCTTTTTCCCTTTTCCCCTGCCCCGAGGTGGGAAAACATTCTCCCTCCCATGGACCTCTTTGGAAATCAGTACAAGCTCCACAAGGATGATAGGAGGTGGAGGTGGAAGGACTTATGAAGTGTGCTCAGGGCAGGGAAAAGAAGACGGGATCCAGTTCATGGATCAGTGCCATGGATCTATCTTAGGGCTTCACTGAATAGTAAAAAATAAAATAAAATTAAAATTGTGAATATTTCCTAATTTCTGAGTTTCAGCACCAAGTGTTCGGCTGGTCGTTAGTAACTCGCCTGAATACTCGATACTCAGTACTCAGTAAAATAGCCTGTAAAATAAGGAGTTCCAAGTATTTTCTGACTACCAAGTACCATGTTCCCTTTTATAGGACCAGGAAAAGCAACATATGTTGCAGGAGAAGTCCCATATGTTGCCCATCTGAGGATTTACCTGAGTACCAAGTACTGGACCGAGAAACGGGCTGATTCTTCAGTTACTTAGTACTTGATTAAAACGAGTTGAATATCCAGATACTCGGTTAAAAAAAACCCGAGAAACCAAGTTCCAGCACTAATCCATCCCCTCTCCATGTGTGCATGCCCTCATCTTATCTCCCTTTCTCTGAGATCACCCTTTCAGCGCTCAAGGGTAGGGACTGGATCCACAGAACAAACCTTGGAACTGGAAACAAAATTAAAACAACCATGGGACAGATTTGGCCCATGGACTGAATGTTCCCCACTCCTGTCCTGGCCTTCACAATTTCACATCTCTTTTAAGGTGGGAACAGCAGTCTTGAAAAAGTCCAAGATGAAAAATCCAAAAAGATACGTGGACTTTGCAGCTCCCTGTGAGTTTGAGCTAGGAAGAGCCTAGCAGCCCACAGAGTTCCTACTAAAAGCCATGCATGATTTATGCGTTATAGTATTTTCCATTTTGTCACATTTTTTTCAATTGATCTCTTCTGGCTGCAAACATGCCGCTCCAGGAATGTCATTAATTACAAATTGATTGCTTTTGGAAAACCAGTATGGGGTGGTTTGGTAACTTCTCTAACACATTTCTGACCCATTGCCTCTGGGATGACAGGTTTACTCCAAAAACAAGAGTAGGAAGGGGTATGGCTCTTCAGCTTGGAGAAGACTGAGAGGGTATATGATAGAAGTTTATAAAATCTTGAGTGGGGTGGAACAAGTAGATAGAGAACTTTTATTTACCGTCTCAAGTAGCACTAGAACTAGGGGACACTCCATGAAACTAACTGGCGGCAGATTTAACCCACCTGAGAAACTGACTGACTAACAACTGTATCAGGGTCAAATGGACCCCAATTAATAAATAGCTGAAAAATAATGAATGTGATTGATTTGAAATGGACTCCAGATTAAGAAAAAAATTGACAGTTTATTAATATAACAACTGAAAAAGAGAAATACAAAACAACCCCCCATGGTATTGGGGGTCACCATGACCCCTCATGTAAAGCAGCACAACTAACAAAAACGGTACATGGGGTCATGTTGACCCCCACTCCAATCCAGAAAAGGAGAGGAGGATCCAGCTCAAAAGCCTTGAGTTCACAGTAGGATGGCCAGATATGCCAATTTTAGAGGACATTTATGAAAAATACAGGTTGAAGGACTTCACAAAGCTCACAGTAAATGCAGGGGTCATCAACACCCCCGATGCAGAATGAATAGGTATTTTTCCAACACAAAGCTGCTAATGGCTGTGATTAAAAAACAGTGTCAAGAGTTCACTCTAAATAGGTCTTAACTGCTGTGTAAATATAAGGAACAATAGAAGTTGGCAAGTTGACCTTTCACCGGGGGTCAATGTAATCCCCCAAAGCCTTTTATGGGGTTTATTTTCCTAAACACACTTATAATGACCTTTGTGAACTCAAACGAAGTGCTACATTTTGTCCTTATCTCTAAGGGTGTCTTCAGATGTTACGAGATCACGGTGAACCATGGTGAATACCCACCTGTGGTCACCGTGTCTCGAACGTCTGTTTGCGGGGCGCCAGATGTTCGCCACGGTGAATCCCCACATGGGGTCAGTTTGAACCACGCTTCCCGGGCTAGCCTGGGGAAGGTCCAGGGAAGCGTGGTCAAACGGACCCCGGGCTGGGACCAACGAAAAGTCACATCTGGCCGCGCGCCACGGCCCGGGATCCCGCCAGGGATCCCGGGCCACGGCGCTTCCGGCTTGACGCGGCGGCCGCAATGGCCCCGCCGCCCACCCGTCTCCTCGGAGGGCGGGTGGCGGGGTGCGTGGAGGGGGCGGGGCCATGCGGCCGCATGTTGCACCGTGCGGCCCCGGCCCCTCCCACTTTCCCCGCCATCTGTTGTGGCGTTACGGGGTGACCCCGGCGGGGAACGAAGCCGGTGGTTTCGGTACGGGGCCAAAGGGCCCCGTAACATCTGAAATCACCCTAATTGAGAAGGCTAATTAGGAGAGCAGGTGCTGAGTTAAGTTTCATTTCTTTAAAAGACACATGTATTTTAAGAATATATGTGCAAGGGGTCAACATGACCCCCAGTGCAAAGGGTGTATAGTGCTTTCATTTTCCCATTGACTTACATTGGGGAGGGGGGAGGAACATGAAACAACACAGGACAGTTGACCTCACACTTCTTGAGGAATACGTGGGGGGAGGAGTGGTTAAGGATTGTCAAAACAGTTTTATGATTTTTTTTAGCAGCCTTTGGGGCCACAGAGACCCACAAAAATGCAGGAGGGTTAAAACAAATAAAATAAAGTATTTTTTCACTCAACGCACAGTTAAAATTGTGGAATTTGTTGCCAGAGGTGGTTGTCAGGGCCAGTAGTACGGCTGGGTTTTAAAAAGGACTGGATACATTCTTGGATAATAGGTCCATTAATGACTATTAACCAAGTAGATTAGAAGATGGGAACTTCTCTTTTAAAAAAAATAAATAATAATCTTTATTTTGTTTAGATGAATCATAAAAATCACATAACACTCAGGTGAGAAGAAAACCTTATAATATTCAAGTAAGAAGAGTAAATAAACGTAAACCGACATAGACTAATACAACTTAAAATAATACCATTATGTCATCCACTGACTGTTGCAAAATCAAATAAGAAAGATTTTGTATCTTCCTTAACTGTTTTTCCCTGGATACCCTTAATACACGAAAGCCACCTATCAGAAAAATTCTAATAACCAACTCCAATCTCTGCCGAGATTTTTTTCCTCATTATATACATGTAACAAAGTCAATGTATCCATTCCCTTATGGAAAGTTCAATGGTTGTTTTCCAATTTCTGGCAATTACATAAATAGTTGCAAGGATCATAATTTCACAGATCATCTGTTGATCTTTTTAAAATATATCTTTTGGATACAGACCAAGCAAAGCTATCTCTGGAGATGGGAGCTTCTTATTGTCAGGAGCAGGGAGTGATCAGTAGGGAATGGATTGCTTATTGTGACTTTCTGGTACTTCTCCCATACAACCGGGATTGGCCGCTGTTGAAGACAGGATGCTGGGCTTGATGGACCATTGGTCTGACATGATGTCAACCCAGGAAATGTGGAGCCTGACATGCAGTCAAATCCAAGCAAATCTGGGGGCAACGGGTTCTCAAGAGGCCACCTCCCATGTCTTGGGGTGCTCTGGCCTCCATGTATGTTCTGAACCACAGAGTCACCCATTGCTAGAGCAACCATGATTCAGTGGTGGAGAGGAGGGGGGGCAGACCTCAGCAGGAAGGAACGTCTGCCCATTCGTCGCGCTCTCCACACTGGACCCGCGGGAGGTGGCTGGGCAGAGTCACTAAGGGCTCTGCCAGGCTCCCTGACCATGTGTTAACACCCTTACTCACCCTAGAAAGAACCACTTGCCACCAGGGCCGGCCAGAACAAGTCAAGAAGCATCGGGCTTGTGAGGAGCTTGCTGCTAAAAGTTAAGTGGAGCCCAGTTCTGTGTCATCAGCAACTAGCCCGGAGTTGACAGGTAAACAACCAGGCCAGAGAAGGAGGGCAAGGAGCCAAAGTGAAGAGTTTGCCTGGAGGAAGCATCTGGGAGCGGATGAAGGGCTGGGCCACCTCTTTCCACGATAAAGAACTACCGTCCTGCCACAGGCACTGTGGGGACAGTGCACCTTTTTCACCAACAAAGAAACACTTTTAGTGATGAAGTCATCGTGGCTATTGCTAAGTGATTTGGGGCCCCATGGGCGATCCTGTTGCCCATGCCCGAGCCTGGTGTCATTGACGATAATACGCATGTGGCAGTGAGGTGGGTCGTGGCTCAGATGGCAGAATTGATGTTTTATTTATTTATTTTTCAATTTAATACCCCGCCCCTCCTGCCATCAGGCAGCCTGGGGAGGCGTACAATATAAAAACACAAATAAAATCCAATATAAAACATTTTTTTAAACTGCCAAAAGGAGGGCGACACCCCAATCCCCCCCCTCCACACTTTCACCCCTCTCCCACACCAAATGCCTGGTGGAACAGCCAGACCTTACAACTTTTCCAAAAAGAGGAGAGGTCCGGGGCCAGCCGCACCCCCACCGTAAGGGAGTTCCGCGGTGCAGCCACCAAGAATGTCCTCTCCTGCATGGCCCCCAAGAAGACTAGGTGGACCTCGAGCAGGACACCCCCAGACGACCACAGGGGTCGATCCAGCACCCGGGGTGGTAAGGTAGTCCCACAGGTAGGCAGGGCCTAGACTGTTTAGGGCTTTATAGGTCAAAACCAACACCATGAAGTGGACCCAGAACGCTATTGGCTGCCAGTGCAGAGCACGGACCACTGGTGTTATGTGCTCCCGGAAGCCCAATCCCACCAAGAGATGGGCTGCCACATTCTGCACTAGCTGCAGCCTCCGAACCATTGTCATGGGTAGCCCCACATAGAGCACGTTACCATAGTCTAGTCCACACATGCGGTTTCAGTACAATGAAAACATTTTCTGGGTACCACTCGTTGAGTTCTTCCTGCTAGAAATGAGCAGAACCATTCAAGAACAAACTCGCCCACTCCTGCACAGTCCCGCAGNCATTTCTTTAAAAGACACATGTATTTTAAGAATATATGTGCAAGGGGTCAACATGACCCCCAGTGCAAAGGGTGTATAGTGCTTTCATTTTCCCATTGACTTACATTGGGGAGGGGGGAGGAACATGAAACAACACAGGACAGTTGACCTCACACTTCTTGAGGAATACGTGGGGGGAGGAGTGGTTAAGGATTGTCAAAACAGTTTTATGATTTTTTTTAGCAGCCTTTGGGGCCACAGAGACCCACAAAAATGCAGGAGGGTTAAAACAAATAAAATAAAGTATTTTTTCACTCAACGCACAGTTAAAATTGTGGAATTTGTTGCCAGAGGTGGTTGTCAGGGCCAGTAGTACGGCTGGGTTTTAAAAAGGACTGGATACATTCTTGGAGAATAGGTCCATTAATGACTATTAACCAAGTAGATTAGAAGATGGGAACTTCTCTTTTAAAAAAAATAAATAATAATCTTTATTTTGTTTAGACGAATCATAAAAATCACATAACACTCAGGTGAGAAGAAAACCTTATAATATTCAAGTAAGAAGAGTAAATAAACGTAAACCGACATAGACTAATACAACTTAAAATAATACCATTACGTCATCCACTGACTGTTGCAAAATCAAATAAGAAAGATTTTGTATCTTCCTTAACTGTTTTTCCCTGGATACCCTTAATACACGAAAGCCACCTATCAGAAAAATTCTAATAACCAACTCCAATCTCTGCCGAGATTTTTTTCCTCATTATATACATGTACCAAAGTCAATGTATCCATTCCCTTATGGAAAGTTCAACGGTTGTTTTCCAATTTCTGGCAATTACATAAATAGTTGCAAGGATCATAATTTCACAGATCATCTGTTGATCTTTTTAAAATATATCTTTTGGATACAGACCAAGCAAAGCTATCTCTGGAGATGGGAGCTTCTTATTGTCAGGAGCAGGGAGTGATCAGTAGGGAATGGATTGCTTATTGTGACTTTCTGGTACTTCTCCCATACAACCGGGATTGGCCGCTGTTGAAGACAGGATGCTGGGCTTGATGGACCATTGGTCTGACATGATGTCAACCCAGGAAATGTGGAGCCTGACATGCAGTCAAATCCAAGCAAATCTGGGGGCAACGGGTTCTCAAGAGGCCACCTCCCATGTCTTGGGGTGCTCTGGCCTCCATGTATGTTCTGAACCACAGAGTCACCCATTGCTAGAGCAACCATGATTCAGTGGTGGAGAGGAGGGGGGGCAGACCTCAGCAGGAAGGAACGTCTGCCCATTTGTCGCGCTCTCCACATTGGACCCACGGGAGGTGGCTGGGCAGAGTCACTAAGGGCTCTGCCAGGCTCCCTGACCATGTGTTAACACCCTTGCTCACCCTAGAAAGAACCACTTGCCGCCAGGGCCGGCCAGAACAAGTCAAGAAGCATTGGGCTTGTGAGGAGCTTGCTGCTAAAAGTTAAGTGGAGCCCAGTTCTGTGTCATCAGCAACTAGCCCGGAGTTGACAGGTAAACAACCAGGCCAGAGAAGGAGGGCAAGGAGCCAAAGTGAAGAGTTTGCCTGGAGGAAGCATCTGGGAGCGGATGAAGGGCTGGGCCACCTCTTTCCACGATAAAGAACTACCGTCCTGCCACAGGGACTGTGGGGACAGTGCACCTTTTTCACCAACAAAGAAACACTTTTAGTGATGAAGTCATCGTGGCTATTGCTAAGTGAGTTGGGGCCCCATGGGCGATCCTGTTGCCCATGCCCGAGCCTGGTGTCATTGACGATAATACGCATGTGGCAGTGAGGTGGGTCATGGCTCAGATGGCAGAATTGATGTTTTATTTATTTATTTTTCAATTTAATACCCCGCCCCTCCTGCCATCAGGCAGCCTGGGGAGGCGTACAATATAAAAACACAAATAAAATCCAATATAAAACATTTTTTTAAACTGCCAAAAGGAGGGCGACACCCCAATCCCCCCCCTCCACACTTTCACCCCTCTCCCACACCAAATGCCTGGTGGAACAGCCAGACCTTACAACTTTTCCAAAAAGAGGAGAGGTCCGGGGCCAGCCGCACCCCCACCGTAAGGGAGTTCCGCGGTGCAGCCACCAAGAATGTCCTCTCCTGCATGGCCCCCAAGAAGACTAGGTGGACCTCGAGCAGGACACCCCCAGACGACCACAGGGGTCGATCCAGCACCCGGGGTGGTAAGGTAGTCCCACAGGTAGGCAGGGCCTAGACTGTTTAGGGCTTTATAGGTCAAAACCAACACCATGAAGTGGACCCAGAACGCTATTGGCTGCCAGTGCAGAGCACGGACCACTGGTGTTATGTGCTCCCGGAAGCCCAATCCCACCAAGAGATGGGCTGCCACATTCTGCACTAGCTGCAGCCTCCGAACCATTGTCATGGGTAGCCCCACATAGAGCACGTTACCATAGTCTAGTCCACACATGCGGTTTCAGTACAATGAAAACATTTTCTGGGTACCACTCGTTGAGTTCTTCCTGCTAGAAATGAGCAGAACCATTCAAGAACAAACTCGCCCACTCCTGCACAGTCCCGCAGTCATGTCACCAACACCTCATGGTCAACGGTATCAAACGCAGCCAAAATTTCTAACAACACCAACAGAGTTGACCGACCCTGGTCTAACTCTCAGCGCAGGTCATCCACCAAGGCCATGAGCACAGTCTCAGTGCCATATCCCGACCTGGACGAAATCCCAACTGGGAGGGATCAAGAAAACAGATGCAATTTAGATGCCCCTGCAGCTGCTGAGCTACTACCCATTCAATAACCTTCCCTAAAAAGGGAAAGTTAGAGACAGGCTGATAGCTAGCAAGGGAGTCAACGTCAAGCGATGGTTTCTTGAGCAGAGGCCGCACCCCCGCCTCCTTGAGGCAGCCCGGCACTCTGCCCTCCCAAACGGAGGCACTGATCACCCCTGCCAGCAACGGCCCTGTTGTCTCCCTGCAAAATTTCACTAGCCAGGACAGGCACGGGTCTAACTCACAAGAAGTGGCCCTAACTTCCCCAAAGGACCCCGATCACATCGGCGGGCACCACCAACTGGAATTGATCCCACAAAACTGGACAAGAGGGGGCTTCCATAACCTCCAGCTCTCCTAATGTAATAAGTGCAGCATCGAAGTCAAGGTGAATACAAGTGATTTTATCCACGAAATAGTCCACAAACATATCACAGCGAGCTGTAGATGACTCCACTCCTAGGTGAAGGGAGGCCGGACTGACCAACTCCCGCACCACCTGGAAAAGCTCCACTGGACGGGACTTAATAGCAGATGCTATGAGGGAAGAAAAAAACTCTTTTTTTGCTGTCCTCATAGCTACAGCATAAGCTCATAAACTAGCTCTATGCTGCAATCTGTTGGCTTCAGTGCGAGAGCGGCACCCCTGTCGCTCCAACCACTGCCCATTCCACTTCAGCACCCGCAGGTCCTACAATACCAATGAGGCCTGGGGTGCTGTCACCTGAGAGGTGGACGTCTAGGAGCTGTCCAATAAATGGCCTCAGTTAGCAAGGTGTTCCAGAAAGCTACGAGGTCATCAATGAGACAGTCGTCAAAATCAGAGGGTATCTGCCCCAGAGCCCTCCGGAACCGCTCTGGTTCCATCAATTTCCGCGGGCGAACCATATGAATTGTTCCTGCATCCATTCAGGAGCAAACATGTGCCAGAAGAGAGGTCTGCAGGAGGTAATGGTCCATCCATGAGAAGGGCACTGCTGATATCTCCCCAAATAATGGAACACCTACCTCAAGGCCAGTGCAAAAACGACCTCCAGAGTATGCCCCTCTCCCCCACCCCCTGATGTGCTGGACCACTAACAACCTGGGACAGGCCCATGGTTGCCATGGCGGCCATGAACTCATGCTCTGTGCCCCCAAGGGTGATGTCGGCATGAATGTTGACGTCCCCCAAGACTAATATCATCGGGGACTGCAACACCACCTCCGATACCACCTCCATCAGAGCATGCAGAGAGGCTGTTGTACAGGTAGGTGCACGGTATTCAAGCAGCACCCCTAAACTGTCCCCTGCCAAATCAAACACAAGGTGAAGGACCTCCATAACCAACCATGGTTTGTATCTGATACCTCCTCACAGACCATTTCTCATTAAAAATCATGGCTACACCACCACCCCGTCCCTCCGACCATGGCTGATGCTGCACGGAATACCCAACCGGAACAAGGTTGGCCAGAATAGGCCCTGACTCGAGGTCCACCAGGTTTCCGTGATACATACGAGATCAGAGGCTGAGTCCAGAATCAACTCCTGGACAGTTGTTGCTTTATTCGCCACTGACCTTGCATTCAACAGCAGCAGCACAGGGTTAGAGGCTCTCCGATCATGATGCATATGCCCAACTGTCTGGGGGCTAGTAAGCAGAACCTGTACTAAGCACCTACCCTGCCTCAATGATCTTACACCCCTCCACCCAGGACCATATTTATTTAAAACTTGTATCCCACCCCTCCTATCCAAAGGCAGCTCGGGGTGGCGAACAACACAAAAATGTTAACAATAAAACATTTAAAAACAAATCAACAAATTTTAAAACAAATCATAAAACAGAACAGGGGGGGCATATCTTCCCCAGCCTGTTACGACCCCAATGGCTGTGGCCCTCCCACCGGCAGGGCCCTGCAGCCCCACCCCCCTCTGGCTGCAGGGGAGATTGCCACCCCCACCTTATCCTCCCTAACCCTTTCAGCAATCCCAAACATCCCTATGTATCCAAATATACCTCAATACTCTTCCCCCCACCCTAGCCCTCCCACTAACTCTCCCCCTCCCCTCCCTTCCCAACAACTCTTCCCCCAAATACCACAATACCCCCCGCAAATAACATATTACATAACCTCCCCCAACCACACCCCTCACCTCCCTATCCACCCACGTCCTCCCACAAAATCTTCTGCCAGTCGGGAATACGATACACAGTCCAGTCCCCTGCCCCAGTCCTCCCAGGTCCTGCCTAAGGGCCACACTCAAGGGTCCTTAGGTGCACGTCTGTGGCACGCGACTGCGGCACTGCTGACAGGCACGCAGCTTTATAGCCCCTGTCAGGGCTGACGCCCTGCCAGAAGCCGGTCTGTATCCATGGCCCCACCCCCTTCTCCCTCTGCCACTGGGAGCAGGGGGGAGTGTGGGCTTTGGCGAGACCCGGTCTGGCCAGCTGCGGGGCAAGCGCTGGGTGGCTCCCAGTCCCCGCTCTGGAATGGGGTGAGTCCCAGGTGGCTCCCAGCCCCCACTCTCTGTCAGGTGGGGTGAGCCGTAGATGGCTCCTGGCCCCAAAGCATGCTTTGCATGTGCAAGGTCTCAAGTTCAATTCCCGGCATCTCCAATTCCTAATCTCTGGTAGCACGCATGGGTGAGGCCTCCGCTAGGCATCCTGGAGGGTCTCAGGTAGCACGTTGGGGTGAGGCCTCTGCCGGAGAGCCGGATTTGAAACCCTGCTGCCAGGTTAGGTTGTGACAATACTGGGCTAAGTTGGACCATTGGTCAGACTCAGTTAGACAGTTCCTTATTGAATGTCTGACTCTGGGGGCCTTAATGTCTCAGCACAATGCTACATTATAAGAGTGGATGTTTCTAACCCTCCCTAAACTGCACTGATTAATTTGTGTTAATATTAGGCATTAACCAAAAAACAAAAAGGAAGAGGGGCAAAATATAATCTATTCTTTTGCTGCTGTATAAAGCTACCCCTGCTAATACAACCTCTTAGCTGGTTTAGTTTTAATCATGCCAGTCTGCACTAGTCTAGAGGGGGCTGGGTAATGCAACTCAACATCTGGCTTCTCTTTTACAAGGCTGCGAATACCCAGTTACTCAGGAGTACATTGTCAAAAGCATTTTATGAGACAGATAAATATTTGCAATATAAAAACCGCAGCTTGAGGCCTTAGCTTACTTTATCGTCAGAGCCGTAGGAATGAAATTCTTAGTGAAAGCCACTTGAGCCCAGCAACCTTTCTGCGGCTAAGGAGACATTCTGTTGGGTGCTATTTTATTGACAACAACAGAAGCGAGAGGCTAGAGATGAAACAAGTACTTAAAAAGAAAAATACTAGAGCTGAAATTGACAAATTTCTGGTACGTGAATTGACTCGACAACATCGGGGACCAATGTGTATCCAATTGCAACCTGATTGGAGTACCCAATGTTCCGGAATGTGGAATTCCAGTACCAATTTTTAAACGTCCATGTTGATTATTTTTTTTACTTCTGATGCATATTTTTTTACTTTCCAATCCTAGAATATTGTCTTCTGGTCCCGACTGTTTTTTATTTCCCAACATCCCAATATTTCTGTTTTCTGACCTGATATACCGATCAGTAATAAGAAAATCTAAACATTGGCACTGGACATGACCAAATTTTCAGGTTTCCTGGTACCTAACAGGTACCTGGGCAACCCATTGAGTAGTTGATACTGTACCCAGAAATGCAGGTATAACCAGTAGGTACTAAATTTAGTACCTGTTTCAGCTCTAGGTTTGATTTCCACTTTGTTGTTGTTTTGGTATTTTGGTTACATTGTTTTAGCAGTAAACCATATTGCATATGTAAAAAACTGAAATGAGTACTGACAAAAACAGGCTCACCAACAAATTTCCGGTGCCCAAATAGACTCAAATTTATTGGGTACTAATTGGTCCCTGATTTTGACCTGATTCAGGAACCCTTCGACTTCCATTCATGACTTTTTTGGTTTTCCACCCAAATCAGTAACGGGAAAATTGAAAAATAGATATAGGAAATGACTGGTTTTTCGGGTATCTGGGTTCCTGATCAGTGATCACCACGGTTCCTAGTTTTCTCTGACAAAAAATTGAAAATTCTCTGGAAACCCCCCCTACATTCTCTGATGAAAAACACTAAAATCTGCTATTTTCAGCTGTTAAAATTAGAAAGTGTTTATTGCGAATTTGTTGTGACAATTTGATGCACTGGTTGCCACTGCAACTCAAATACCAAAATAAAACAATATCCCACACCAGCCAGCCCCCACGCTGAACCCAAGTCTCTCCCTTTGCAGGTGGAGGAGGGGGGTGCCGCTCCAGCCTCCTCTGCCCTGTCAGTCCCGGCACAGACCCCAGCATACCTCTGCTTCACCAAAGGCCCGACGTGGCTGTGTTCTTGCACCAAATCTCTTCTCTCAGACACAGACACACACCAGAGCTTCCACCTCCTTTAAATTCCTACTGCCGTCAGTGAGTGGAAGTGGAAATTACCCAGAAAAAAGTAGAATTCCATGTTTTTCCTGGGAAAAGGGGAATTTCACTTTTTTCTCCGCCCTGTTCCCCAAGCCCGTAGCTTGGGCTTCGTCTTCAATAATCACCTTTCCTTTAAACTTTACATCGACTCTGTTGCCAAGTCCTATCGGTTCACCCTCCACAACATCACTCAGATTCTCCCCTTTCTCTCTGTCGCCTCAGCCAAAACCCTTGTTCACACCATGGTCATCTCTCACGTTGACTACTGCAACCTCCTCCTTACTGGCCTCCCTCGCTCTCACCTGTCCCCCCTTATCTCCATCCAAACCTCCGCTGCTAGGGTCATCCACTCGGCCCATCACTTTGACCACGTGCAGACCCTTAAACATCCGGATGTACAGTTTTGTACCCCTCCCTGTGTTCTTTGTGTTTCCCCTTGTGTAATATTGTACATATAGATAGATAGTTATTAGATAGATAGTTACTAGGTAGATATGCATAGNAGAGATACAGTGTGTTTGTAGGACAAGGCCTTTGTAGTTAATTATTAGGATATTCCATTTAGTTCAATAGGTTTTAGAATAGTTAATAGCAGTTAGATTTAGTGTAGAGATAGATAGATAAAAAAGAAACAGCCACTCCAGCCCCAGGACCTGCCTTCAAGGCTCTGGGGCCAAGTTACAGGCAGGGAGGGCTGTGGCCAATATCTAGAAGCTGCCACTCTAGCCCCAGAACCCACCATCATGGGTCTGGGGTGATCATTCCTAGCACAGAGGCAATGTCATTCCACCGCACCAAGAAACAGCCACTCCAGTCCCAGGACCCAACATCATGGGTCTGGGGTCATCATTCCTCGCACAGAGGCGATGTCATTCCAAAGCATCAAGAAACAGCCACTCCAGCCCCAGGACCCGCCGTCATGGTCCTGGGGCCAAGTTACAGGCAGGGAGGGCTGTCCCAATATCCAGAAGCTGCCACTCTAGTCCCAGGACCCACCGTCATGGGTCTGGGGCCATCATTCCTCTCACAGAGAGCCTTTTTCCGAATGCCCAAACCGAACCGAACGGCCGAACCCGAACGCGTCGACCAAACCGAACGGCCGAACCGAGCAGGCCAACTGAACTGAATCGAACCACCAAACTCGAACTGCGATCTGTTCGCCCATCCATATCCAATTGCATATACTTTAACACAGGAGAATCCCTCTGATAGGTCATTCTTTGAATATGCTGTGTAATCTTTCTGTGTAACCAATCAGGGACTCAGGATGGCTTTGGGGGGAGGCCATAGTGAGTGTTCTTAACCTTCTGCCAAGCTGAGGAACTTTGTCAGTGGCCCTTTTCACACAGACACGCTAACATTGATAAAATGGGTGTTACATTTTATTATACATGTTGCAGGGCACCCATAGAGCACACCACAGTCCTGCAACATGTATAATAAAATGTAACACCCATTTTATCAGTGTTAGAGTGTCTGTGTGGAAAGGGATCCTGTTAGTTCAGTCTCAGACAGAAGGCTTGCTAGTTTTTCTCAGTCTTTGTGTGGTTACTTTAACTCAGCCTCACTTAGACAAATTGACAGTTATAAAAACAGATTTATTTCTCTGTCTCTCGGTGTCTCATCCCTTCCTTCTCATTATTCCCATTATTCCCACTGTTCATTGTCTTTGTCTGTAATCCTTGTCTGTCTGTCTATGTAATATTTTCATTGTTCTGTGCTGTTGTTTTAAGTGTGTCAACACTGTCTTGTGCACTAACTACATTCATCCACCATCTGATTCAGTATGAGGTGAAAGGCAAGAGGAATTTTGACATGGAAGATTCCTTGGGAGATGGGGAACACTATGTCAAAAATTGTCCAAATAGGATGGAAAACAAAGATGTTACCGAAGGAAATGTGTCCTGAAATGACAAAATTAAAATTTGCTTATAAAGTCAGAACCTTTTACCTAATCAGTCTGAAATTTTGTAGGAATTATCACCTGGGTAAGAGGTACAATATCCCCCCACCCCCCCACTGCACACCCGCCGGAACACCCAGCGGTGGGCGGGGCCATCCGTGGAAAAACGGCCATTCTCTTTGCTGAGAACGGCTGAGCTGTATTTCTCTGGGTAAACTTTAGTCAAGTAGGTCAAGTGTCATCAAGCACCAGACCGAGAACCCAGATCCTGTCATTCAATTCAATTTATTTCAGGTATTTTGCTTCCGCCATAGCCAAAATAAAACCTAATAAAAATAAATAAATACAATACTCTAAGTTCAGAGTGCAAGTACATAAAATACATTAGTCACAATAATCCCCCAATTCATCATTCCAGAAATTGTCCACCAGGACCATTTTTATCTTGAAGCCAAGACTGGATGCAATTTTCTAATAGCTGCTGCACGACAGACATAAGCTGTTAAATTATTAATTACCTCGTAATCCATGTGCTGACATAGCCAAATAACATTTGCTCCTTCAAAAAGAAAGGAGCCTTCAGCAAGATAGGAGCAAGCAAAGTCTTCCTAATGTTAGAAAGGCTACCCATCAACCACGGAATGGCAATCTCTGGCCTGCTTAGAGGTAAGGGTGAAATTTAGTTTTGGACCTGATTCTGTTTCTGATGGAAATGGTCGTTCAATCCATTCCAGCAAAATGGGGAATGAAAGAATGAACAAACAAACATTCCAATTCCATTTCGCTGGAATTGATCACATTTTTGGGTCCAATTTTTCGGGTCCAATTTTTCTATGTGAAAAATGGTTGTAGCTGTACTGCGCTTATGCAAAACTTTGGCCATTATACTAGAGAATGGCAGCAGCTATCCTGCAGTACTGCATGTGGAAATCGTTTGATTGGCATTGCGATCAAAATTTCAATTGCCATTCTGATTTTGTGGAAAATTTCCTACTTACAGAGGAACAAACGGTTACTTACAGAGATAGAACCAGTAGGCCTCAGGAAATATATTTTTGGGGGGCCTATGTTAAACACAGCTCCCCAACTCATCCCACACAGAGTGGAGGACCATCTCACTGCTCCCTGTCTGTGATAGCTCGGGTTTTGGCCCTTCTAAGGTCACTGGAGGACCAGCTTGCCATTCACTGTCTCTATGGCATTTCAGGTTTCTTTCAGCCCTTCTAGGCACTCTGGAGGACCAGCTTGCCATTCCCTGTCTCTATGGCATTTCAGGTTTCTTTCAGCCCTTCTAGGCACTCTGGAGGACCAG